>JAOYMR010000004.1:7655296-7666786 GCA_025802075.1 Tenebrosternarchus preto | reverse complement strand
AGAGAGAGAGAGAGAGAGAGAGAGAGAGAGAGAGAGAGAGAGAGAGAGAGAGAGAGAGAGAGAGAGAGAGAATGACAGAGACACAGAGAGACAGAGAGAGCGGCGAAGATAACACTGAAATATGAAAATAAAGTGCTCACTTCAAAACACGCCGCGCACGAACAGACAGCGCTTGTCATTTCTGAAATATTCTTAATCGGCCTCATGATCCGGGAGAAGCGAGTGCTAATGAATTCATATCCTGCCAGTATGATTTCCTCCGTCTCCGAGCGGCGGAGTCTTGGTTGTAATGGTCAGAACTGGTCCTGAAATACCCTGATCAAGTTCTGTAGCATTTTTATAAGTCTATAATATTATTACTGCACATTATGCCACTGTTAATTATCAGAATTATTACTAACCGTTTCAGTTATTCGCTTTTATCCCAACCCAACAACACGGCCAGCGAAATGCGCACTAAATTTCTTCACTACATATATACTACTTAATTTTGCCGCATTTAAATTCCTCTCGTGCATGTAAATGTTACACGCATGTTCGAGGCAACATACCACTGCCCAGTATACCAATACAAGCACGACACGCGAGACGTATAATTCCCCACGTAACAGGGGGTTTCTTTCTAACTACCTAAATGTTTTTTCCCTTCTCCTCTGTTTTGAACAATTCCTATACAGCATTTTGGCTACAATTGATTTTTATTTTGACATTTAGCCCTTTCCTTAAAGAAGGCCCCCCAAAAATACGTCATACTGCATGTAGGCCACTACCTTTGTCGTGTTGTTTTGCCACATATTGTGTAATACTACCTAATCGTCACCTAATCGATACAGTCCACAATGGTGTTTGGGTTGATGTTTAGCAATGTTCTTCTGAGAAAACGAATGGTGGAGTATTGTGTAGATAATCCAGTAGCGTCGATGTGCATTTTGACATAGGCCTACCTTTGTTTAATTTACACAAACGATTTTTAATTCCACAACTATCAGTTCGTGAAATTCCGTATTTATTTGTCCTTAAGTCGCGTCTGAGCGCTGGGTTTCGTTTGTTCCCAGACCTGTGACATGCTGGCGTACTGGCGTCTTCGCGCGTGGTTTTTATACGCCTCGCCCTCCATTCACCTCTTCCTGCTGCGCCTCTGTTTATTCACTTCGATTCGACGCGTGGCGTCACCGAGCCTTCTATTATGACGACTACCCTATTAAGAATGACAGCTTCAGAGGAGAGAGAGGGCAATGGTGATCCGTCCCAGAGCTCGTGCCGCACTCTCGAGAGCTTGCAACGCACGGCCAGCACGTTTGCAGTTCTGATTACGTTTCGTCTGCTTTCCGCGCTGCGAACGACGCCTGTGAGTTCCACCGATTTTGGCATTACATTCACACCGCGTGTAACGGTATGGAAGGCAGAAAAGACACGCCGATGCGTGCGGAGAGTGGTCAGACTGGTACACCGGCATCCAAGACGGTGTCCGAGATCGCTGGCGACCTAACGCGCGAGCAACAAGACAAGCCGACCCACCGGAATTGCCTGAGCCCAGACTCTTTTCCTTACACACGAGACAGAATGCACGAGGCAAGAGAGGAACAGCGGGGCGGCACATGTGGAGAAATGAGGCAGGCAAGCAAGTCCTCCGCGCGGGAAAGGGAGCCATCTGATCTCCCCAACACCGAAGCCAGCAGCTCCGACGCGGAGTCGGACTACTACGAGGAGATAAACGTCAGTTGCACCCCGGAAAGTGTGGACTATCCTGCGGGACACGGTAAAGCAAAAAAAACCTGCAGTTATATAACAGTTATATAAATTTTTCATTAATAATTCGTCATATACTGTTAACAATATGTTTGAATTGTTTTGCGAGTATGTATGCATAATTAAAAAAAATGAGGAACATAATCGCTTAATCAGTGTGATATGCCACATGCTTTATATGCTGGTGACAAAGTGTTCGATCGTTGCTTTCTGAATTAATGAATCAATTACTAAGTACAAGTGAAGCTTTCAACGAGACGTCGCATTATCGTGCTGCTCCGTACAGCATACATTACATACATGCACAGTACATACAGCTGAAACTGTAAGCATTTCGTTTCGTTTTTAAATGTAAAACATTTCATTGGCGCTTGAATAAGCTATGCGCGTCCCTGTGGTGTGTGGCGGTGACCCTGTCACTCTCGTATTCCTGCCCGTAACGAATGATTCCACTCAAAGAACATTTCTGAAAACCACATTTACAAAACGGAAATAAATACTCGCCTCCAGCTCAGTGTCAGTCGTGCAGTAGAGATCACTGGGTTTCCCAGATACATGAAATCAGACTGCTTTGATTTTATATTGATTTTTTATTGGTTTCCTTAGTTAACAGATATGTAATATTAGACATTAATTTAAAGAGAACAAAATAACTATGTATCAATAAAAGTTAGCAATAAAAAACAATTGTTTTCCCCAGACTACGCAATTTGTACGCAACAACAACAACAACAACAACAACAATAATAATAACAATAATAATCATCATCATCATCATCATCATCATCAATAAAAATATTGTTATGGTAAGGTAGCGAATAGCTCGAATTCGTTTGTTAATAAGCTTAGTTCATTTAATTTGAATGCTTCTGTAATATTACAATACCACAGAACTGCATCAGTCTAATTTTAAAACAAAAACATGCCTGTGCACGTAACCGTACAAGCAGTGCGTCATACAGAAGCAGCAGGGGGACTTACACTGGGCCTGAAAGTGATGATGTGCTTTTAATTCCTACAGGATGCGAAACGGAGTCTCCGAGCCACAGTAACGAGAGCGGCATGGACGACGGGAAAATGGGCACGAGCCCCAGCGCCATTTCCTACGGAGCTGACCAGATTCGACGGTACCGGACCGCTTTCACTAGGGAGCAGATAGCTCGACTAGAAAAGGAGTTTTATCGAGAGAATTACGTGTCCCGTCCGCGCAGGTGCGAACTGGCAGCCGCCCTAAATCTACCAGAAACAACCATCAAGGTAAAGCAAACTTCACTTTTGATGACAGACCCTCGTATGAAAAATTAACAATAAGTAACGAAGTATCGAAATAACAAGGAGGGGTGTGATATTTCTGAAGCAAAGCCGCTAAGCGAAGCTGGTCTGTTGAACATCATTAAAACAATGGAATGTCTTATGGCCTTATTACAACGAACATGATTAGAAACGAAACCAAAGCATATGCAACATATGCGGGCTTTTTCCCGAACTGGACCGCACCTATGCATTCCGTCCAGATGCCGCAGGCCTGTAGTGTTTAAGTATTTTAAAGGTTCCTTCTCTGATTTCAGGTCTGGTTCCAGAACAGACGCATGAAGGACAAGCGACAACGGCTCGCGATGACATGGCCTCATCCAGCCGATCCCGCGTTCTACACCTATATGATGAGCCACGCGGCCGCTGCGGGAAACCTCCCGTACCCGTTTCCATCACATCTGCCTTTGCCCTATTACTCCCCGTTGAGCGGGATGGCCGCAGGTTCGGCCTCCGCTGCTGGCGGGCCATTCGCCAGCCCTTTACGGTCACTGGACAGCTTCCGGGTCCTTTCTCATCCGTACCCGCGTCCGGAGCTACTGTGCGCGTTCAGACACCCTTCACTATACCCGAGCCCAGGTCATGGTCTTGGACCTGGGGGTAGTCCGTGCTCCTGTCTCGCGTGTCACTCAGCCAATCAATCAAACGGGATTCCACAGAGATCGACTAACGCAGACTTCACGTGCTCAGTCACTACCAGGGCTGATTCTTTCCTCACGTTCTCACCGGCGGTTCTCAGCAAATCATCTTCCGTTTCTTTGGATCAGAGGGAGGAAGTGACATTGACTAGATAAAACTTTTGGACCTTGATCGCTTTGCGGCAGTTCTGTCTCAAATGAACAGAAACGCATGAATGACCCGAATTCACCAACAGCCTGCTATGCAAATATACTAACCGAGCAGAATTTCCGGTCATGAACCCAGACTTTGCATAATGGAAGACAAATTTAACAAAGAAATGATAACAACAATATAACAAAGACATGACAACAATAATACGACAAAGTAGTAAAGAATTAAGACACTCGCAAGAGAACATGTAATTCTGTGGTTTTACTAGGTCGAAATGATGTGGGATTAACACTGCCTAGCGCTGAAAAACGAGTGAAGAACAAATCTTTATTATAATTTATACTTTTATTTTTTATACTTTTCGCTTACATATCCAAACTGACCTACATATGGTTTCCTTTAGTACTCCAAAAAGATGTTTTTCATCTTTTAACAAGGGGATTCGTTAACTGAGTTCGGTCTCATTATTCCTCCCGCATGAACGCTCGGTCCCGGCAGCAGGCACGTGCAGATGCGAGGGGAATTAAGGAGTGATGTATTCGGAATTAAGGAGTGATGTATTCGGAAGGGACAATTTTTGAATTTTGAATTAATGATCATGCGGCGCGCGCAGAGACTGCCAAACCGGTAACAAGGCGCCAGGGGAGCGGATTAAGAAGCTCCACGAGAGGCTTACAGGCTTGACGGGCGGAGATGTGTGAGAAATCCATTGGACAATCACACGCGGCAAATTGGGGCAAGCCCGAGATGCCTGTCTCATCCACGCGCCCTCAGCTGAACGCTTTCACCCCCTCATATATCTTCATCCTATGCCATCTCTCTCATTCGTGATCTCGCGCTCTCGTCCCTGAAGAAAGAGAGCATACAAACACACCCAGGACGAACTTCGACGGATATTCACGTCAAATCAACAGTATTAATAGACACAGTTATATTTATTAACCGAATTCTGAATGATCTTTTGCCTCTTCCGCCTTTGCTTGGTTCTTATCAACGAATACATGTATCCACGTTCTTATAAAACATGCGGAATATTCAGTCAGGCAGAGCAGGGCTTTGGGAAATATCTTGGTGTAATGTTCTGAGTCCACTGCATTTTTCAGAATAAAATTGTATTTGAAATGAAAATTGCTTAAATGTATTCAAATTCATTCAAAAATAAAATATACGAACTAGCCTTGGAAAATAGAACAATTATCGTTAATCTGCGCAACACTCTATTAATACAATTAAGTTAATGGCTGTAAAGATCAAATATGCCTACATTTGTAAACAATTATATTTTACATTGTATTTTAGTTTAAAAGGAAAAACAATACATGACATGATTATTCATTATAACCAGTGTTTATTTCATGTAAATAAGGTCAAGGGTTTCAGTTTCGTCTATACTATTTACTATGCCATTTTATACGAGAATAAAGAAAACCAACACTACATACAACTTAGACCCAACACTGCATGTTCGTTCATTAATATTAATTAATACAATTATTATAATATTAATATTGTCTATTGATGTTCTTGAATATTCTGTCATAATTTACCATTTGCGATCAGGCAGTCTAAACGTTTACCTATGCGGTACATCTTTAATATGTTTTCAGCTCAGATGGGAGCGAAGTGGCCAAGCGGGCGTGACCAAATCTCTTTCTCTAATCTCGGCCAAAGATTGTTTTTGACAATTAAATAGTCCCCAGTCGCTGTTAAAGGAATCATATTTTCTCTTGTGTGCCGGTAATAGAAAGAGCGGAATGAGATGTCTCGTGGAGATATTGGAATGCAGAGCGATCGATGATGCCTCCACCGCGCCTATCGGCGCTCGTTAATTGGCTGAATTTACCGGGTAACGGAGACACGTGTGAAACAAATCGAAGCTTTCTGGACATAATGGGCAGAGTTGGATCCTCTCCCCAGGATAATGCCACCATCACACAAAAGCTTCAGAAATACCCAAGATAACGCGCGCCACCATCACACAAAAGCTTCAGAAATACCTAGGATAACGCGCGCCGCCATCACACAAAAGCTTCAGAAATACCCAAAGGGTAGATTAAGACGTACACGAGCAGATCAGAAGTGACTTTCCGCGTCAGGATGCGGAGATCAACTAAGACAAGGCAACAAGCCCAGCAATGAACAGGCCAACGAAATAACATGAACAAATAACAGTTATGACATAAGATAGTGTAAAAATAACGGTTATAAAATAGAGTAAAAATAACAGTTATAATATAACTCAGCCTAAAAACAATTATAACAGTTACAATATATTCTAGCCTCAAACAATTATAACAGATACAATATATTCTAGCCTAAAACAATTATATAACAGTTAAATTACATAACAGTTATAACCAAGACAAAAAAGTAATAACAGTTATAACATAACATAATCTAGACGAAAACACTTAAGCCTCTGTCGAAATAATAGTACATAGACTGTCAAAAATTATATTTGATGTGCGTGTAAATTGTTCAGGTTTTATTTCCGTTTTCCGTTTTCAAACTCTGATTATCCGTTATATTCGCCAGTACACACGGCACCTGTTCGTGCGTTGGCGGTGTGGGTAGGGGGATCTCCTATGCATTCGTTAATTGGTGCTGCTCGTATTTTACGAACGGGTGTCAAGAAATGAAGTTTTCGCTCGCACATAGCCACGTGAACCCACGAGCCCTCCGCCACAGAGGGGCCGCGCGGCGCGGGTGATTGATGGTCTTATTAAGCACCGTTCTTGTAAGTGTGACCGAGCTGATTAAAATGCATATGTTTGGAATAATGCGCCATTTAAACGGACGGGACGGAGCTGCACCCAGAGGCAGATTTATGCCATATCACGTGAAGGCCTACCCGGATCACGGGAACGGCCACGAAAACAGGAAAACGACAATGAACAGTAAAACAAGGGAAGAGAGGGGTAAATATCGGACCTGAAAAAAATCACAGTCTTCAAAGCTCACTGGCGATCTAAAAACAACTCAAACAACATAAGCAACATGATATAAAAAAATAAACAATATATTTAGATTAAAAAATGTCTACAGGGGACGAAGAATTGCCAGCAAGTCGCGCATCTCTTGGGCCAAACACTAATCCATTGATCTGATCTGGATCATTACGCGTTCACATTCAGTACTGGCCAAAAATATGACGGACACGTTATATATATATTTTTTGGTCCCAACGGTGACAAAAATGACACACAAGAGTGGTTAAGTTTTAGACAGTAACATAGGCTAGTCTAAACTATTATGCACCATTTAAAATTATCATCAGTTCTACGTTTAGGCTATATTAAGACTAGAAGACTCTTTTAGACCGACAATAAACCAGGAGCTGGGGCGGTACCGTGCAGCTGCCCATTAAGTGTGCCCGCCTCTCGAGGTGGCGGCTGTTTAAAAGCCTGTTTACGTTCTAATTTACGGCGGACAGCGCACGGCGTGAATAGCCCACACGCTACCTAATGATGATGAATGGGAAATTAATGCACAAGCGCGCGGGACAATCTGAGCCTTCATCTGGTTAAATAGGGTTTCAACAGCACTCAGAAACTAGAGGTCACCTTAAATCAGTCGGGCGGTGTACGAACGGCATATTCCAATAGCGTCTATCAACATTATTTACGGTGCACCGGAGACAACAGTCTGTCTAAGCGAGAAAAACAAAGCACCGACAGGCGCGCCATTAGATAAAACGTCCCGAGTAATTTATTCAAGGGAAACCGAGCAGGTTGAAGACTGTTTATAGCGTAGACCTGGCTGGTATTTTAGCCTTGGAGGCTCTCCGTCTGGGTGGTGGGGCGGGGATGTGGGGCTTATTCTCTTACGGTTTCTCCTGTCTCGCGATCAGATCATCTCGCGCTAAACAGAGAGACGTCTCGGTTTTCTACGGTGTTGCATAGAAAGAGGAAAGGCTTATCAACGCACGAGCCTAATATGATGATCTAGACAACCTAGTGCAAGTCATTACGGGTAACCTCGGTTTCGCTCCCGTTACACAATTACGGGTAACCTCGCCGTTGCTCCCGTTACATCATTACGGGTAACCTCGCTGTCTCTCCCGTTACATCAACAGAGTGTACTTTGTATGAGGAGCCAGACAAAGACGTGAACATGCAGTGACAAACATATACACGGTCTGTACTCAAGTGTACGGGCGCAAGTATGGGCGCGAGTGCAGAGAGAGAGAGATGTAGTTTTTGCAAATGCAGTTTTTGGCCTTTATCTGCCCAACAGAACTTTGCTACAAGCAAACAACGCACGAAATTTAAGCGTTTTTAAACCACGCACGAAATGCGCGTACTCTTAAACTACACACGAAATGCGTGTACTTTTAAACCATGCACGAAATTTGCGTACGTTTAAACCATGCGCGAAATGCGCGTTTTAAAACCACGCACGAAATACGTGTTTTAAAAAAGCCCCAAACAGAAAGCACTGCACATCCCACATAATATCCATCAAAATCTATCTGTTTGTCAGCCTCTCAGCATAACTGTCAACTGGAAGCAATAAGAAAATATGACATGTGTGAGATATTTCTCAGTGTTAAAATGTGAATGTCTATTTTTACATAAAGAAAGGATATCAGTCTTGGTGTTCATCTGAGTTGTCGTGATACTGGGGTCTGCAGCACAGAGGCGTTTCAGGGTCTTTTTCTTCTCTTTCTCTTCTACCTCTTCTCTCTTGTCTCTTTTCTTTCTCTTGTCTCATCTCTCTTCTCTTTCATTTGTCTCCTTTGTGTTCCCATATGTGACAACCTCATTTTTTGCTAATCAACATGTTTTGTGTCCTGATATAGTCTTCTCTGAACACAGTTTAAATAACACTTGTGCTGATATAGTCGTCACTGAACTCGGTTTAATGAACACTTGTGCTGATATAGTCTTCACTGAACACAGTTTAATTTCAGATACAATAATAAAAAATGAAAAAAAATACAAGAGTGGTCTGATTACATGATCTGATTACTTGGTGTGTGGGGATAAATGATCTGAATCATTGGTGTTTGGGGATAATTCATCTAATTCATCTCTAATAGGTAGAATGAGGTCTGAATGTTAATAGTTAATACAACAGTTAAAACATCAGTTAAGTTGAAAGTTTGATAAAATTCATTAATTGTGTGAGTGTTATCTTTGCCCAGCAAAGAAAAGTCTTGTTTGAAACATAAAAAATCCTCAGGTCCCCCACAAGCTTCAATGGAGCAGGACTGCTATGGCCAACAGAGCCACCACACAACCCCTTTCATGGGTATTTGAAGATTTGTATTGAACCATTCTGGGGGAAGCCCAGTTCTTGCCCTCCACTGCCAGGTTGCAATTTTACGTCTTTAGTTAGAGGGAGTTCAGGACGTAATTTAATCTGACAAGTTGTACAGGGTTCATAGTACTGATCATGTTCTTTTTTTATTTGCCAAACTGCAGTCACTGTTATCACAGAGCTCTATGTCTGTCTCTTCCCAATAAAAATCACAGGCACAATTAGCAAACTCCAGGTTTTCTGGCTTGAAGGTGCTGCCTGGCTGTTGTTCTGGAGACTCAATGAGCCTGAGATGAATCAGTCTCTCCAGTTCCCCAACCATCATCCATGGAGAAATGTTTAGTACTCCATTCATCTCCCATGGTCTTCCAGACTGGTTCATGAAAGGTGGAGGAATCATCGATCGGTCTACATTCCAATATCTCCACAAGACATCTGATTCCGCTCTTTCTATTACCGGTGCACAAGAGAAAATATGATTCAGTTAACAGTGACTGGGGACTCTAAAGAGTCAACGCTCAACCTCCAAGCAGGTAGATGTGTAATGTGTAGATGTATAAATGTGTAGATGTGTAATATGTAGATGTGTAGATGTGTAATGAGTAATGTGTAGATGTGTAGATGCCTAATGTGTGATGTGTAGATGTGTAGCTGTGTAGATGTGCGATGTGTAATGTGTAGATGTGTAGCTGTGTAGATGTGCGATGTGCGATGTGTAATGTGTGATGTGTAGATGTATAATGTGTGATGTGTAGATATGTAGATGTGCAATGTGTGATGTGTAATGTGTAGATGTGTAATGTGTAGATATGTAATGTGTAGATGTGTAATATGTAATGTGTAATGTGTAGATGTGTAATGTGTAGATCTGTGATGTGTAGATGTGTAATGTGTAGATGTGTAGATATGTAATGTGTAATGTGTAGATGTGCAGATGTGTAATGTGTAGATGTGTAAATGTGTAGATGTGTAATGTGTAGATGTGTGATGTGTAAATGTGTAGATGTGTAATGTGTAATGGGTAGATGTGTGATGTGTGATGTGTAGATGTGTAGATGTGTAGATGTATAATGTGTAGATGTGTAGATGTGTAATGTGTAATGTGTAATGTGTAGATGTGTAGATGTGTGATGTGTAGATGTGTGATGTGTAGATGTGTAATGTGTAGATGTGTAATGTGTGATGTGTAATGTGTAGATGTGTAATGTGTAGATGTGTAGATGTGTAATATGTAATGTGTAATGTGTAGATGTGTAATGTGTAGATGTGTAATGTGTAATGTGTAATGTGTAGATGTGTAGATGTGTAGATGTGTAATGTGTAGATGTGTAGATGTGTGATGTGTAGATGTGTGATGTGTAGATGTGTAATGTGTAGATGTGTAGATGTGTAATGTGTGATATGTAGATGTGTAATGTGTAATGTGTAGATGTGTAGATGTGTAATGTGTAGATGTGTAGATGTGTAATGTGTAACGTGTGATGTGAAATCTAATCATTTTTATCTATAGTAACATCAGCATATTTGAAGTACTTACTGACATAACTAGAATTCTATGTATTTGTGATGTGGAGAATCATGGGAACGTCCCTTTCAGGTATATCTCAGCCTTGTGAACTAATGTCATAGTTCTAGTGTGATAGTTATAATTCTAGTGTGATAGCTATGGCTCTAGTGTGATAGTTACAGTCCTAGTGTGATAGCTATGGCTCTAGTGTGATAGTGTTATAGTTACAGTTCTAGTGTGTTAGTTATGGTTCTAGTGTGATAGTTATGGCTCTAGTGTGATAGTTACAGTTCTAGTGTGATAGTTGTGGTTCTAGTGTGATAGTTATGGCTCTAGTGTCATAGTTACAGTTCTAGTGTGATAGTTATGGCTCTAGTGTGATAGTTACAGTTGTAGCTAATGCTGCTGACATTAGTACTCTTTTATTTCCCAAAGCTTGTTATTTACCCCAGAAAGCTCTGCCAGCACAGTTGAAATATTCCCAGATCATGTTTAAAATCGTTTAATAAGCACTTTGTTTTATGGTAGTGGGTTATTGTTTTATGCTAGCTGAAGCAGCCAATGGCTTTACAGTGTGCTAGTTCTCTCCACACCTCGTTTCATTTTACAGCATGACCCTTTACTGCATGTCGACCACACAAGCCCAGAAGTTCCCCAACCATCCACAGACTGAATCAACTACTACCAACTACTAATCAACTACTAATAAACTCCCACCTATACTGACAAATCAGATGTACTGCAACCAAAATACATTCAAAGTACAAATGATATGTCTGTGTGTGTGAAAGAGAGAGAGAGAGCGAGAGAGAGAGAGTAGGGGAGAGAAAGAATATGACATAACCCTAACAACTCTTAAAACTCTTAAA
>JAOYMR010000004.1:7620312-7636050 GCA_025802075.1 Tenebrosternarchus preto | reverse complement strand
GTTAGTTTAAATGATAGTGTGTGTTAGTTTATGGTAGAGTGTGTGTTAGTTTAAATGATAGTGTGTGTTAGTTTATGGTAGAGTGTGTGTTAGTTTAAATGATAGTGTGTGTTAGTTTATGATAGAGTGTATATTAGTTTATGATACTGTGTGAGTTTAAATGATAGTGTGTGTTAGTTTATGATAGAGTGTGTGTTAGTTTAGCTGATAGTGTGTTTTAGTTTAGATGATAGCGTGTGTTAGTTTAGATGATAGAGTGTGTGTTAGTTTAGCTGATAGAGTGTGTGTTAGTTTATGACCCCCAGTCTGTCTGTATTGATCTGAAATGTTGTTGTCCGTCATCAATAATTCCCTCATTAGTGCTGCATTTCTCCCTCCACATATTTAACCACAGCAGCGGAGTGTGTATGTGAGAGAGAGAGAGAGAGAGAGAGAGAGAGAGAGAGAGAGAGAGAGAGAGAGAGTTGTGCAGTATTGTCTCCTTCAGAAAGCTCCTTCACACTGGATTCTGGAGTGAAAGTTTATAAAATAATAATCAGCAACACTTTCAGCAGGGTCATGTTTTAGTGGCTGGGAAGGAACCATGGAAACACAGAGTCTCATACATATTTACCTTCCCATGAAAAATCCAGTCAGCACAGAGCAAGCGTGCAAAGCAGAAGGCTTTCCCAGAATTACTTGCTACAAGACAGTATTAGACTGAATGGGTGGGTATCAGACTCGCTAGGTCAATATCAGACACTCTGGGTCAGTATCAGACTCACTGGGTCAGTATCAGACACTCTGGGTCAGTATCAGACTCACTGGGTCAGTATCAGACACTCTGGGTCAGTATCAGACTCACTGGGTCAGTATCAGACTCACTGGGACAGTATCAGACACCATAAATATAAATGATGTAAGAAGTGTGTCCAGGCTGGGAAGGTAAGCTTGACTGTTGGAATTGTTGAAGTGTATGTATACAGTGAGACACTGCCCACATTCAGAGGAAAAATTCATAATTGATCATAGTTTAGTTTGTTCTGGAATATAGAAGCAAAAGACCTTCCAGATTATGAAAATGTAACAACTCCTGAAAACACTGAAGCAGGCGGTTAGCATGGTGGCGCTAACCTCTGCTAACCTCCCAGACACTCTGGGTTTCAATTCCGCTTGAAGTTAAGAGCAGTTTTTAAAGTGAAACATTTAATTAGTGGCACAATAACATTAAACTACATTTGTATATACTAGTTGGAAAACACACTGACGCACAGACACACAGAAACACACACACACACACACACTAAATGACGCAGTTCCCAGAGGCTGAAACCACCCTGCTGAACTCTCTGTGTCATTATAGCATGTAAATAAAACCAGTTCACATCTTTTTCTTTCTTTTATAAGCCTAAGAGTGTGTTTTTCCTGATTCTCTCTTCTCTCTCTCTCGCACACACACACACACACACACACACACACACACACACACACACACACACACACTCATCCTCTGATTTATCGGTTAGCCTCCTGCTTTAAATCAATGGCTCTTCCCAGTTTAACATTTAACTGGGAAAGGGCTGATATTGATCAGGTGTTGCTATCGGAAACAGACAACAGGGGTTCGCATGTGATCATCTGTTAAAAGTCATGTGATCATCTGTTAAAAGTGATCATATTCTTAAAGGGCCTCACGGGGACAACGCCGTCATGACAACAGCTATGTGCCTTTACCCCTGAACCCCGGTGCAGGTGAACATGGTGCAATAAACTGGATGAGTCCATCTACAGTTTGGGTTCATGGCCAGAGTCTGAAGATGAGAGCATGTTTTAAAAAAAAATAAAAAATAAAATACACCTTAATGCATTTTCTATAGGGTTCTTTATAACTTAACTTTCAGTAGTTTCAACAGTACTTTGATGTTTAAGGAGATTAGTTCAGTTCATCTGTGCAAAACCAGCTACAAACAACAGACTCAAACAGACACTCACATACAATCACATGCACAGTTCTGTTCATACATCACCTTCACCAAGACAGGAGATATACCTACAGAGGTGCTGTTCACAGAGGTGGTGTATACAGAGGTGGTGTTCACAGGGGCAGTGTATACAGGAGTGGTGTATACAGGAGTGGTGTTCACAGGGGCGGTGTATACAGGAGTGGTGTATACAGGCGTGGTGTTCACATGGGTGGTGTATACAGGGCTGGTGTTCACAGGGGTGGTGTATACAGGGGTGGTGTATACAGGCATGGTGTTCACAGGGGTGGTGTATACAGGTGTGGTGTATACAGGCGTGGTGTTCACATGGGTGGTGTATACAGGGGTGGTGTATACAGGGGTGGTGTTCACATGGGTGGTGTATACAGGCGTGGTGTATACAGGCGTGGATATTCACATGGGTGGTGTATACAGGGGTGGTGTTCACAGGGGTGGTTTATGCAGGCGTGGTGTTCACAGGGTGGTGTATAAAGGGCTGGTGTTCACAGGGTGGTGTTCACAGGGCTGGTGTATACAGGGGTGGTGTTCCAAGGGGTGGTGTATACAGGCATGGTGTTCACAGGGGTGGTGTATACACGGGTGGTGTATGCAGGGGTAGTGTTTACCTTCCCATGCATCCATCAATGCACTCGACCCAGCAGCAGTGTAAGAACGACTACACCCTCACAGACTGCTACACCCTCACAGATCACTCAGTAAACCTCTGCGCATCAGTGTAAAATCTAATAATAATAATAATAAAGATCTAAAACATCCACACAGTGATATGTGTCTCTACATCACAGCAAATGACACACAGGACGGCAGCCACACTCACACGACACAAAGGACGGCAGCCACACTAAGACAAAACACAGGACGGCAGCCACACTCAGACGACGCACAGGACGGCAGCCACACTAAGACAAAACACAGGACGGCAGCCACACTCAGACGACGCACAGGACGGCAGCCACACTAAGACAAAACACAGGACGGCAGCCACACAAAGACAAAACACAGGACGGCAGCCACACTAAGACAACACACAGGACGGCAGCCACACTCAGACGACACGAGGAAAGCGCTCAGTCTGAATGACAAGTCCTCACTAGGGGTCATCACTGCACACCAGATGACACACACACGCACAATTAGACACTTTGCCCTTTTCTCACACACACACACACACAAATAGACATTTACTCATTTACTCTCCCCTTCTCTCTCTCACACACACACACACACACACAGATAGACACTTACTCCCCATTTCTCACACACACATCGTAAGACAGCTGCTAGGGGTCTGTTCCCATCTGGAGTCCAGGACAGACTCAGCCCCACACAACACACACACTATCTCTCTCTCTCTCTCTCTCTCTCTCTCTCTCTCTCTCTCTCTTGCTCTCTCTGCCTCTCTCTCTCCCTCTCACAAGCAGACACACACACAAATACACAAACTCACACACATATACATACAAACACACACACACACACACACACACCTCCCACTGTTCTCTGGCCCTCTCTGTGAGAAGCTTGTTATGTTAATTCCTCTGTCACTCATGAGCCTGACAGACTCATCCTTAACCCTAGAGAGCTGCACTCAGGGCAGGCCACGCCCCCCATGGGCCACCATCAGGCCACGCCCCCTGTGCTTCCTCCTGTAGCTGCCATACATATCGGCCTCCACACCAGAAGGCAGTATCAGTCCAGCCAAGAAAAGAACACACAGTGTTCACCATTGTGGAATGAAGGAGTATTGCACATGTGTAAGGAAAGAATCATACAGGATGATTTTGGTACATCTGTGAGATTCTCCACCTGGAATGCCTGAATGACAGAATGAGGCATTCTGGGAAACAGCATTCCTGACAGAATGTGAGCTCTGTTCAGGCCAATCACCACGAGCTCTGTTTGAACCAATCACCACAAGCTCTTTTCAAACCAATCACCACGAGCACTGATCAAACCAATCACCACAAGCTCTATTTGAACCAATCACCACGAGCTCTGTTTGAACCCCAAACAGAGAAATGTGCTGCTTACAATTTCACTGATGTACTGAAATCCTGAACTTTCCCACCAACTGTGTGAGAATAACACTGTGGCTACAGTTTCTGCACAAAACAGACGTGTGAGTAATTATCATTAACTAAATGAGCACTTGTTAGACGCGGTGATGACCAAACAGTCCCACATCTCACAGCGTGTGTACGGGTGTGTGTGTTTACACATGAGTGTATGTTCAAGTGTGTGTTTACATACGAGTGTGTGACGTCACTTAGAGTTTGTTGTGGGCCCTTTTCAGCGACTGTGAGGTTTCTACATTTGGGTTTATTACAAATCAGAGCAAACGAATGTGTGTCGCTGGTTTATGAGGGAATTACTTGAGCTGTGCAGTAAAGGGCCAAACCTTACTGACGCACTAACAGAGAACAACCAAACCAAGAAAATAAAATTAAATCAAATATCAAAAGAAAACTGACATTAAAACACACACACAACACACACACACTCACTCCCAGCAAAGCCAGACTGCTTCCCACATTGGCGAGGGTGCGTGAGAAAGAGACAGAGCAATCATGTAGACAGACATTACTGAAAATAAACCATTTTTATGAAGTAAAAACAAACAAAAAAAATGGTTTCTATTCAAAGACAGACTGTGTGTGAGAGAGGAAGCGTCTCCTGGGGCACTGCACTTACGCACCACTGCAAGCCCCTATCATCCTGTTGAACAGAGCGCCACCTTCTGGACAGTTGCTGACATTCTACTGAACTGACATGCATGTTTTCTGTCTACTCTGACACCAGGCAGATATAGTAAACACTCTGTTATAGGTTAAGGTTTAAATAAAGACATTTGACCTTAATGTTTACATATTTTCTTTCGATGTTCAGCAATATTTTTCTTCTGGTCTACTGTGTAATGGAAACACATGCTGTAGGTACTTATATTTATAAAATATACGCACATATCCATACATACATGCATGAATATATGTGTGTGTGTGCATGTGTGTGTGTGTGTGTGTGTGTGTGTGTGATATATGTACGAATGTATTAAAAGGCATGTTTATAGGAATGTATATATGTGTGTGTGTGTGTGTGTATGTTTGTATCTGTGTGTGTGTGTGTGTGTGTGTGATATATGTACGTATGTATTAAAAGGCATATTTGTAGGAATGTATATGTGCAATTCCATGGGGTCCAGAGGAAGAGAGTGGTTCATGTTTTATGTCCTGGGGGAGACAAGAGTCTTTATTAGAACTGAACCCTCCCAGGAAACACACACAAACACACACAAACAGAGACATACTACCTTCTGTAAGTAGAGACTAATTTATGTAAGTGTGAAGTTAGATGTGTCTATGCTAGAACTATGTAAAAATACATCAGAGGAAAATCATAAATCCTTGTTATTGTCAGAGCAGTAAAGAAGGATTAGAACAAAGACTCCTTAAAGAATCCACACACAGACACACCCACACAGACACAGACACACACACACACACACAGTCTCTCTGTCCTTTTAGGACCCTGCTTGCACTGGCGTCACCAGTCAGTAAACACCCAGCTGACCATCAGCAGCGCAGCACCAGAGTTGAGCAGCATGGCTCAAACGCGCCCTCACGTCACCCAGTTTCTTAGCTTTTTATGGCCTTTTATCTACATGAAAGGCAGTGACATGGGCTGAGACGACATTACGGCTCCGTTCAGCCGAGCTCCACTGACAGACCTTATCCTCCGATACAGCTCAAACCATTAACTACAGCTCCTGTCACAGGAATGTAACTGTCTGAGACTCTGCATAACACAAGACTGGGTGTGGGCATGAGCATTAGATCCAAAGTGCTTTTGTTTCTATAAAAACCTTTCACCTTTAATATTACAGTAACATAAATCAGAACAAAAACAATTCAGAATACGAGAGGTATAAAATGCTAAAATGAAAACACTGTGGTTTAAAACATTTTGCTGTTGATCTGGAATGATTCTTCTTTCAAAACACATTCAGCACCTGTACGATGATGCCAACACCTGGCTGTCAAGACACACGGCCCTGTGCTTTAACTAACATTGCTTTATTTAACAAACAGTTATACGCTTCACTTACCAAAGGCATCAGAGAGACTCTACCGTTCTCTCAGGATCTTATCAAAGGCATCAGAGAGACTCTACCTTGCTCTCAGGATCTTATCAAAGGCATCAGAGAGACTCCACTGTTCTCTCAGGATCTTAACAGACACCCTCACATGCAGCCAGAGGAAGGACAGTTTGGAGTAAAGACTGGATTCATGAGAAACCATCAACGCCTACGAAAACATTTTTATGTTCTTCTGGAAAAACAAATGTTTCAAAGACTACAAAATAAAATAACTATATTAAAATGCACTAATTAAAGTTTATAATTAGACCATATTTTCTAGGCTATGATCCTACTACATTTTGTTGCCTTGTACTTATATGTGTAATGACAATAAAGTTGAATCTAATCTAATCTAATCTAATCTAGACTAGGACAGCTGTTTATTTCTGCAGTAATGCCGTCCCTCACATGTTTCCAGTCTGCGAGTTTGGTCCTCTTGTGTTCTGGGGTTGGTGTATCTTCCTCTGCTCAGGTGTAATGTTGGTTACAAACACCTGTCCATATAAAAAGTGTCCACATACAGGAAGCGGTAGTAGATTGGATTGATATGTATATTTCATCACATGAACAACCTGCAGCATTGTTTGATCTCAACATTTGTCTGTTTGATTGTTAATTCCATTTTATATTCACATAAAATGTTCAAATAATCTTTTATGAAAAGGTGTCTTTCCACACTCAAAACAATTAGTCTTAAGAACTTCATGTCATTATTTAATACTTTCTTAAAATTGTTTTTAATGGCAACACATCAAAGCATGTGTAATGAATATCATTAATTAGTTCAACTTCATCTTCTGTTTCTAAAAATGAGTAATGTGAATACATACAGTACAGTGTCAGAACTCAGAGTTCATTCCATGTTAAAGTTTCCAGTCAAAGGAGGTTTTGGAGTGGAAAAAATACCCAATGTCTGAATATCTGAAGCCATACTGCAGGTTTATCTACTGTAAATAAGCCTTTAGCTCACTAAAAATACTCAAAAGCACTGTAGCTCTGGTTACTGAACTGTGATTTACTGTAGTTCTGTTGTTAACTGGCCACATTTGCTTGCACACAAAGGAGAAAGTGTAGGTGTGTTGCAAAAAGTGTGTAGCAAAATGTGTGTAAGTGTAGGTGAGCCACAGTGTGGGTGTGTACTGCACTAAATATTGGCCAGTGACACAGCAACTACCATATGAAAGAACCACACCCCAACATACTGAGAATGTAACACAAAACTCGAAAAAATTAAAGTGTGGAAAAGTGATCCAAAGAAAATCAGCTCAACTTGAAACATACATGTCCCACTCACCTACCATACCTGTCTCACCCCACTCAGCTACCACACCTGTCTCACTCCCTCACCTTTTTGACACCTATGAGCTGGAAAATTACCACTAAAACACAAGGGATCTAAAGTATCAATGGGGCATATTCCTGATTGGTAAAGTAGAGTAAGAGAGACTCTTGAGAGTCAGAGAGACTCCTCAGAGTCAGACACTCCCGAGTCAGAATGAATTCCCTGAGTGAGAGAGACTCCTCAGAGTCAGAGAGACTTCCCTGCCTGCTGGGTTTGCTGAGTCTGGACCACCAGCACACATGAACACGTGTGTCACCTCATCACAGGTGGTAACACCAGTATGTGTGTGTAACATCAGTGTAGTAACACGAGTGTGTGTGTGATGCCCAACATGCCAGAGGTGTTTCTTCTTCTTCCGTGTTTCTAGGGTATCAGGGGAACAGTTGTAATATTTCTGTTTTGTTAGAAATGTTTTATTATATTGTTATTAAATAGAAAATAAGGCAAAATCATAGTTCATAACAAACACACAAGATATTTTGTGTTTTTCACTCGACTGTAAACTCAGTGAACTCTGATTCCTGTGCTGTATCTAGGAACACAGCAGCTTTCCTGATGTGGCAGTCATATCCTTGGAGACGCCTGGATCTGTTGTGCTGTAGTGGATGAGGAGGCTGTCTGCACAGCATTTCTCGTGGATACAGTTTCACAATACATTTAGGAAAAGTGTTCTGGGAGAAAAAAGCAATGGTAGATAAGGTCAGTGTTTGCTTTTCTTGGGGTCCACAGAAGGGCTGAGAACTGGGGAGACACAGAAACTGCTGCTAAAATATGGTTCTGACAAGAAGTACAAAAATATCACAAATAAAATATGATCTTTGCCAGTCATCCTGACAACTGAAGCACTGTAAGTACCATCTGTATATTTTTTCTATGTCATTTTTTATATATATTTTTTTTAACAATTTGCTTCAGTGTTTGTGCTATTTATAATTCTGTTCTCATAAAATATTTCTTGGTGTGTCTTTTCTGACCATCATAGCTGCCATACAGGCATGTCGGACTAAACTCAATGAATGCTGGCTGTGACTGTGCTAACACTGGGCTAACACTGGGCTAACACTGGGCTAACACTGTGCTAATATCAACACTGTTATTATCTTCACTAGTCTCTGAGATAGCCAGATCTGAGTTCAAACATACACAGGTAACAGAATTAAAAACTGATTTGTGCAGAGAGGGTTTAGTGTGAACACAGAGAGTGGACACTGGGACTGGAATGAAGCACAAAGACAATGTGGTCAGAACTGGCTGCTCAGCTGGAGAATCCAGAATGTGCATCTGAACAAGGATCTGAGAGTACTGAAGAAATACATGACTGAACCAGGATCTGTGAATACTGAAGAAACATGTTACTGAACCAGAATCTGTGAGTACTGAAGAAACATGTTACTGAACCAGAATCTGTGAGTACTGAGGAATTACGTGACTAAACCAGGATCTGTGTTGGGTCCACTTGTCCACCTAAACAACCACTACATTTCACTGTTCACATTTCACCATTTGCAGCCTTTCATGCACTTCATGCTCACCCACAGTGATGGGACATTCCAGCAGGATAATGCACCATGCCGTCAGGACAGAGTGGCTGGGTCTCCACTCATGGGGCCAGAACGGGCTCAGCCTCAATGAACTACATGGGCCCACTCTCCCATGGACCCACCACCTGGAGGAGTCAGTTAATGGGATCAGTTATTTGCAATGGGTGGTGGTCTATGGTCTAATTATTGGGTGGTGGCTGAAGGCCGGGGTCTTGGGGTTCTGATCCTCGACTACTGAAACTGGCTCTTGGAACATGGAACGTGACCATGAAGATCCTGCTCCTACAAACCCCACAGAGATCCTGCCACTTCAAATCTCAAATGTGGGTTGTCCAGATTCCAGATGACACAGCTCAACACCTTCCGAATGTCTCCGGTCCACATGTGGAATCGATGCCCTTCGCTGGTCTAGAGGGGGACCTACACAATACTACTTCCTGTCCCATCACTTTTGGCATGTCAGTTTATAGTCATAAATAAACTGGTTCAAAACTGACTATTATTAATATTTTTTATTGTTTCTTAAATATGTTTATGTTAATAAACAGTGTTATGGATTATCAAGCATCCACAACCTTATTAACATAATGCTTTGCACCCCCCCCCCCCCCACACACACACACACACATATACCTCCATCAACCAGACCTCCATCACAAATCCTCCATCACCCAGACCTCCATCTGATAGCTAATGCCTGTAAACCAGCTGGGGTTTGACTAACAGAGTAAATGTAGAAAGGCTTAAACCTACGTAAGCATCATTCTTAAGCATCACTCTTAAGCCTTTGTACTTTTCTTGATGATTTAAACTGTTAGACACTTTTAATGCACTAACATTAAAATAGATTTATTGTACTTCTGACTCGTTTTTAATCGGACACCTTGTTCATTTGGTGAGCTCATATATTAAATGTGTGAGTGAACTGTGTGGGAATTCTTTGGCATAAAAATAATTCTCAATGGTCATTATGCATCTAAATTCCCCTTTACATCCTTACATTTGATTGACGGTTCAGTCTTAGTGGAAATCCTCATGAGGGTTTGCTGTCTCCTAAAAAGAAGATGAGTATGTCTTCCAACATAAGGTCTCGAGCACAGAAACGTAATTTAACCAGGTCTGAAGGTCCCATTGTGTGGTCTTTCCTCTAAAGAAAGAAAGAAAGAAAGAAAGAAAGAAAGAAAGAAAGAAAGAAAGAAAGAAAGAAAGAAAGATTTCGATGAAGAAGCTTTTGGGTTGTCTAAAGAGCAACACAGTCGTCATCAAGGCAGCCTCAGTGGTCATAAGCACAAAACCTAAAACGTAAAATTAGTAGGAAAAACATATAATCGCTAAGCAATGTCAGGTTGTCATGAAGATTTTGTAGAGCTGAATAAAAGAAGGAGACTGTATGTGTATTATGATTCCCTCAATGATCAGTCAGGGGGTGTTAAAACTAAAACTTTAAGAAAGACGCCCAAAGCAAAAAATTCATTCGGTGTTTCATTAAAGTACGGTACACGCAAACCTCAGCCGTCAGATGACTTATGCAGTTTCCAAGATTGTGGTTTACCTTGAGAGAGCCAATCGCAAACCTGGAGCGACCGGAAGCGATGTGACGTCGCTAAGATTCCCACACGGTTATGTTGACAACCGGCAAAGCGTTTATCAGTCGCGTTTTCTGATAGACAGCAGTTTAGCTAAAACACCTCGCTGAGCAACGCCAGCTATGGATCGCAGGTACATGGTTCATTTATTACATCAATGTCGCTGCAGGAATGGTTAGGCTGGTGCTCATGACGGCGCGTGCTTGCTCGGTGCCTGGTTTCGTAGCATAGGGTGATGTCTGCAAGGGACGAGACACCCCGGATACGCAGCATCTGCCCCTCGCGAAGACCCCGAGCTTTGCTTCTCGGGATTACACGTGCAGTACACCTCATGCAGTGTGAACAACTTGAAATTGCTGCACGATGTTCGATATCAGTCGTCCATGGATACGGTAGCACGCGCGCAGTTCTGTTGGTTGATGTCATGTTGCTGGCTAGTAGACTTCTGCAGGCTAGCTAGGGTTAGCTAGCTAGCAACACAGTCCCGGCCTCACCTTCCGCATGAAATCATCTCCTGTACATTTAACATCGCTTTACTTGTTTCAGTTGTCGTTTATGTGTCTATTTCTGAGCTGAATGAAATCACTGTTAAATCACGTGATCATAAATAGCGATCAAATAATATTGCCACCGTGAGAAACTGGCCTGTATGCTATCTACAGATCCTCCTATTTCTAATTTTATAATTTAACCTCTACCTGGACGTGTCGTAAAGCACTGGTCCAAGCACATACGTTGGAGAGCGTGTTACAGTTGCTCTTCATTCTAGTCCTGTAAGGCGTGTCGTGCTTTAATAGGCGACAATTTGCGCGTGCATCAGTCCTTTACCTATTAAACATTCATAGATTTAAATAGATTCATAAGTAGAACTGTACAGCGGTCGATAAGGTGCTTTATCAGAAACTTACTCGGATCTATTCTGCCTTAAATTAACGGATATTATTTTATCTACAGAAATAAGTAAATGAAGATTATCCAGATTAATACGGATTAAGTAGTAATCTGATTTAATTTAAGAGAGGCTGTAGAATAAGAAGCATGGATAATGTTGGCCAGGTCTTCCTGCTTTAGGCAGCAGTTACTAGCCCTAACCCTAACCCTAGCAGTTATAGATATGGAGAAAACAGGCTTGTTCCCATAGTTTAGGCAGACTGTTAAACACAGTTTAAATGTGGTTGAGCCTCTAACCTCTTAGAGTGCTGGACAGGTTTTGAGATGTGGGTTCAGGAACATGTATGTGAGGATGAAGATACCCATTAGACCTGTTTTTAGAACATTAAAGGTTACATGCTTTAATTGCTTTTTTATTGTTATATTTTAATTCTCTAATCAAACTGTTATAATATTAAATATTACAATGAGAAAATATAGTTTTCATTCACTAAGAATTAACAATAATATTAAAATAACAACATATATATAACAATAATATTCCTGTCCATCAACTACTGGCCTCTGTAATCTGAGATATCTGTATGTTTATTTTGTGCACTGTTACAGCCATGACCGTGTACAGTCACAGTCAACACTTGAGTTTGTGCACTGTTGCAGTCATGATCGTGTACAGTCAGCATCAGCATTTGAGTTTGTGCACTGTTACAGCCATGACTGTGTACAGTCAGAGTGAGCATTTGAGTTTGTGCACTGTTACAGCCTTGTGCAGTCAGAGTCAGTGTTTGGTTTCTTTTTGTTTTTTTGTCTTGGCAGGTAGATACAATTGATCATGATGTCATCAACGTGTGACACAGCAGTCTGTGAAGGGGGAGGGGTGAGTGGGGGTTCGTTGGCGGAGATGTCCAACTTCGCCCATGTGATCTTCCAGAACGTTGGAAAGAGCTTCCTGCCCCAGACAGCTCTGGAATGCCGCTACACACTCACACCTTTTATTACTCCACATGTCAAAGACTGGGTTGGCATCTTCAAGGTTAGTACACACACACAGTTAGTAGACTTATAACCTCAAAAGCAGGCTACATTTTGTCAAAGTGTCAACATCAGACATGCATGTGCTCTCAGTCACACTCGCATACACTCACTTGTACATACACATAAACATACATGCACACACAAACACACATGCACACAAACACACACACACTCACGCAATCACACATGCACACACATACACATACTCACACACATGCGTGTACACACAGATACATATACACACAGATATACAAGCATGTACATCCACAAACAGATACACGTGCACTTATGAACAGAATGTTTTCTGCCCTACACAGAACAGTGTGGGTTAGGGTTAACTGTAACTCTACCCCAACCCTAACCATAACCCTAACCCTAGTTCTGTGCATCTGGCAGCTTGCTTTTGTTGTGAAATTTCAGCTTTTTGATCTTTTCTTCCTCGTTCCCTCCTCATCTTCACTCACACTTTTATCACATCATTTAGTCTAGCACTTAATTAAGATGAAGTGGCCGAGTGGAAACTCAGCATCTTGTTAAGTTAAAGAGACACTTTATAGACGTAGAAACTGTCTTCAGATCAGCCAGACCTGTGGGAGCAGGACTCCGGGGGGGACAAACGGAGTGGAAATAGGCGGCTAATGCACTCAGTAGAAATCTTTTGATGGTTAGCCTTGAGCTAGGTCAGTGAGTTTACAGGGTGTTTTGTGTGTGTGTGTGCGTGTGTGTGTGTGTGTGTGCGTGTGTGCAGCTGCAGGCGGTAGGCGTTTTCCTATGATAGCTAACTAAGCTTTAGAAGTCCAACACACAGGAAAAGAATCCTCTAAAGTCAAAGGCGTGGGTACTGTGGGCCTATCCTACCCTTAACCTTCACCATGGACCTAACCTAAACCTAACCCTAACCAGTGGTCTAAACCTAACCCTGGGGCTAGCTCTAACCCTAACCAGTGGTCTAAACCTAACCCTGGGGCTAGCTCTAACCCTTGGTTCCACTGTCTGCATTACTTTCCTCCATGCATGTGTCATTTCTGACTTTGAGCAGAGAAATTGTAATTTGTAATAGGCAAGTAACATTTATGTTTGGATCAGGGAAAGAAATGTTCACTTTTACTGAAAAAAGTTTTCAGATTTGTCGAAGTGTGACAGCATTTTAGATCACAAGCATACACACACAATTAGAAGAATTGCAGTTTTGCTGTTTGCTCCATGTAACTCCGGCTCCCCCTGGTGGTTGTGAGACAAAATTCCTCTCGAGGAGATTTCTAATGTCCGAACCTTGCATGGTTTCTTTCCTTGTCTTGTTAAAGAGAGCTGGTTTGATGGCAGTGTGTGTCAGATTGAATTTGTTTTCTTCTTTTTTGCAGATGAGACCTGAGGAAACTGTGGTTGCAGGAGTTTCATAGTTTTATTTGTTTCATAGTTTGATGAAACTAGCTTTTTTCAGCTATGTTGTAGGACAAGAAGAAACCTGCGTCTGTCACCTGTTTTTTACATTCCAAGGGCTCCTTCCTCTGGTTGTGTGGGGGTGTGTGTCTGTGTGTGTGTGTGTGTGTGAGTGTGAGTGTGTGTCGCTCCTGTGAATTCACACACTCAGCCATGTAATTACGCTGTCACACACTTGTGGAATGTTCTCTCACACACTTGATTGATTGTCACATCAACCCTCTTATTATTTTATTCATCATTTATCAGCCCTGTAACTACAGGCAGGGACACACTCACACACACATTCTCACACACACATAGACATACAGACGCGCATATGGGCACACACTCACTGCCCTGCTGTGTAATTACCTGCTTATTCACACCTTACTGTGTAGTCCAGACAAAAATGGAGCGTTTTCCATTTTCCATTAAGCAAACTGTGGTGATGATGTCATCAGTGTGATGTTATGGTGTATGCTTCTTTATTCAAGCTGGCAATTTACATTCAGTAAAGAACTGTGTGTTGGTATGTGTGAATGAGTGTGTGTGGGTGAATTGTAAATTGTAATTGTATGTGACATTTCTATGACAGATGATTGGACATGTTTGACTTTCTCTTAGTTATATTTCACAGTTTTGATGAAGAGAGCAGGGAACCCAAATCTATGGGTTTTTAGATGCCAAAATAATTTTTTATGGTCAAACAGGTCAGACCCAGCTGAAAGCTTGACTGCAGTCACCAGGTCTCGAAAGGTCATTTGTGATTTGCATTGTTCCTATTTCTTGTTTCTAGTAACTAACTCTGATTGTGCTGTTTGTCATAATGTAAATGCTGTAAAATAATACATACAGCAAATTAGTAGAGCTCCTCCATGTTGAGAGGAGCAAGCTGAGGTGGTTCAAGCATCTGATCTGGATGCCTCCCTAGGGAGGCACGCCAGGCATGTCCAACGAGGAGGAGACCCCAGGGACGACCCAGGACTTGTTGGGGGGGGATTATATCTCTCGGCCATCCTGGGAACGTCTCGGTATCCTTCCGGCAGAGCTGGAGGAGGTGGCAGGGGAAAGGGAGGAGCTGAAGGAGGTGGTGTGGGAGAAGGAGGAGCTCGACCTCTTTGCTTAGTCTGCTGCCCCCGTGACCCGGATAAGCGGTGGAAAATGGACAGATGGACGAACGTTAGAAATTTAGGATCACAATTTAGGAGACCACGCCCCTCTAACACCATGTGTGTGTTTACGTGTGTGTGTGTTGGGGTCGTAGGTGGGTTGGAGCAGTGCCCGTGACTACTACACATTCTTGTGGTCTCCGATGCCAGAGAACTACACTGAAGGCTCCAGCGTGCATAGAACTCTCGTCTTCCAGGGTACACACACGCACAAACACGCATGTAAACACACATGTATGTACACATACAGGGGCTGTAGGGTAGGGTTATGGGTTGGGCTAGGGTTAGGGGTTAGTGTTAGGGGGTAGGGTAGTGTTAGGAGGTAGGGTAGTGTTAGGGGTTTGGTCGTGTTTAAGAATAATTCAGCATCATCATGTGACCACAATTTATTCAGTGCAAAGAGACATTAAGGTACCTGTCCATAAGGAGGTTTAAGGGATGTAAAACTTTATACATTATCTACTGACCTATGACTCGTACCCCAAATTTCACAGTGGGAATTGTGGGTATATAAGGGCCAAAAGGAGGGGTAAGAGGGAACTTTTTCCATTTTAATGTGAACCAGCGGGGAGGTGGGGTTGCTCTATAATGTATAAGAACCAGCGGGGAGGTGGGGTTGCTCTATAATGTACATG
>JAOYMR010000004.1:7594496-7605385 GCA_025802075.1 Tenebrosternarchus preto | reverse complement strand
GGGATAGAGGGGTTGTGTGTGTGTGTGTGTGTGTAGGGATAGAGGGGTGGTGTGTGTGTGTGTGTGTGTGGAGGGTTAGAGAGGTGGTGTGTGTATGTGTAAGGTTAGAGAGGTGGTGTGTGTATAAGGTTATAAGTGTGTATGTAAGGTTATAGGGGTGGTGTGTGTGTGGGCTTAGAGAGGTAGTGTGTGTGTGTGTGTGTGTGTGTGTGTAAGTAAGGTTAGAGGGGTGGTGTGTGTGTGTGATGGGCTAGAGGGGTAGTGTGTGCGTGTGTGTGTGTAGGGATAGAGGGGTGGTGTGTGTGTGGGTGTGTGTGTGTGTGTAGCATTAGAGGGGTGGTTTGTGTAGGGTTATAGAGGTGGTGTGTGTGTGTGTGGGGTTAGAGGGGTGGTGAGTGTGTGTGTGTGTGTGTGTGTGTGTAGGGTCAGAGGGGTGGTGTGTGTGTGTGTGTGTGTGTGTGTGTAGGGTTAGAGACATGGTGCGTGTGTGTGTGTAGGGTTAGAGACATGGTGCGTGTGTGTGTGTAGGGTTAGAGGGGTGGTGTGTGTGTGTGTAGGGTTAGAGGTGTGGTGAGTGTGTGTGTAGGGTTAGAGGGGTGGTGTGTGTGTAGAGTTAGAGGGGTGGTGTGTGTGTGTGTAGGGTTAGAGGGGTGGTGTGTGTGTGTGTGTGTGTGTGTGTAGGGTTAGAGGGGTAGTGTGTGTGTGTAGGGTTAGAGGGGTTGTGTGTGTGTGTGTGTAGGGATAGAGAGGTGGTGTGTGTTTGTGTGTATAGTTATAGGGTGCTCAAGTACATACATATATCATTTGTCCAGCCTGCGAGATGTTGGATTTGTAGCTGAGGAATCCTGGTTATTGCACATAAAGATACGGCTGAATGAATTGATGTGACCTGAACTGAACTGAACTACACAGCCTGCCAGTTAAAGCTTCTGGTGCTTCGTTTCTGCTGTGTTTATGGAAATAACATGACTCAGTCCACTATATTTTCTACAACAGCATAATTACAATTACCAGTGGCATGGTGTTATTGATCCATTATCAGTATTATTAACTTCAGCTTGGTGTTATCGATCCACTAACACATGGTGGTATTGATCCATCATTGTGTTTGGAGCTTCCAGTCCCTAAAGGTCTGTTCTGTGACCCCAGAAGAGATCAAAGGTGGTAGTGAAGAGGTCAAAGGTGACAGAGGGAAGAAACAGGCTACAGTTTAGCTGAATCTTTTACAGTAGTCTGGGGTGTTGTTTTCCGTTTTTCTTTTGTGCAGAAGGTAAGATTGAGAGAACAGTGTTATGCAGTAAACCAAACTTCTACCCAGGTTTATAAGAGCCACCCAATCACAAGCCTTTGTCACCTCTGTGTCATGATTAGTCACTATGGAAACAGAAAGAAATACTTCTATCAAGTATTATGAAAATATTACAGCTTTCTTAGCAAACCATGTCACTTGTAGACACATTCTCACAAATGATTACTGTCTTAAAGCATAGCAACAAAACATACACTAGTGTTTACTGTCTGACGTCTAGAAAATGCAGGTGGGCGTCTGTGCGCGCACACTTGCACACAAATTAAATCGTGAAGCCTACATTATTATAACAAAAAAATAATCAACGTTAATCCTCGAGACAACTTAGCATCACAAAATCAAAGAAGCACAAACTGACTGTCGTGATGTTATCTGATTCAAAACGCCTTCTGAACCTTGTCGCGCTGACACTAACAACGCTGCTTCAAAAACAGTGGCCAGGAGATCCTGCAACAAAACACAACCGCAGCACTAGTTGCGTCTAAGTTTCACCAAAAGTCAGTAGCGCAGCAGAGGCTTCCTGCAGATGCGACTAAATCAGCGTTACTTAAACTTGAACCCAGTTTGACAAACACGCCGCTTAGGGAAAGCCTTCAAAAGCCTGACAAAGTGTGAACACACAACTTACGCGATCACAGTATAAGTGGCGACAGACATCTTCAATACACAAAGCGAGACTACACAAAGCTCTCCGCTGCCAGTGCTGATTACGGTCCAGGCCTCGGGCTCGGCGCTGTAACGTCGGGCTCTTTCTGCACGCAAACACTCACAAGCACGTACGGTTGTCTCGGCTGAAATCAAAGGCCAACCTACAACGAAGTGTTTGTCAATATAGTAAAGAACCGAGGTCTAACATTGCATTCGTACGCGAGATTTATTGCGCCACACCTTGCAACCTGGCCAAAACAGAACGCATAGCTTCCTCGTCGCATGAGCGCAGCTAGCTAGCGAGACAGCTAGCGGTACTCACCGATGTGGTTGTCCTCGATGTGAACGATGAGTTCGGCCAGGGACTCGAAGTGCAGCCCGCAGCCGCTGAATCGACATGCGTTTGAAAAAAACGACGCAGCTGCAACACCCGTCATGATGTCGGTGAGCTCGCAAACGTCTAAAGGAAGAAGCTGTGCGGGTTGGGATAGTGCAAGTTGCCGGCAGCTCGTAGCACAAGCAGCGGCGGAGGCAGCAATGGGGGGCGGGGTACCGGGAGAGGGGGATGGGGGGGCGGCGGACCGTGACGGAGGAGGAGGGACCGGCTAGACAGACGGGATGTTCACCTGTACAACACGAACGAGGACAACGCTCGTGCGATATTTCCTTGCGGCATTATTGCCACTGTATTCTTACCTTAACAGCACCGTAGTGCAAACGAGTCCAGCAGAAAAGAAGAACCTATTAAAAACAACTCTTTAATTTCAGTAAAATATAAAGCAAAATATAGTCCATAGAAAATCCCATTTAAAAAAAATCTATTTAAAAAAAGAAAAATAATTATAATTGTGAACAGATTTGTGCACGTGCACGCGTGTCCATATGGCTCAATTTTTTCTAGTAAAAATAAAAACTAATTGGCTCGTGTGTGGCTTGTGCGTGGTTCGAGCAGAGAGAAGCTATATATTGCATTTATGTTTGTATATATGACAAAGTCCCTCCTGTGTCTGTACAGAGAAAGGCTCTGCCACCGCTAACAGAAGAGTTAACAGAAGGCCAAGCTGTCAAAATTGTGAAATAAAATAAATAAGACAATAAAACAAGACTTAAATAAGACATAAATTTAAAAATCTTATTTCCAATTATTTACAAATCTTAAACATTTGGAGACATTACAATAACAAAGAACCACAACTTTTAAATGCTTTAAATTCATCCATTTAAATATATATATAGAATAGAATAGAACAATAGAAACAATGCTATAGTGAAAACCAGGTAAAGTTATTTTCACATACCCAGAGAAGGCCTATACATTTGCTGCAGTCATTACATTCAGAGAATGTGTACAGAACGGATTCGTCTTCTTGCTGGTCCATTTAACACCTGAGGTGATGGCTGAATCTGTATAAACAGGTTTCATTGGACCACTGCAGCTCCAGGCTCATCTTACACCACATTATTCTGATAGTGATGTGAATAGTTCTGCAACAACACTGAAGAAGGTGAAGCGGAGAGTGTGGACAACCATGGTGTCCACCGTAAACCTTGTTCAGATGAAGCATGGGCAATTTCTGTTTAATTTCCTAAGGTTAGGCATCTTCCTCTGAGTTTATGTTCTATAAACTAATAACCCTAATAATGACAAACAACCATTTCAAGGTTTGTTCTGTTTGCTTTGTCCAGTCTGAACCAGTCAGGTCCAGTTTAACCCAGTACAGGTGCAGCCTGGGAGGCTGGCAGGTGTGGCCACGTCCTCAGACACACAGGAATGTCCAAGGCAAGTTCGAGACTGTGTACCTATCACCCACTGTTAATAATACACACACCTCTACATACACACACACATATACACACACATCCACACACACACATATACACACACATCTACACACACATATATACACACAACTCTACATACAAACATATACACTGTAACCCTAACCATAACCCTAGTTTTACCCTTAATCCTAACCCTAACCCTAGCTCTAGGCCTAACCCTAACACTAATCTTAGCCTTAACCTTAACCTTTACCCTAACCTTATCCCTGTCCCACTCAGTAAACCGTGCAAACACTGGCAGACGATGCCAGATGTGAGAAGACAACAGCACAAGATAATCCCACAGATTAAAGAGCAGTACCTGTGACCTTATCTGTAAAGTCTATCTAAGGACCTTATCTGTAAGGATTATCTGTATCATCCTTAATAGAGTACACAGAACCATAATGAAAACTAGATACACACTGCTAGCATCACCAATACATACACACATAAACTCAACCGTGTATCCGCATGTGTCATTTACAGTTACTATACATGTAGTTCTGATTTCAAGTCATCAGATATGGTCAGTTAAGTGACTCCCATTTTATTCTGGGGGTATTATCTGAACAAGGACTTCTGGGTGCATTATCTGAATAAGAAATTTGATGTTTTTTTCTCTTTACAGGTGTCAGCAGAGAAGTTTGCATGTCACATATCACTTTGGAATGTGTGGTCTGGAGTGTTTTGTGTGTGGTAGTTTGTGAATGGTTTGTGCTCACAACTGTAGAACAACTGTAGCACATTACAGCAGGACTTAACCATGAGTCACCATCCTGTTTCCTGTGTCTTCTGTTTCTCTCTCTCTCTCTCTGTTTTTCTCTGTGTATCTCTCTGTCTCTCTTTCGCTCCCTATTTCTTTATCTCTCTCTTTCTATCTCAATCTCCTCTGTATGTCTGACCTGGAGGCTGTGTTGTTGTGAATCACCAGGGCCGTGACCCCCTCCCCACCCCAACATGCAGAGCACCTGGTCATCTGATGGGGGCGTGGTCAGATGGTGAGGGTGTGGTCAACCAGTTCACAGCTGCTAGACAAAAAACACATCTGGATATGTGCATTTGATTTCTCAATTGGACCTAGAAACAAAACACTGTGTGCATTACATAACTACTAATTTTTCTTTAAACCGACAAACTCACTGAATCGGAACCGCATCATATTACAGTTGCGTCAGTATAATCTGCAGTTGGCAGCAATATGCCAAACTCTTGCGTCACATCGCAATGACGTTTTACATTATTTATTTACTTTTAGGCGGCGATCACCCCGTTGGCGGTGAATTTCTCTCCCTTCCCGAAACTTTAGATCGTTCCGTAGTGTAAGCTACGGGCTCCGGAGAGCTGCTCTCAATATGTTTTTCTGTATAGTGTCACACTTGTTTGTTGTCCTCTGTAATATGAGTCATTTTCTTACTTGAGCATTTGGGCCACAGAACTGGTACCAAGTCGCACTGGAACAAACCAAATCAACTTTTTTGGGGTAGGAAGTGACACGCTCGCGCACGTCCAATTCTGTACAAAGTTTGCAGACTTACAAACACAAATTCGCTATTCGCTAATCCGGACCGTCCCGCGCACACTTCCAGACAGCTGTTAACGCAGCAAGTCATTAAGACACGCCTCCCTTCCGCTTCGTCTTTCGGTGTGCCAATAACTGTTCCCTACGCTTGTGTTGGACTCTCGATAGGCGGGCGATCACGCTCTAAAACCCCCACCTCTTAAAAAAAACGAACCGCAATGATTTAGAAGTTCAGGAATCCCACGTGACGTCACCAAGAGGTGATGTAATGCTTCTGTAAATAGGTCATATTGTAATCGCGTTTTAGTTCAGCGTGCTTCGTCCGTGCGCGAGGAGCGTTGCTGGGGTTAGTCTGCGCGTGTTTAGGTAAGTTAGTATTATTATATTATTATGGAGTTTCTAATTATGTCATTTATGTGTAAATTCTTCCAAAACAATAGAATATAGGTATAACGTGTATACTGCCTGTAATAAAACTGCCTGTAAGTGTCACTCAAACTGCCGGTTGATAAACAGTTTTGAGTTTCTGTTTGAAGGGGTGTGACAACATTAAACAAACAGGCACAGATTCAGATCGTGTTCCAGTCTGAATCTTTTAGACCTGAGGGTATGTTTTACCTGTAATTTACTTACTGGACAGGTGGTCTGACAGGAATCTGATTGCACAGGTATCAAGGACGCCTGTCCAGACAGGTGAACTTACACTTTCTTTCTTTGATGGAAAGAGTGAGATTGTACTGGTGGGTCAGTTTTGATCATCTTTGATAGGCTTTAATTACACTGTTTCGTTCAACGGACTATAAAACCGATATTTTACCGGAAGAAGCTGAATCGCAAGTGTATTAACGGAACATGTTTGAACTTAAAACTCGGATTCTTGAGCTTTGGGAATTCGATCTACCTAAGACGTCAAATCTCAGATGAAGTGCTCGAGTTCATTAAAGTTAGTGGAATGAAGAGTAACAGTCTGGGCTTCTGAACATGTGACCATTACGTCATTTTGCGGGCTGGTTGGTAGGTTTGATTTTGCCTCCATAGACGTTGATAACGGGCGCACGGGCGGATAACGGGCACATGGACTTTCGCTCCACAAAAAATAACTCTGTCCATGTTTATTTAGAACATACAGTGATGAATTAAATAATAATCATCTTATCGTTTTAAATGAACTAAAATTACATTTTTGCAGTATTGAATTAACTAAAATAATAATAATGTACAGTGATTGCTCGTGTCCAACTAGGCCGTCTGCTACTTCATTATTTTGGGGGTTGGTGTGTGTTATAATTTATATCTTTAGATTATTTTAATGATATCAAGACAGTCAGAGAAAAAAATGGGAGAGAGAGAGACGGAGAGAAGGTGGTGGTTCAGCACTGTTCCTCTTTCTGCAGTAATGATTTAAACAGGTGAAACTTAAGCCAAAAATAGGCAGCTGTCTGAAGAAAGAGAGAATTTTCTAATAATGCACATAACATACACTTAAATAATATATAACATACACTTTCTAATAATGTAAATAACAATATAATACATAACATACAGTTTCTAATAATATAAATAACAATATGCACTTTCTAAAATAACACATAATAGCATGCTTTCTAATAATAGATATTTAAGTAGCCCTTAAGTCCTCACTGTAGGTACGCGCTTGTCATAGTCCAGTCATTCAGAGTTCCATCACTCACAGTCCAGGGCCTTCTGAATAAGCATTGTAGCACCTTTCAAAACCCCTGACTTAATTTGCATAAAACCTTTAGGAACATGGACTGTACCATCTGGCATTCCAGAGCTGGGGGGGTGGGGGGGGGGGGGGGTTCTGTAGAAAAGTCTGGCTACCTAAAGTCTCATGAATGGACAGAGTGAGTGCTTTAATAGTGATGTGTGACCTCATCAAGTCTGCAGTACCTTAAGAGAAGAGAACAGCAGTCTGATCATCATCACTGCAGTAGTACAGGAGAGCAGTAGTACAGGAGCTCAGGTTGAACTCCACACAGTCTCATGGCTGTTAGCCACTGTTTGCTGATGGGTAGCTCATATAACTGAGCCCCCCCCCCCCAAAAAAAAAATCACTTACAGTGAATGTACATCCCCCCAAAATCAATTACAGTCTCCAGAAAAGCTGAGAGATAACAGACACTGGCACCATCACCTTTAAACTTCAGCATCTCCTCCACAATTAGTCAGATCTGGAACTGCCAGTAAGTAGCTAGATGTCATTATAAGTTCCTGATAACCACACCACCATATGAATGTGTGTGTGCGTGTGTGCATGTGTGTGTATATATATATATATATATATATATATATATATGTGTGTGTGTGTGTGTGTGTGTGTGTGTGTGCATATGTTTGTATGTGTGTGTGTGTATTTGTATGTGTGCATGCATGTGTGTGTGTATGTGTGTATTTGTGTGTGCATGTGTATGTGTGTTTGTGTGTATGTATGTGTGTGCGTGTGTGTGTATTTGTGTGTGTGTGTTTGTGTGTGTGTGTGTGTATGTGTGTGTGTGTTTTTATGTGTGTGGGTATGTGTGTGTGTGTGTGTGTGTGTGTGTGTGTGTGTGTGTGTGTGTGTGTGTGTGTTTAAGATTTTCAGATCCCTGTGATGAACGTAGATCAGAGTGGGCTGTATATGTGCACTGCTCCAGGATGCACTCAGGTGAGTCAGACCTGATATATCCACAGTTACTGTTGCCATGGGTGACAGCTAGATATATAGACACAGTGGAAAAACATTCTACTCCTTCATAAAGTCCATCAGCATTCTCTAGCCCTGATACAGATGCAATGCTGAGTTCTGTGTCTGTTCTCCAGAGTTTCCAGAGGGAAGATCACCTGATCATTCACAGACACAAACATGAGATGATTCTCAAGTTTCCTTCAGTAAAGAGTGACAGCACACTGTCAGGTAAAAGGTCAGACCCCAGTGTCCTGGCTGCACCTCCCAAGGTGATATATCTTGAGATGTAGATCTTGACGTGTAGATCTTGGGCTGTAATAAGCTTTTTTTATTCTTCTGTATGACATATATATCATGCGTGTGGTAATGGTAATGACAGCTCATTCTCCCCTTATTCTTTAATTACAGATTCAGACAATGTCTGTTGCCCTAGAAACCTTATGCTCTGACATATATAAACATCAACTTGACCTTTGACCTCTGGGGCCTGTAAACTGTCACCACAGCAAAAGGAGCATTTACATAAAAAACAAAAAGAAGTTCTGCCCTCTGACCTCTCAATCCTGCTGTCACTGACAATCAGCAAAAAGCTGCTCAGTTTCCCCCCAAATTAGCAAAACAACAACAGTTCAATCTGTGATACATTCAGTGTAACAGTTCAATCTGTGATATGTTCAGTGTAACAACAGTTCAATCTGTGATATGTTCAGTGTAACAGTTCAATCTGTGATATGTTCAGTGTAACAGTTCAATTTGTGATACATTCAGTGTAAAAAAGGATTTAAGCTTTATGTGATGCATTTCTGTAGATTTTAAAAATGTATTCTGTATTTATTTTAAATATTTAATTACAGTTATAGTATTTATCCATGCATGTGCAACATTTGTATAACATCATCACATTATATCATCTATATAACCTATATTGTCTTACATTTACTTATATTAGCTTACATTCCCTTATTTGTGCTTTTCTGTATTTGTGTATTATTTATTTTAATATTATTATCAAATAAATAAATATTTATATCTAAATATTGATATAATATGTGTGCATATTTGCTATAATATTTAAATATATCAAATCAAATATATCAAATATAATTTTTTTGTTCTTTTTCGGTTGTTCCCTATTGTTGGTGCCAGTGGTCTGCAACTGTGTGATAATGTGTAGATCAGACTCATAAGTGTTTGCTGTGTGCTGGTGCTGTGTGATAATGTGTAGATCAGACCCCGACGCCAACACGCTTCCTGCGGAACTGTGAGGAGGTGGGACTCTTCAGTGACCTGGAGCTCGAGCAGACCACAGAGGAAGAGGAAGGGAAAGAGGAAGAAGACGCCAAGCAGGTTAGGAAAGCGCCAGAATGTATAAAAAGGATGAAAGAGCTTCACACCAATGCAGCAATGAGAATCAGCACCATCCTAAAACAGCACCACCCTAAACCAACACCATCCTAAATCAGCACCATTCTAAATCAGCACCATCCTAAATCATCACTACCAACCTAAATCAGTGCCATCCTAAACCAGTACCATCCTAAATCAGCAACACCCTAAATCAGCACCATCCTAAATCAGCACCACCCTAAGTCAGCACCATCCTAAATCAGTACCACCCTAAACCAGCACCAACCTAAATCAGTGCCATCCTAAACCAGTACCATCCTAAATCAGCACCATTCTAAATCAGCACCACCCTAAACCAGCACTACCACCCTAAATCAGCACCATTCTAAATCAGTATCATCCTAAACCAGCACCATCCTAAATCAGCATCACCCTACATCAGCACCAGGCTAAGTCAGCAACACTCTAAATTAGCACCACCCTAAACCAGCACCATCCTAAATCATCACTACCAACCTAATCCAGCACCATCCTAAATCAGCACCACCTAGAGATTCTTTTGCATGCTGGCTCCAAATGTGTTTTTATAATTTCTCTATCACTGAGTTTAATTCTTTTTCAAATATACAGTTATATCTTTAAATATACAGTTATATCTTTAAATGTATGGTTATATCTTCATGTATAGTTAGAAAAAGGCAATACCAAGGAAAGTGGATCTCCTCTGTGTTAGCATGCATTTTAGAAGCATGTAAGTGTAAGAACAGCCTTATTTATGAATAATTTATGTTTAATCAATGCAACATTTAATTGCTCTATCAGGAAAAAAAATGATAGAAAAATGGTAAAAACAGTTTTGAATTCAGCATGTTTATGTTTACACTACTGTCATAAGTGTACAGTTGTTTGTTTATGTTTACGCTAACATGTCATAAGAGCCTCTGTAATTGTGTTTACAGATGATTTCCAGCCTTAAATGACATAATGTCTCGCTGATAACATAGTTATTATAATGTTTTGATACTGATTAGCACATATAATATGACATTCTGATGTTGATAACAAACATGCATACACTCACTGTCCATTTTTTTAGATACATCTTGCTAGTATCAGGTAACCCCCTTTGTCTTAATTAGATTAATTCATTCTTTATGGTTTTTATTTAACAAGAAACATTTTGGTCTGTATGGCCATGACAGCATCTCACAGGTGCAGATTTGTCACATCCATGACGTGAATCTCCTGTTTCACCACATCCCTGAGAATTTTTTTTTTGTGTTTAAGCCATGTTCAGTACTCAGGTAGACTGTGATGTTTAAATCATGTTCAGTACTCAGGTAGACCGTGGTATTTAAATCATGTTCAGTACACAGGTAGACTGTGGTGTTTAAATCATGTTCAGTACTAAGGGAACTGTGGTGTTTAAACCATGTTCAGTACTAAGGGAACTGTGGTGTTTAAATCATATTCAGTACTCAGGTAGACTGTGGTGTTTAAATCATGTTCAGTACTAAGGGAACTGTGGTGTTTAAACCATGTTCAGTACTAAGGGA
>JAOYMR010000004.1:7579787-7590348 GCA_025802075.1 Tenebrosternarchus preto | reverse complement strand
ATTCATACAGTTCCTTTTATACTGTTGTATACTATATGTTATAGTTCTGTGTATAAAGTGTAATTTAGGTGTAATTATTGTAGTGTTATTGTTATAATGTCTTCAGTGATATGATTTAGGTATCAGTGACTGAGCAGTAAAAAGCATTTCACTGTATGACTGATAATTCTTGATTTGATTTGATTTGTTTATGTTTTTAGAATGAAGTGACTTTGCTGAGGTCAGAGGTCACTCAACTGAAACGGATCCTGCTCGCACATAAAGACTGCCCGGTAACCACAAGACAGAGAGAGACACAGGGTGCGTAATACACACACACACACACACATATGCACACACACATATTCATACACATAAACACACACAGTCAAATACACATGCATGCACACGCACACACACATACACGCGAGTGCACACACACACACACACACACACACACACACACATACACACACTAACACTCATACTAAGTGTAGAGCCAAATCTTAATATGGAATTTGGCAAAGCTCAATATTTCATACAAATGTATTTTAATCTTTGGTCATTGCTCCATTAGTCTGTTTGTCACATGTTTGCTAATATCTCTTGAGGACTAGGGTTCTGTTCATAGCTATTAATAGCTGTTCATAGCTGCTCACTGTTGTTAATTGCTGTTCATACCTGCTCTTAGCTGTTAGCTGTTCGAGATATTCATAGCTATTCGTAGCTGTTCATAGCTGTTCATAGCTGTTCTAGAAAAGCTGCTGCGCCACTGTTCTGTCAATTCAGAAGATCCAGCAGAGTCTGTTTAACTGGGAGGTGATCAGGCTGTTAATCCTTTAACTGTTAATCCTATAACTGTTAATACTATATCTATCAATCCTGTATGTTTTACACTGTAACTGTTAATCCTGTAACTGTTAGTGCTATATCTGTCAACCCTGTATGTTTTACCCTGTAACTGTTAATTCTGTAACTGTTAGCACTGTAACTGTTAACTTTGTAACTGCCTGTATTATTATAAGTGTAGAAGTAGGACTATCCTTTGCGCATCTACTCTTGATAATAATTAGGATATTTGCATAGTCTGGTGGGCTACTCTGCACTAGACACTAATACCCAATGTACAGTTCATTAACTCTGTTGTAGTAAAGATGCAATGCTCCATAGTTTGCAGTCTAGTGACACTTTATAGTACAGTGTTAGTGTCTTAATATCTTAGTATCTTAGCTGTATAATATCTTTGTATGTCTTAGCTGTTCCCAGAACTGCTTTCTTCTGTTAGTAGCTAATGTTAGCAGAAACTCACACAGGCATGCATGTATATAAACACAGTTCAAGTTCAATTTGTTTTATGTACCACTTTGTACAACACATATTGTCAAAAAGCAGCTTTACAAATATTTGGGTCCAGATCCCTAATAAGCAAAGCTGAGGGTGACAGTGGCAAAAAGAAACTCCCTGGTGGGTCAAAAAGAAACCTTAAGAGTACCAAGACTCAAGAGAGAATACGCCATCTAGTCTGAAGGCCCAACTGGTTTACACAGACACGGATGTACACACACTCAAACACGGATGTACATACACTCGAACACAGATGTACACACACTCGAACACAGATGTACACACACAAACACGGATGTACACACACTCGAACACAGATGTACACACACAAACGGATGTACACACACATAGATATAGATGTACACACACTCGAACACAGATGTACACACACACGAACACAGACATACACACACATAAACACGGATGTACACACACATAAACATGGATGTAGACACACAAACAAGGATGTACACACACTCGAACACAGATGTACACACACATAAACACGAATGTACACACACATTTGAACACAGATGTACACACACATAAACATGGATGTACACACATTTGAACACAGATGTACACACACATAAACACGGATGTACACACACATTTGAACACAGATGTACACACACATAAACACGGATGTACACACATTTGAACACAGATGTACACACACATAAACATGGATGTACACACACATTTGAACACAGATGTACACATACATAAACATGGATGTACACACACATTTGAACACAGATGTACACACACATGAACATAGATGTACACACACATAAACATGGATGTACACATACACAAAATACAGATGTACACACAAACACGGATGTACCCTCAGCCAGTCTGACAGCTTTTCTTTCTCTGCTTTAATCTGCAGTGGTCAGTCCAAAAGGAAGTCCCGCCCAGACACGTCCCATGCAACACAGCAGCCTCTCAGCATCCAGCACTACAGGAAGCTCACGCCTCTCCCTGCCCTCACACTGTGCCAGTTAAACATGCTTGTGCTCTCACTCTCCGTCTCTCACTCTTTTTTCTGAAGGCTCAGTGAAGGAATTAATCTAGAAACAGAAACACTCCGTCCATACAGCAACTAAAGCAAACCTACCCTAACCGTATCCTACCTGAACCCTACCCCTAACCATACCCTACCCTAACCCTACCCCTAACCATACCCTACCCTAACCCTACCCAAACTGTACCCTAACTCTACCCCTAACCATACCCTACCCTAACCGTATCCAAACCATACCCAAACCATACCCTAACCCTACCCCTAACCATACCCTACCCTAACCCTTACCCTAATCTTAACCCCGACACCCAAGACATGAATAAGACTAATAGGAAAGTTATCAAGCAACTTATCTGGGTAATCCTTTCTCAAGTGTTTCACTGAGAGACATGAAGTTTAAGATACTGGTTCATCTCAGAATGTGACATCCTGGATCAGACCTGCTAGATATGCCTCCACTCACTTGGCTCCACCCTCCTCCCTGCATTCCCATTTCTCTCCCAGTATTGTTTCCTCAGGGGTGTAGATGGACACACGCGTGTTTAGAGTGAGATAACGGACGCACGTGTGTTTAGAGTGAGATAATGGACACATATGTGTTTAGAGTGAGATAATGGACATGTTTAGAGTGAGATAATTCACATGTGTTTAGACTGAGATAATGGACACACGTGTTTACAGTGAGATAATAGACACACGTAACTAGATAGAAATCCTGCAATCAGGGGAAAGCTATGCTGTATGCATGAATGAAACATTAACCAGTCAGGGGCAGAGCTGTGCTGTTTGTATGAATGGACCATTAACCAATCAGGGGCAGAGCTACGCTGTACATAGGAACAGATCATTAACCAATCAGGGGCAGAGCTATGCTGTATGTATGAATGGAACATTTTGTTTTGCTGTGTTACTACTGCACATTTTGCTAACAGTTGCATACTGACAGGAAATGATGTCAGATTCTTTGATAAACCTATCAGGTATAACACACACACACACACACTCTCACACACACACACACACACACACACACTCTCTCTCACACACACAGTCTCTCTCTCTCTCTCTCTCTCTCTCTCACACACACACACACACACACACACGTGGTAAAATACTGCACTCTCCTCTCTGAACAGTATGTATGGTACATTTTATAAGAGATTATTCAGACAAAACTTAAAATCTAATATAAAATAATATAATATACAACTAGGTGTTTATTGTCGTCAATATTTTTCCATATGAACACAGCATAGTACCAGTATACGAAATACAAATACAGTAAATAAACAACAACTTACGACTCACTGACAGAGCATGTGTCAGCTGAGATGTCATAATGTTTGTGAGTCAGTGCCCTTCATGCAGTTCATAACAACATGTTTAATGTCTGACATATCAAACTGCATCACTGAATGTGTGGGCTTATAATTTTGAGTGCACATAGCAAGTAAAGATATTTTACAGTTATAATTTTAAAGGTGTTTTACAGTTTTTGAAAAGAAAATCCGTATTTCTTTATTTTTGTACCAACTAACAGATTTTATTGGAATTTATAATTAAAAGAACTTGGTCATCCATGTTGTCACTGTTTTTGTAGAATTACTTGGCCATCCATTTTGTCATCACTGTTACTAGGAAACCACATTGTCTTGATGAAGCCAGCAGGCTTTTCCACTTTAATATTGTATTCTTAAGTTGTATTTATAGTGTAATTTATATAAATGCATTTTAATAGTGTTTATACTACAGCGCATTATATCATTTGCTTTCCTTTATCCTCACATACATTAACAGTTGGGGAAAACGGGCTGCGCATGCAGAAAAAATCTCACCGGTCATCGTCCGCCCCCTACTGGACACTCTTCAAATTACATTCCAGTGAACCAATTGTGGGATTAGTACCGCAGGAATAATCATTACATACAACAACAGTTAAGGATACAATATTGAATAAGTGAATGTAGAAACTAGTTAACTAGTTTCTGAATGTATTAGGTCTTATTATAATTTCTTAATGAAAATAATTTAATCTAACACACACAATTACATACACAAAATAATTGAATCTAACAATTACATACACAACTTTGATAATTACTTCCTCCCATTTATTTGAAGATTGGCATATGTGGTAAATGGCAGACATTCAGTGAATAAGCAGTATGTTTTCCTTAAATAAACTCACAGTAACTGTAATGCAACAAGAGTTACAGATCTGCCAAATTCCATGACAAAACAATAATGCATTTTACATCAAGAATATTTTATTACATGAAACAGCTGTCAGAAGTAAATAAAGTAAAACAATTCTGCCAACCAGCAGCTGATACTCTCAGGAAAAAGTAAACATACATCTACATACATGTATACTTCTGCATAAATGTACACATCTGCATAAATGTACAAAAGTATACACACACATCTACATAAATGTGTACAAATATGCTTCTACAATGAAGATAGTAGCAAAGGAGAATTCAGAGACACAACCACAGAAGCACCCATATACAAACATATTCAAACATATTTATACACTTTCACATTTTCAAATATATTCACACACACACACACACACACACACACATTTATATATCCTTTGTGCTCTTGTAGGAGCTTCCTCCAGTGACCCAATCTCTGAGGCTTTTGAGATTACTGGAGTGGATTACTGAATTAATGAAGTGGTTCCTGTAGGTTCAGAGTTGTAGATACACCATATTCCATAACACAATTTCTCTAAATTCTCTAAATCTGCTCATACATGCACACACAGTGATACACACACATGCACATGTGCACACACACATCTATATGCACATACATACCTATGTGCATACACACACACACACACACACACACCTATATGCACATACATATCTATATGCACACACACACACACACTCCTATAGGCACACACACACACACACACCTATATGCACATACATACCTATATGCACACACACACACACACACACACACACTCACACACCTATATGCACATACATACCTATATGCACACACACACACACACCTATATGCACACACACATGCTCACATGTTTCTAGTAGGCATGTAGGTGAAACCTGTACCTTTAGTCTGAGCACTGTGGTGTTGTAACATCAGCTGTTTAACGCTCTCCAGGGAACTGGATGAGGTCACCGTCCTCAGATAATGGCCGTCCACTCTGGTATCCGGTAAATTCCGAGGATACGCAGGTCGTCGCCATGGAGGAACGGAAAGGCCTGCGAGTGGAGTACATGTGACGGACATGAATGTGGCCAGAGGCCTTCCTCTTCCTCTTCCTCTTCCTCAGCAGCCGGCCCAGCCAGACTCCACCCACCAGCAGGAGGAGCAGCGCATTGGCTGCCAGCACCGCCACCGTGATGTGCTGCAGTTTAACCCCGCCCACTGGTGACAGTGCCATCGTCACAAACCCTGCACAGTGATCTCGCGGAGCAACCTGACACAAAGCTCCACCCACCACGCTCTCGACGCAGGCGATGTAAGTGGAGTCGGGGTGGAGCTCCAGCAGAGTCACCGCCCTGCTCTTGCCATCAGCGTAGACGTAACGTGGGAAGCGGAGGGGATGTCCGAAACGATCAAACAGGATGCGGAAGAGCAGCGTTTTTTCCGTGGAGATGCTTGAGCTGGGGACGGTGCTCCAGTGGACACTGGCCTGGCTGGGAGTGACCCTGTCTGCACTCACATTCACGATATGGTACCGGTTGAACCGACAGGCGTCCATCTCTGCCAGTGAACTCACTTCCTGCTGCTCCGCCTGTCGTGGTGAGTCAAACCGTGCCAGAGCGCCATGGTGAGGTGAGGCCGCGCCCACTGGTGCCACGCCCGCCAATGCCACTCCATCTCCTCCCACCGTGGGCACAACCGGTGTTCCACTGAGGGCCAATGAGGGCTGTGATTTCCCAGCTGGCACGGGATCTAGGTGGAATCCTGGCCTAGAGCCCTTCCTCCTCCTCCTCCTATCTGAGGGAGATGTGTCCTCAGCATTTCCTGCTGTACCTACAACCCTCACAACTCCAGTGTCCTTTCCTCCCCTCCCCTCCACAGTCCTCTCCTCTCCTCCCCTCCCCTCCACAGTCCTCTCCTCTCCTCCTCTCCATTTCTCCTCCTTCGTGACTACAGACTCCAGCAGACTTGCCCCTCGACTCTCCAGAGGTTCTGTCTGGTAATCCGATTTACAGAAACCGGTAGGGTTGCCTTGGTGCAGCAGCTGGGTGTCGTTTACATAGTCCAGATATTTCCCCGCTAACGCTGCGGGCTGATGACATCGCACAGACACGCGCTGCAGTTTCCCCTGAGAATGTGCTATTCTCATCCAGTTCTTCAGTTTCTCCATCCTGCAGTCACACGTCCAGTTATTACCGTTTAGGTCCAGACTGAGAAGCACGACATTTGAAGCGAAGATCTTACCGGACAGGCTCGTGAGTCGATTGTTTTTCAGTTTTAAGACTTTCAGATGCGCAAGCTGAGCAAACGCTGCAGAGTCAACACGCGCAATCTGATTGTCGCTGAGGTCGAGGTGTTCGATGCGCTCGAGCGGGTCCAGTAAGCCGGCTGGGATCTCCGTTAGCTCGTTACTGTCAATCATAAGCTCCTTCAGGCGCGAGAGCCCTCTGAGCGCGCCACTGTCAACCCGGTAGATTTTGTTATTACTTAGCGATAATTTTGTGAGTTTTTTCAAGTTCTGAAAGACGTGATTGCCAACATGTCTTATTTGGTTCCCTGAGAGTAGTAAAGTTACTAATGACTTAAGCTGTGAAAAAGTGAAAACATCGCGCAGTTCTGTTTGCTTGTTATCTGAGAGGTTTAAAAACTGTAATTTTGTAAGACTTGAAAAAGCATTTCGATGAATATGCCGAAGCTGGTTGGATTCCATATGTAGAAACATCAGATTGGGCAAGTGTTTAAAAACGGACTCCTTCAACAGTTTAATAGCGTTGTTGTCCAGTCTCAGTTTGACGACGCACCCCAGGTTACTGAACGACTCCGCCGTTAATTCCTGAATGTCGTTGTCATTGCTGTACAGAACCTGGAGTTTTTTTAACGGCTGTAAAGTCCCAGGTTTCATTGTTGAGATCAAGTTGTTTCCTAGATATAGTTCCTCGAGCTGGTAAAGTTGTTCAAATGCTTTTGGGTGTATGCTCTGTATTCTGTTAAACTGAAGACTGAGCCTTTTAAGACTGCTATAGTGCATGAAGTCCAACGCACTGATGTTGCGGATAAAGTTTCCCGCGAGGCCCAGAACCCGCGCGTCTCGCGCATTCTCGCCCGGTGCTTGTGGCACGACTCGCAGCCCGCGGTTTGCACAGAGTATATGGTGTGCGAGCTGGCAGTCGCATCGCTTGGGACAGTTTGCACCCACCGAGTGAAAAGACAAAAAAAAAAGCGCTCCAGCACACCAGAGCATGCATTTAAAAAACACACTTTTCGCCATTCCCACGAAGCAAACTCAACACGCAACAAAACTTCAGACATTACTTTGTACCAGTCCAGGGTTCATTTCAGACGCCAGAAGTTCATACCTCCAATGTCCATTGTACAGTTGCAGCGGACTACAGAAACTCAGTCTTCAACAACTCACAGTGAAGTCAAACAAAGACAAACCTTCGCACAAGCATTGTGTATTGCAGCACCGTCGAGCGGGGGAACGGTTGCCTACTTCAGGATCTCTCATTCCACAAGTGGTCATCTGGTGCAGATTACACACACACACACACACTCACACACACACACACATTATCTCTGAGTTCAAGCATGGATCACTCCTCCCCTTTCTCCCTGCATAGGCCAGATGTGGACAACAGTCTGCTAACGGCACACACACACAAACACACAGACACAAGCATCCTTGGACTATGAGGAAAGCAGACTCCACTTCTCACAAGGGTCTCACGAGGGTCTCTCAAGAGTTCTCTTGAGGGTTCTCTCAAGAGTTCTCTCAAAGGTTCTCTCAAGGACTCAGGAATCAGAGTTGCTTGTTTGAAAAGAACCGATGAATAAAGGAAATCCCCAGAGGGGTGTGAGAGAAGAGAAGCTCTGAGTTTCCCAGTAGAAACACAGACCCCAGGGCATGAGCTGAGGAACTGGGAGAGCTGTGTGGGTCCATAATCACATGAGCTGTTCTCAGCTGTGTGGGTCCATAATCCCATGAGCTGTTCTCTGCTGTGTGGGTCTATAATCACATGAGCTGTTCTCCGTTGTGCGGGTCCATAATCACATGAGCTGTTCTCAACTGTGTGGGTCCATAATTACATGAGCTGTACATCTGTAAAAGGAATTCCAGAACAACTGTTCACAACCTGCCCATCATAAGCACGATGCCATTAGCAGCAGACAACACAGCAGACACATTTCCCGAGTGGAGATTCCTTAAAACAAGAACATGTTTCATACACTAATTGAAAAAGACGCTAATTGAAAAAGAACACTGATTGAAAAAGAACACTGATCAAAATTAGAGGTACCTCTAATTCAGATACCTGCAAGTTATTGGTGTTAATCTGGTACCTGGTGCTAATTTCTTTAATTATCTGGCAAACCCTATTTAACTGGCAGCCTAACTTTCCTGTTTTCACTGACTTTGCAAAAATGGTGAGCCATTCTAAAGTGAATGAAATCCTCCTGCAGCAGGTTGTGCAGATGAAGGCCAAAGGGGTGACCCTATCAGCCATAGCAAGAGAAGTTGTTCGTTCCAAGTGTGTGATTTCTAGAATATTGCATCTTTACAACATCACAAACTCATTCAAGTCCCCCAAGAAGGCTGGTCGCCCACAAAAGACAAATGCAAGAGAGGACAGGATAATGTGGTAATCGGTTCAACACTGTAGCTGGAATTGCTCACCAGTTCAGCACTGAACAGGGTAAGCATCGTCATAGTGTATCGAAGTTTAAGAGCATTTGGACTGAAAGCCCACTCCGCAGTGACCAAACCTCTCATTAGCAGGAAGAATCAAAAAGTTAGACTAACCTTTGCTGAGGAGCATGTTGTGTGGACAGAGGAGAAGTGGTCCAGAGTTCAATTTAGTGATGAAAGCGAGTTTAATTTATTTGGGTCTGATGGGAAACATTATGTTCGTCGAAAAACTGGGGAAGAACTGAACCCATAGTGTGTAAAGAAGTCAGTGAAAGGTGGAGGAGGAAGTGTCATGCTTTGGAGAATGTTTTTGGCAGCAGGAGTTGGACCTCTCATACAGCTACATGGAAGAGTGAATGCAAGTGCGTATCAGAACCTTCTTCAACAACATGTGGTTCCTTGCATTTATCACTCAATGAGCCAGCAATTTTCATGCAGGACAATGCCTCCTGTCACACAGCAAAACGGGTAAAGCAGTTCCTTGAAAGTGAAAACAATGAAACAATGGCCAGCCCAGAGTCCTGATCTAAACCCAACAGAAAACCTCTGGAAAATCCTTGGTGACAAAGTTATGGCCAAAAACCCACAACAGTCACAGAACTGTGGAAGAGACTGGAAGAAGAGTGAACCAAAATCACACCTTCAGAAAATGTAGTTGTAATCTTTCTCTGTGCTACAGTCATTGTTGTTCTCTAATATTGATCATCACATTTTTTGCAAAATAAAGGTTTCATGTTGATATATGTTGATTATTTTGTAAAACACTGTTCTAGTGGCATGGTGTACCCAAATCTTGATCAATGTAGATTACATTATTTATGAAAAAATCAAGTGTTCATACATTGTCCCCTACATTGTTCTCCAGTGTATATCCATCAAGGTCAGGACTTGGAAGGAGCTAAATAACAGCTCACACAAACATCTTTAACAGCTCAAACTAACAGCTCAAACAGCTCTAACAGCTTAAGCGCTAACATAAAATAATGCAGAACTAAGGAGAAGCTCACATAAATATATCTGCTTATCTAGAAAAGCCATGATTACAATATCGTAAAAAAATGTATTATGCATGATAAAATAAAATAATACCAATCTAAGGAGAAGCTAGAGAATATAAAGATGAGAAAGTGGGATTTGAACAAATCTGGAGTGAACAAAAGAAAGGTGTGTGTGTGTGTGTGTGTGTGTGTGTGTGTCACAGTCTCAGTGTTCAAGTCTAGATTAAAAGCACATTTATTTACTCAGGCTTTTGATTAAACTTAATACCTGTTAACTACATTTCCTGTCTTCCTTCTCCGAGGTTCACCCGAGGTTTCACGCTGCTAGTGTTCACC
>JAOYMR010000004.1:7532552-7550401 GCA_025802075.1 Tenebrosternarchus preto | reverse complement strand
TACAGAAGTCTATAGTAGAATATAGCAGTCTATAGTAGATTGGTGATCTACAGCAGAGTCTATAGTAGAATGGTGATCTACAGAAGTCTGTAGTAGACTATAGCAGAGTCTATAGTAGTATGGTGATTTATAGCAGAGTCTATAGTAGAATGGTGATCTACAGCAAAGTCTATAGTAAAATGGTTATCTACAGCGGAGTCTATAGCAGAGTCTGTAGTAGAATGGTGATCTACAGCGGATCTACAGCAGAGTCTGTAGTAGAATGGTGATCTACAGCGGAGTTTATAGTAGAATGGTGATCTACAGCGGACTCTCTTGCTGAGAAGCTGAATTTACCTTTGCTCCTGCGGGTCCAGACCATCCCACTGGACCAGGGTCACCAGGAGGACCTGGCTGGCCGGAGCGACCCTGCCGAAGCCCACCGGATAACATTAGACTGTGTGTAGAAAACAGCCCCTAACCAAGCCCAGCTGCCACTCTACACTTGTACAGTACACACTCGTATTCAAATCACTGGCAGGCGTGACCTCCTCTGGTTGTGCTGCACCATCATAGTTTGTCAGTTCTACCAATGTACTCAGGATAAATAAGCAGCACGGTAATTGATATGGTTTTATGTAAAAGTATCCTGACATCTGAGGTACACTCTCACACCCCCAAACCTACACCCACACCACTACACCGTCAAACCTACACTCACACCCCATACACCTACACTCACATACCCAAATGTACACCCACATCCATACACCCCCAAACCTACACCCCCAAATGTACACCTACACCCCAACACCCCCCCATACCCTCTCACACCACTACCCCACACACTCCCTCACCCACACAAACACAGACAGCACATTTGGTTTTGTATTGGTGCACATGCTTTATGCAAAGTCAGTAAAAAAAATAAATAAATAAATAAAAGATGAATGACTAACACTCAAATAAAAAGCCCAGACAGCATGGGGTTCACCTGTCCAATTATAATCTCTCTCACACACATTTCTCCTTCGATCTGACTGCATATCTTCCTGCCAAACATCAGCTGATGGCTAGAACCCCTTCAGCTTCCTGATTGCTTTTCTCTCCTTCTCTCTCCACCCCCTTGAGTTCTCAATGTAATTAAATGGCTCTGTGCTGATTCTGGTCTGCATTGCAGTGAGGAGATTAATGTCCATGTTGAGGGTTAAACCAAATGCTGCTGCCAAACTGCCCACAGAGCAAAATCAGGTCTTACTGCACTTCAGTAATGAACAATAAAGTTGCCACTATGGAACTCTGGAGCACTGCAGAGCTACAGTACGCAATCACTACACACACTACACACACACACAACACATAATCATATAATTAACAAAGTTCATCATGGAAAAAATTAAGTGACATCAGCTTTGGTGAATCAAGACTTTACCTTTGACCCTGGCCGTCCTATGACACCCTACAGAAACAGGGAAAGAAAGAGGATCTACATGAAAGATCCATTTCTGCTGCACAGTTGCAGAATGTGAGAGAGTCTTAAACACTTCTCAGACTGACCTTATCACCCTTGGCCCCGTGTATTCCTGGAATGCCCTGAAAAAGAAAGAAGATTATTCCAGACACTACTGACACTGGATATATCCTGCTCATTCATCCCTACCTGTGCTCCAGCAGGACCAGGGGGTCCTGGAGGTCCTGGGAGACAGTGATGCACCATGGGATCTTCCTCTCGTCCTCCTCCTCTCCCTGGCTCCAGAGATACTGAGAACACCTTAAAAACAAATATTATTAACCACAAACTTATTCGGCACAAATCTTGTTGGATGGTAAATTTACACTTCCACACTAACCCTTAAATTATCCACAAGCAATCAGTCCGTTCCCCATAACAAGACCGAACATTCTGCGTGAAAGGCAGAAGACGAGGCCTTGGGAGCAGCCAGACACTGCAGTCAGCGGGAGCTCAGCACTGCTGCAGTACCTGAAGTCCCTGAAGAGTAACGCCCCGGATCTTGTCGGACTTGATGGTGTGTCACACAGTGACAGGAGGAAAACAGGAATGCTGTCATCCTTTATAGGACGGACAGCACAGCATGTGGCTGTGGCCACAACTTGAATACCTGCGTTACCCTTCCCGGAAAAAAATACTTAGACCTATGAAATTTGCAGATGCTCAAGTTTATTTCAGATTTGACCTCACAGGCTTTCAAACTTAGATCTGCACTTAGAATGACTGTCATACAATAAAAACCTTCTTCTAGTGCTGGTAGGAAATAGAACTGTAAAAACCAAAAAGTTGTTTGTTTATCTCAATTCTTAATATATATATTTTAAATAGTGTAGAATTGTTAGGTACATTAGTTAAAGGAGAAGATAAGAACATTGCATGATACATCATAACTCAGAAATCTGGATTAGTCTAAAAATCACTTAGAAAATAGTTCTTTCTAGCAAACATAAACAAATCAGTATTTTCATCAGGTATGATAAGGCAAATCATGACTTATCACTCACATGACCTCTTCTCCACACGCTGGGAGGGGGTGGGAACAAGAGAGGAGGAGGCGGAGTCAGTAGGCAACATGGTTCAAATTTTTTCAGAGTGTCCGGTGGGAACAAAGCTATGGCAATCAATTACACAACAATGATTAGAATGCAGGACAGGCAGTCCATAGGTTCAGGAGACTATACTGTTTAGTCCCCTTATTACCTGCTGCGCATGTACTCAGCAGGTAAAGCAACATTCTGCTATCAGCAAGGTTGTGTGTTCTGTTCTGACAGAACACACATCGTGCAGTATAAACTGATTAGAAGTGTCTGGGGAGTGTGTACTGTCCTCTTTTAAGCATCAGGCTGATGTGACACTTTGAGACTCTGATGTAATTTCACACATATTTGCATTTGTATCTTCAACTGGAAGGTAAACTTCCTTTAAAAAGCTGCTGGGTAACAGATCCACAGCAACATTTCGGCGGTTCTCCACTCTTGAGGTTGAACGCTTACAACACACCTCAGATTCGCACGTACAGTTGATTGTGGAAAACCTGCCTTTTGACGTTCACATCAACTTGACTCCATGGTACGTCTGATTTTACAGGAGTGCAACACTGATGCGCGTATACCTGCCGTCTGGTTATACAGAAGTGCAACACTGATGCGCTTATACCTGCAGTCTGGTGCAATGCACAGAAACCGAAGGGTGGCTGGCATTTACAGACCAACGAAACTGCTTAGCAATATTAATCGCATTCCGCAAATTAACACTAATACACACACTAATACACACACACCATTAAGAAGAAAAAACGGAAGACATATTCTCACTGAATTTACCCTTATTTATAACATCTTACCTGTTGGAAGAATATTATCCAAATAGTTAGATGAAAAGCCTGACACGGAGTACAGCAGAAAGTGCAGTTGTATGCCGACCTCGGCCAAAGCCATGTTTCTGCCTGCTGCTCGTCCTAGATACACGAGCACGCACGATGTTTGAACCGTATTGAATTACCCTCGGCCCCTTTTGCCCACGTCTTTCCTCTATGCGCGCTCACACCTGTTACGTATCGTCTATGCTCGTTTGACGCTTTTTTCAGTCGAGATTTTGTCCGCCTCTCTTACTGCTGCCCTTTCAGTGAGTGAAGAAATGCCAAATGCTTTAATCGATCTGTCGAAATATCGGGATACGACTGCTATTACAACCGCTGTGCTGACACAGGACATAGCCCTTACTCCCCGTGCCAATATTAGACTATTGCTACGACTGTCCCCTGCATACAAAATGACCAACCATGCCGCAGTCAATAAACAGCCCAAAAATTAAACAGCCTAAAGTTAGTTTGCATTTAAACTATGTACAAGGGCGCTAGACAGGTAAATGACCGTCTTAAACATATGTGCACTATAAAATGATCGAACGTTTACTCTAAGCTTAGATAACATGTATAATTACAATATATAGATTTATGACATATATAACATAAAATTATGACAGAATTATGACATATACAGATAACGCATATTGAATTATAACGTCTCACCTTTTGCTCTTTATGCAGTTTGCTCTATTTGACGAAAATACCAGCTTTGCATGATTTAAATATCGGCTTGGCATGATCAAGCTTTAGGAAGCTTTCTGACAGGAGGAAGATTGTAAAGTTTCAAATGTTTTTTTTTTCACCTGACAGACCAAATGTCTGCACACGAATATTTACATCTAACCATGGTAAACATATAGTCTAAATGAACTTGCTTGAGATTCCACTTGAGATCAGATGGGGCAAAATGAATAAAAATCGAATGGCCCAATGTTCAATTTATTTTATTTGTCATGATCCACAGTAAGAAAGTAGCATTGTGTGTACGAAAGGAGCACATATCCATGCACAACTGCCAATTCTGTAGTTTTTAACATTTATATCAACAACAGCTGTCAGTATCTACACATTTACAACATGCCTTTAAGACAGGATTATGGTACAAAGCAGTGAACTTCACACTTCTGACTGCCACTGTGTGCAGTTGCTCTTAAAATTCGTAACTGCCCAGGTCACATGACCACCTTGCTGACACCAGAAGACAAACGTGTCCTGCAGTATCCATTCATTATATAATTCAAGCCTTATTTAGCAGCAGTAATAAAAGATAATGTACGGTTAAGAAACCAGTATGACTACCAGAGCGCGCCGCAAAAACATAGATGTAAAAACACAGATGAATTCAGGTTTCCAGTCCTTGTTTCCTGGTTCATCATTTCAAGATGAAGAAACGCAAGACAAACCATCATCATTACAAGTGTTGCCTGTTTCAATAAAAGGATTTACTCGAGTTCTAGTTATACTCTTAATTAAACTGTATAAAAGCTTAAATATGATTTCATACACATATTGTAAGAAGCTGAACAGCATTAATGTTTGTAAGGCACACAGGCAGTGCTGGTTTAGTTGCCATGTTGAAAAGAGTTTGCTAAAAATTATGTGGCCTTTCACAGGGAGCCCACCACACAAGCGCCTACACTACCCAAAAACCCCTAGATTATAAAAGGAGAGTGAAGGCAGTCTGCACCAAAATAAGTGTTTCCATGTAATAAAATATAATTGGCACAATCTCTGCATACAAAAGCTAAAATTTAAAAAATAAAAGACATTCATGCTGATCTGGTCAGGACACTGTTTTAACTGCTCCTGCCATTTCAGGAGAAGGGTTATCCTCGCACCCATCAGTCCTCAGGCCAGTACTCTTCACAGGTAAGCAGGCTAAACTTATTTTCCAAGCTGGCTGCAGCCTGCATCCCCTCTCTGCCTCTATTCTTCCCTATGCTCCTCCCCCTGCCCCCACTACCCTTCCTCCTCTTACCCTGGCCCCTCCCCCTGCCTCTGTTTGCTGTTGGAGCAGAGAAAGCAGCCTGGGTCTGTCCAGTAGAGCCAGTCACTACATCAAGCAGGACAGCGTAGAGGTGTCGAGCGATGGGAGACCCCGCCAACAGGCTCTCAGCCTGGCAGCCCCCCCTCAGAACAGCTGCAACACTATGAAGCAGAGTGCCACTGAACAGCCTGGGGACAAAGGGGGGGGGGGGGTTCAATCAGAGATTCAGTTTATATTATGGATCTACTGGTGATTGTTGGCAACACCAACAATCAACATGTTGAGGTCTAGACCTAAAAATGTATGTCTTCAACGTTTGTTCACTTTATGTTTAAAAGGTGTGTTGTGGACACTTTCACTGGAAGGGTGTATGCATCAGTTAATGCAACGCCAACACAGCATTGAAGCCAAAGTAGTGCAGTATAATAACAATTTAAGGTGATTATATGTTGAAACTAATAACATGCAACATTGCTGTGCTTGTCTACATTTAGCTAATCCAGAAGAACACATTAATATAACAGTAACACAGGGTCAATTTCAGTAGTAACAGAACTAAACACAGATAGATGAAGACCATACATTAATAGAACAGAGACACCATACCATACCAGACACAGTGAGGCTCAGCGAGTGGACAGCACAGCAGCTGGTTCAGGCAAATTCCCGCCCACATACAGGACTGCCATTGGCTAAGAGAGTGAGCCACACCCAGGTCTATGCCCCGCCTTTGTCCAGTGCTCAGTCTTATTTGGTCCAACTGCTTGATGACAGAGGCAGTATCAGCACAGGAATGTAGTGGATCTGTGAGGGTTAGTGGGAAAACCAAGGAGTGCTTCACACAGACACGTTCACTCACATTTAGGACAGTTAAGAACTCCTGAAGAGAGTAAAGGGCCAGAGGTATGACTGCAGTCCTGTATACCTTTTAAGAACACCAGGAGTGGGTGTGTGGAGAGCGAGTGTGTTCACCTGCAGGCAGTCCAGAGCGGCGGCGCAGCTCCCCGTACACGAGGCCCAGGAGCAGGCACTGCAGCACAGAGCCGCTGGGCCGAGGGGTGGAGGACTCCAGCCAGAAATATGTCACGCATGCGGGCAAGCACAGGTGTGGAGGCAAGGGCTGAAGCACATGCTCCATCACACCCAGCGTTCCCAACATCACCTGCAGCCTCACGGATACCGCCACCTGAGTCAGAACGTAAGGCAAAGTTAGGTGTCTGCTAATAGCTAATCTTTTTGTTTGGATTCTTCATTCACAGTGTGACTGCTGTAATCCTATCTTACCTTGTCTAAAGTATTCAGGTTTAGCTGGGGGAGAGTAGTGGTTAAGCAAGGCTCTATACTGGTTTTCCTGAGATTAAGATCAAGCCTGTCATACTCCTCCACAACAGAGGGGGCACTGGAACCCTGAGACCGTCCAGTCTGGCCCGCTCTCGCCTTTCCCTCACTTCCTCTACCCCTCTGTGCTCGAGCGGCGTGATCCTGCCTTGCTCTGTTGAGCAGGAGAATTCCATAAATGGCCTTGCGAATGCCCAGTGAGGCGTCATGACTACTGTGCAGACGAGTGTTCTCCACTTGCGGTATAAGCAGGGCTCTCTGGAGTACAAGCACATCCATTACCAAAGGGGGCAGCCTTCCCGACATAATCCCACGCAGGAGCCACTCTGGTTGGGACGCTAGCGCTGGTGGGAGGTGCTGGATGTCAGGCAGTCCAGGTGGACTGATGGAGAAGAGGGGGGCTAATTTGCTAGCAGGGGGGAGCTGGTAGTCCTGTACCCCAACAACGAGCTGCTTCTGTAGGTTGCCTCTGTGCCTGCCTCCCAGTACATCCAGCACTTCCTCTAGAGCATCCACTGGGTTTGTGAACTGCGATAGCCAGAGCAAAAGGCCTTCAATTCGAGGGTTCGAACGACCTCCCCTCCCTCTCACCACCCTCTGCAGCTCAACCTGGCTGAAGAACATTTCGGACGTTTTCGCAGGTGTGTAGTCGTTACCTGTAATGACAGCGAAAAGTGGTAGGAGCTGCTTGTTCATGTGGTTGAAATGCGAGCAGAAGCGGTTAACGGTGAAGCGGCGGGCAGGGATGTAGCGCTCGGACACGCAACTGCTAACGTTCTCCCACTCAAAGAAGGTAAAGGGCAGGTAGCCACCAGGCAAATCAAAGATGTAAAAGTCACTGTCATTGGCCAGAACAGGGCATCGCCACTGCTGCGCCAGAGAGGCGACCTCGAAGTCAGCTTCGGACACGCACTGTACCAGAGGCACTCCGAAATCATGCAGGACCTGCCTGAAGACTTCCCGCACGAGCAGGGGCAGGACGTTTCCACGAGAGCCGCAAGCGAGGGAATGCGCCTCACGGATCTTGCTCTGAGCGCGCTCTCGCAGCGTCTTCAACTTCCTGTCCGACTGGTCCATGCCGCCATCGATGACCACAAAAGGACTCACAGCACATTCTGAGAGAGCAGCAAGAAAACGCCGCAACTGAAGAGCAAAGCCCTCGTAGTCTCCACCCCGTGCCTGGTCCAAGCTACTGTTAAAGTACAGGCGGAAGTACAGGCTGCAGCCATCAATAACAAGGTGGCTGTTTCGCAGCTTCAGGTCGGTGAAAAACTGACGATTTCCTTCCACGTAACTTGTCAGCCCGTGTACACCCATCATACAGTCAGCTGGGAGGGAAAGGAACAGTGGCATATCATTCAACATACTTTTGTCAGTCACATCTAGGCAGCCATGCTTATGTCACTTTTTCAAATTATTATTGGGAGCAAAATATTGTTAAAAAGAGTGTTTAATAAAAAACTTAAACACCACTTGTGCCCAAACTGTTTCACTGTATTGCACTCCAAAGTACTCATTGCTTTTTTCACATAAAAACATTCGCTTTAGTAAACATGCAAAACAAGTATAAAAACAAACGAATTACTTTTACATCTGATCAAAATAAGAATGCCAGTGAAGGACATTACTGCATAACATGGTGTTGGCAGTTCACAGATATAATGGGTTTGTGTTGTTTAATGAGTGACTTTCATGTACAGTTAACGTAAGGTTAGTTTTGGAAAGATAACTAGCTAGCTAGCTTTAAGAAGTTCTCGCGGCAAGTCAACAACAGCCCATTATCTAACTAGCAATCTAGCTAATTAAGCTAGCCTCGGACGTTTAACCCCGAGTCCATTTTCATTTATGTAGCTAAGCTAGCTAGCTAGGTCAACGAGCTACTAACATATTTCCATCGAAATAAAACAAAAGCATGATCTTATTTTAGCTAGGTTAACATTAGATAGCTAACCTTAGCTAATTAGGTTAGGTATCTTGATGTTCCAACGTACAACCCTCGAGTCTGAGAACTTGGATACAATTTATACTTTCAGTTTATAATTTCTGTGTTTAAATGAGTGTCTGCTTTCCGCAAAGTGCACTATCTTTCTTACTTTAATTAATAAGACCGCACCACAAGTTCATATTTTGGAGAACATTTTCATCAGTTGGTGGATTCCTCCCTTCCGTCTTCGGTGGTGTCACTGACGAAGCATCTTTAGAGGGAGCAAACTCACAATCTATCGTGCAATTTTCGATAGACTGAAATATATTTCCCTTTAAATGATATATAAAAATAATAAATAATAACGCATTAATTTTGACTGAATAACACTTTATTCCGTAATAAATAATTCAGATTCTCACTAATTAAAATAGGGCCTTTGTTACCCTCTTGTGGTCATTCACACCAGTTCAACCCTCAGGTTTTAGACCCTGCCACCCATCAAAGCCGCAGTCGGTGAAGTCGAACCGGATCGAACGTACAAGATGTAGACGAGTTGCAGATGGCATTAACACAACTACATGTCCCGTGTTCGTGTATATGCGGACTCTTATTCTGAAGTAAGATTCCCGTATTGTTGTACTCGCGCGAGAACGAGTAAAAGTAGAGAACACCACGTAAGGAGGTATTATTCATAAAACACTAATAATGACTAGGGCAGTCAGAAGAGCCTATTTTCACACATTATTTGTCACATGTCCTACTGTCAGAACATAGTGAATTTTAGCAAATATGATAAATGTTATTTTTATACAAGTTACGTAGTGTTGCTTTAAGGAATCAAGAGACTACAAACACTAGTAATTCAAGTAACCAAATGCCCACAGTTGGTTTAATTGATGAGTAGTTGGCAGCCTCTTAGCTTTTTCATTACTTTATCATTATAACTTATTACTTTCATTAGCTTTTTCATTACTCGGCTGGTAATACATTGATTTTGATTTCTCTAGATTTGCCATTTAAAGGTAGCAGCGACCTGTAATGTAATTGTCTATATCTATAATGCTACCACTCCCCTAATTTCATTGATCAAGATACATTGATGAATGAAAACAAAGCAAGAATTTTTATTTTAACTTTTATTTTATCTTTGCATTGAGAGAACTGTTTATCATACTTCTGCTTTTCCCTGTGTACTGTTTCTACAAAATGTTTGTACGTAACTGACACCACCCTTATTTCAGCAGTGGAGTAGCCCTGTCCAAAACACACTCACACATGTCATCACAAGGTTCCAACCACATCCACCCCCCACACACTCTCACACCAGTCCACACACACACCCACCCATCCACACAAACCCATACATGCCAGCACATGCCTCCACACACACTCGCACTTTTTCGCACATCTTGTGTTGAGCTGATTCAAACGTGCATGTGCTAACAATGGTTCCTGTGAAATTGAGGGATATTCACACACATTTATATATATCAAAGTTGTGAATAACAATATGTATACATCTCTATGGGATACATGAATTATTTAAATGTTTGATCAAGAAAAAGTCACATAAATAACACAAGATGGGTACTATGGAGTGCTTTATATGGAGATACAGTATGCTGTAAAGCGTTCCAGATAAACTCGTCCCTTGGATAAACCACTTTGGGCAAAATCCAGCAGAGCAAAGTAGTACTTGACATACAAAATGAAACCAATCAAAAGACAAACTGTTTACACGAAATATATTCCTACACTCGCTTAAATCAACTCAACAGAGAGAGAGAGAGAGAGAGAGAGAGAGAGGGAAACCCCAAAATGCTTCAGACAGGTCCAGAGAACGAACAAACAACAGAGTAGAACAGAACAGGTGGAGTCAGCTGATCCCGGGAGAGAGTGAGAAAAGGGGAAAGAGAAGAGAGAGAAAAAGGGATCAAAAGAGGGAGGGGGAGAGAGAGAGAGAGACGAAGAGAGAGAGACAAGTGGGAAGCTGCAAGGGTTCTAGCTACCAGCTGATGTTTGGCAGGAAGTAGTCAGATCAAAGGAGAAATGTGGTTTTATGCGAGAAGATATGAATGGAAGAAACGTAATCATGGCATGTGGTCAGAAGAAAGAGATGTTTCTGGGCGAGATGTACTACTGGAGATGTACTTTTGTAATGGCAGAGAATAAGATCATCATGGAGAATGACATGGAACACGAAATTTCGAAAGAAAAGCAAAATAAAAGTAAACGGCTTTCAGCAGCAGGGATGGAGTGAGGGATGCTGGCTGTGATGGTAGATGAAATGGGGAACTAAAGGGAAGAGAGGTTTAGAAGGTTTGAACAGCTGGTTCAGAGTGGCCTGGTGGCAACCATGCTAACCCGCTGTCCGGACGGGCTGGTGTGGGCGGAGCAGGATGGTGGCAAGGGTGGGGTCGGGAGCCGAAGAGAGGGGTCCTGAGTCGCTGAGGCGGGTGCTGGGGTGGCTGGTTTGCGGCTGAGCTCTGGGCTTGAGGAGTGCGGCTTCTGCAGCTGTGGCTGAGGGGTCGCCGGCGAGAGCTCCAGGCTGCCCACCGAGATGCCCGAGTCCGTGCTCTGGCTGCGGCCGCTGGCCACACACGGGTCCTCCACAGGCTCTGCCTCTTCGTCCTCCTGTAGCCACCGGAGCTCCACCTCCAGGAGGGGGAACGACCTGCGTTCCCATGGCTGCACAGACTGTAATAATAAAAATAAATAAATAATACTAAAAAAAAAAAAAACAGTTCAGCATCACTGAACTACACTTCAGCTTTAATTCCATTGTAATTAGCAGGCAGTTATTAACTTTCACTGAAGGAAGCAAAAAGGCATCAATAAACAGAAAAAGTGCATAAGGGAACCTGCATGATGTGAACCAGCATAATATGTTCCAAGGAAAAGAATTCCTGACAAATAATGGCCAGGTCAGGGAGAGGAGGGGCATCGTGCCCAAATCAGCTCTGTAGAACACCACGTTCTTTCAGCTTCATGTTACCAGCTTCACCATGGTAACAGTTAAAATGAGGGAGAACATTAAGGAACATTAAGAATTGAGGCATGCACATGCACTCAGGCACATACATATACCAGCGCAGGCACATAGAGTAGTGCATGCATGCATGCTCATGAACACACACACACACACACACGGTAGCGCGCACACTCATACGCACACGCAGCAGTGCACACATGCACATTCTTATGTGAACGTGTGCACACAGACAAACAAGCGCACCTGCTGTTCATCCTCTATTTGGTAAAAGGGATCATCAGCTCCAGAGTAGAAGGGGCTTTGTGGTGAGGCCTCTCCCTCAGGGAAGTGCCCTAGCCTGGGCTCAGGAGAGCAGGGCGCCTGCTCCAGGGACCTGCAACTCCTGCCGTCTCCAGGATAAACGCAGGAGGATCTGATAAAGAATCACATTGCTGAAGCAGGCGAAGGCAGCATCGCTCAGACGTGTGCGATGTGCGGCGTGTGGGCGTCACCTGCCCCGGCGGCGGCGCCGAGCTCTGCTGCCCCAGCGGCTTCTCTCCCTGCTCTCACACACCGCGTGTCGCTTCAGGAACACGCCGTCAGACAGATCCTCCACCTACAGAACGCCAGACACGACCTCAGCATGTTCTCACCATGGAAGTGAATCCTAACTCTTATAATAATCTAATAACTCCAATAACCACAAAATGTAGATTTGTACTGAAGTTCTACTGAGTTGTACTGAACAACTGAACAAACTACTGCTGATCAGCTCCAACATGTGTCTTGTCCTTTAAAGCGCTGCCTGTTTGCCTGACCAACCTTCCCTCATCGCTGGGTCCCAAGGGACAGGCTGGTCCAGGTGTTGCACATGTGGGACATATGAAATACTCTTCTTAAGAATGGTTTTGAAAATGTTCTAAAAGAAAGCTCACGATCTCTCACACCACTCCACAAATAACTAGCAGAGCCTCGGATTTCAGGTTAACACTAACCCCCCACTCTTGAAATCCTCAAAAGTTTGCACACTTCCATTTCCAAGGCGACACGTTAGATACAATGTAAACCGGTGATGAGAAGTGCACACTCACATCTCCATCGTCGTCGGGCGTGTCGTCGGGCGTGTCACCGGGGGGACCCAGCTCCTGCCAGTCCAGCTCTCTCCAGCTGCAGATAGAGAAACCACAGGCTTCCTGAGAGCTCACTCAAACTATCCCAAACCAGCTTCTTTCTCATAAAAGGAAATGCAATGTGATGGAATGTGGAGCCTGGCTGGATCACAACCCTAACCTGAGATCTACAGATCCTGATGCCTGTTAAAGATTCTATTCATGACTGCTTCAACTTATAAACTTCATTAAGTTGGTGATGATGATACCAAGAGAAAAGCTGTAGTCAGACGCTGAGGGTGATGTGGTTACAGTAGTGATCTCCCTGTACCCGTGTGTGATGTGGTTATGGTAGTGATCTCCCTGTACCTGGGGGTGATGTGGTTACGGTAGTGATCTCCCTGTACCTGGGGGGTGGTGTGGTTACGGTAGTGATCTCACTGTACCTGGGGCGTGATGTGGTGACGGTAGTGATCTCCCTGTACCTGGGGGTGATGTGGTTACGGTAGTGATCTCCCTGTATCTGGGGCTGATGTGGTTACGGTAGTGATCTCACTGTACCTGGGGGTGATGTGGTTACGGTAGTGATCTCCCTGTATCTGGGGCTGATGTGGTTACGGTAGTGATCTTCCTGTACCTGGGGGTGATGTGGTTACGGTAGTGATCTTCCTGTACCTGGGGGTGAGGATCTCTTTGTACTGCAGCCTCTGCACACGGGTGGCTAGTCCCGACAACCCCAGCGGCATCACCAGGTTATCGATATCGAACGAGCTCTCCCCCCTCCTCCTTCGCAAGGGCTACAGAGAACAAGTCCAGCACACTTAACTGTAAAGCATGAATACAAGTAATATAAAGTCTTACTAGGGTACCCCAGACTAACCTGTGGGGGTGTGTCTGTTGCTGGGGGCATGGCCGGCAAAGAGGAAAAGTCTGTAACTCGCTGTGAGGGGAAGCCTGAACTGACCACGCCCCTCTGACTCCTGTAGTGAGAACCACCACCTGCAATGCACCAGCACTGTGTTAAGCGGCACAAACATGCACAGAGAAGCGTAATCATTAAGGAATTGATGATTGTCACTCACCTGTCATACTGAACAGTTGAGGCAGTGAGGATGGTGGGCGGGGACATACAAGCCTCCGCCTCACTCGACCCGCCCTCTGAGGGCCCTGGCCCCGCCTTCCCAACCATGAAGAGGAAGTTGCCAGCCCCATCCACTGCACAGAATTCTGGGACTGAGACCCGGCCAGCGGGGGAGTCCCACAGCGTAGCGGGAGGGGACAGTCTGCAACATAGACAGCAGCAGTCACAGCACCCGGCAGCACAAACAGAAGACGAAGCTGCTGAAAATGGTCCCCCTCATTTGGATGCTTCTTCTGTTATTTGAGAAGCTGTTGATGTGATTTAGCAGTTGGTTGACGTTTCTCTACACATGCATTTCTCTTTCTTCCCCTAAGTGCGACTTTCTCTCTTCTCTCAGATTAAAATACAGCACAATTTCACCGAGGAGCGGATCTGCATCACATTCTTTATCCTCCTACAGATTTTTCCTACCAGACCTCTCCTCCTGGTGGATAAGTGTGTCATGTGGAAGGCAGCTGTGAGTGGGGTCAGTGTGAGGTGCCCACCTGTGGGTGAGGAGAGAACGGGGTGAAGACAGGGGTCCAGCGCCGATGGGCCAGTCCAGACACGCTTCTGCGCATCAGCAGTGGAGGGAGGGGGGACACCGACACACAGCACACACACTGTGCGGGGTCCACAGGAGCACGCCACTGACACTGTGTGGGGCCCGCAGGAGCACGCCACTGTCACTGGCTAACGGGGGGATGTCAGATGATAATGAGTTAGCAGTCATACGTCTACGTTCAGGAACTCTGGAACACAGCTGAGTGGTTCCTGCTGCTATATATACACTTTAATTTCATAAAGGGCTGTTCATTAGGACTGCAGCACTGAAGCAGGACTCTGCATGTAGGAGGACCAGGGCTGGGGGCACTGCAGAGGGCACAGAAGACTGGGGGCACTGCCAACACCTCCTGCTACTGAGTCACACCAGTGTAGCCGTGCTGCTCACAGCAATAACAAACATCCTATCAAGGAATCTCACTTTATTATTTCCTTTCTTGCATATTTATTAGACAGATGGATTTTACTTTAGCAAACAAATGTCTGAACGTGGCTTATAAGGTTTATAAAGTTTTACTCACCTTTGACCCAAGGGCAGCGCATCCTTCAACACGGATCAGCTTGTGACGGCCCCGGGGCAGTAACGGACGAACCCGGGCGGCAGACGGAGGGGGGCTGGGCGGGGTTGGTAGTGAGGAGGCAGGCTCTTCTGTCTGCCTCTTCCTGAGAGGATCACCAAGAGAGGAGGACCTAATGGATCATATCTACTGTCAAACCACATGCCTGTCCAGGTGTCTTTCAATGTCCCAGTGTGTGTGTGCGTGTGTGTGTGTGTGTGTGTGTTTCCTGACCTGCAGTCATGGTAAGCTAGAGAAGGTCTTGATGCTCTGAGAGGCGTTTCAGGGACAGAGTGAGGGGATCTCACCTGTGAAACCACCCAAAACTTCAAATGAGTTTACAAAACTGTTTACTAATGTACTCATTTTTGATGCTGTAAAATAAAAGCCAACCCCACAGTACCTTGCCCTGTCGGAGGTGCGTGTAGAGTTCTGTCAGGGCACGAATCCGATATTCCAGCTCCGACACTTGAGCCTGTAGCCACACCCACCGGCTACCAAGCCACGCCCTGTCCTTCATCCACTGCCATTCTCTGCTCAAATGGCTGAGCAAGAACAGGAATAGCAGTAGAAACACGTTAGTCATGGTTATTGGATAAAACAAAAGAGGTGGTATAAATGGTATATAGTATTCATTCCAAATCCAGTTTTGCACTGTATATGAAGGATGTATGGTGAATTATCATATGTACTGTTTAAGACATTTGACACTCAAATAATTGCCAAATACTTTAAAGCAAATACTTACACTGATTTTAATGGAGGTGATAACACATGCTGCCCTCCTCTCTCCTCTCCCTCGTCCTCTTCACTGTCACTGCCCCCTCCGGAGCTGCTGGCCGTGTGGTCTGAGTCAAGAGCGCCCTCTGCTGTGCGAAGGACCTCACTGCAGCTTCGTGCCATCCTGCACAGCTCCACCGAGTTCTGGGCCGAGGTACTGGGCCTCCTAATGCAGCTCCACCCTGGGGCCCGGTGCAAGTCCCTCAGCTGCTGTGTGACGTGCCTCTCCACCTGCTTCACCTGCACGGCCTGCAGCCTCCGCCACAGCCGGTCTGTGCGCTGCTGTAGTTCAGCATGCCTCCTCCGGGCCTCCACCTTCACTGCCTCCACCTGCTCCACGCTGCTAGCTGCCAAATCTGAAGCACTGTCTACGCTGTTAAGCTCCAGGTTCGGGGCCCCCTGCTCTGAGGAGTAGCTGCCAGTCCAGCTGGGGCTTCCTGTCCCGGATCCTGCTTCTTTCAGAGCCGGAGGACAGTCGTTGTGAGAGGGGCACTCAACACCGCACTGGGCGTTTTTAATGCATCTACGCTGCTGCTCATGCTCATCGCGCACGTTACCTTGCGCTGGTTCGGGGATTGGTTGGTGGGGAGCGGGAGCACCGTTTTCGCTGACCCCGTTGTGATGATCCGCGGAACTGGCGAGAAACGATCGCACTCGATACAGCCTAACTCGCCCTTTGGCAGTTCTACACGTGCTTTGTTCGCTGTTGTTTACGCTGCTGACACCACAGCTGCCGCCTGTCATTTCAAGAGGGCACGCCGTGAAATTCAAAATTTCAGCTCCAATCGCGCTCTCACTTCGGACACGCCGTGAGGTCGTACGCTGGCCTTTGGAAGAATTTACCTCATATCCCTCTTTAAAACTCTCGGCGCGGCTCTGGCTACGCGCGTAATTTCCTGCAGCAGTGTTCTTGACTGGAACCTCGACACTAGAGCTGATACCATTCTCGGCGTCTGAGCTGCCGCAGTATGGTGTCGTGCTTCTCCCAGAGAAACACACGCGCTTCGAGGCGCGGGTGAAGCTGCATCCCCGACGCTTGGTGACCACGGCTTCTGACTTTCGATAACCACACCTTGCGGCGGCTGTCATTGTCGCCCCCTCGGTATCAGGCCGAGCGGTCTGTCCTCTACGATTTCTCCCGTTTCCCACTGATGGCAGTCTCGCCCTCGCTCTGCGTTCGCCCCTCCGCGTCGTAGCTCCCATAAAACACAAACGCTCGCCCCCGTGCTGAAAGCGGCTGGCTTCGTAATCAATATTAATGCTGTTACCCTCTCTTGGTAAAACGCTTTGTTTGCCAGCGGCACAAAAGCGTCCAAGTCCATATTGCCTAGAATTTGCGCATTCGTCTCCTTCCCGTGTGATATCCGCAGTACCGTTCAAGAAGTATCCGTCCTTGTTATTCTTCCGTGCCGGATCCGCATCGATGCAGGTGGCGTTGTCCCATTCGCGGAACGCCTGGGCCTCGGCGACGATACTCTCTCTATCCGAGCACTGCGCTGGAGTAGCGCTGGTGGCCGTGGCCGCAGCTGCCGAGCTACCGTCACCATTCACAAGCTCACCGCAGCCTCCTCCCCCGCAGCAGCGGCTGGTGCTATGCGGACGACCGGCCCCGCAACCCTGCACCCCAGGCCCGGCTGCACTAGCACTCATTTTAGTCCGATTACAGTAATAATACATCGCTGTGTCGTCAGCATGGCCGGCCGGGGAGCAGTAAGACACGGCGCGAGGTACCGTTCGTAAAATATATTTTTTTCTTTTCAAGAGGAAGACGGGCTTCCCGATCTACCCGCCTTACCTCCCCCTCTGCACTGTTGGCCGTCTCCAACACTCCCTATTCGCAGTGCGCATGCGCGGTTCTATGGCCCACCTTCAAAGAAGTATGAGGGGAAATCACACAAATGACAATTAAAATATGGCATGAAACAACTGTTTCATCCTTAATTATAACGAACAATTAATATAATTATAGTAGTTATAGTAATTCTAATTGCATTAACTAGTAATTTAAAGCTAATTCTTTATTTTAAAGAAGTAATGATTAAACAAAAATAAAGAGTTCAGTTTTGTTCAAAGGAGGTGATGAATATGCAGTTTATTCCTTAAAGGTTTGTATCCTTATGGGTAATAACGTATATTATCT
>JAOYMR010000004.1:7517259-7529953 GCA_025802075.1 Tenebrosternarchus preto | reverse complement strand
GGTGAGTTCGGGACTGAGCGGGGCCAGTGAGTTCAGGACTGAGCAGGGGTGGACTCCCCTTTTGAATCTTGGTTCCTCTCAAGGTTTGTTTCTCAGGCAGTTTTTTCTTGCCACTGTCACCCTTGGCGTGATCACTGGGTGCTTGGACTGAGACATCTGTAAAGCTGCTTTGAGACAACAGTTGTAAAAAGCAGCATATAAATAAATTTTACTTGACTAACTATTTACTGAAATGATCCCATTAAAAGTGCTCTTATGAGAATTACAAGAAGTGGACATAGATTTCCTGCTCTGTTATTATAACAGCTTCATCAGACTGACATAATACAGGAAAGATGCTAAGAATTAGCTTGCATTAGCTAAGTTATGAATGATGTTGGATTCATAGCAGGCTAGTTAACGTTAATATTTCTTTAGCTAGTTAACATCATTTCAAGCTAGTTAACATCATTTGTCAGCTATTTAACATGATCATTTCTTATCTGGACTGCAACAAGAGTCTCAGAAGATGCTTTGGAATACGTTTGACTGATGTAGTAATCAATTTGTTGGATATTATGAGTGTGTTGTGGGACGTTGTAGTGCCCCCCAGATCTCTAGAATTCCAATTGTAGTCACTGAAGGGAGCGTGTATGACATATGAAACAGTGGTCTAAAAGGCTTATAGGCACCCATGATGCTCACAGTCTGGCCTTGGAAGCAGGATTTGGCTCTTAGAGTTGTTTTCTAGTGAGAGTGGTTTCTAGTGCATGACCTGAAGTGTTGCAGGGTACAGACAAACCCATTCACCGCATCATCCAGCACAAAATAACATCACTGATATAAGATCCACTTTCTTATTCATTACTGTGTTCATGTGAATGAGAGTCTGGTTGAGCTTCAAAGCCAGCACTGGTATTCTGGTGAAAGCCCCAGCTGCACTGTCGTTGTCTCCTGTGTGACAGGCGGCGCTTTGACCTGCAGAACCCTTCCCGAGGAGACCGCAACGTCGAGATGTTCATCAGTGTGGAGAAAACCCTGATACAGGTACTGACCATGTGGAGGCAGAGCTGAACATGGACAGAGAACAAGGTGAAATGTTAATTAATGTCTGTGGAGATGACCCAGATGGGTTGTGGGCGTATGTGTGCACAGAATAATCTTCTGACCAGGCCAGTGGTGTACCTGTCACCTGAGCTGGACCAGAAGCAAACCAGCAAACTCCAAGATATCATCATACGTCACCAGGTGAGGAAGAGTGAGGAGGAGGAGCAGCAGACACACATGCTGGGAATGAATTATTTATAATTCCTAGCACCTCTCTCTCTCGCACTTTTTTTTATATCCCCCCCCCACTCTGTTTTATATTCCCCCTCTCTCTCTCTCTCACTCTTGTTTTATATCCCCTCCATCTCTCACTCGTTTTATATTCCCCCTCTCTCACTCTTTCACTCTTGTTTTATGTTCCCCCTCTCTCTCCCTCACTTTTTAGGGTTCCATCACAGATGACAGGTTACAGGCCACACATCAGGTTTACTCCTCTCCCTCCTCAACACATGATGGTGTGTAATGTGTCTCGAGAGAATGTTTGTATCGTGTGTGTGTATGTAATTTCTGAAATGGTGTGAATAAGGTGTTCTGGTTGGTGTGTGTCTGGCGTGTGGTCTGTGTAAGGTATTGTGTTTAGTGTGTGTTTTTTCCTGTTTTCAGGTGAGTGGTTCAGGCCTGTCATGTGGGTGGATCAGCATGTGCTGGTTCACTGGGGAATGTATCCAGACAGGTAACACACACACACACTGCATGAATACACAAACTATATGAATACACACGCGACAGCATGATGAACATGCACAAAAAATCCAGCAAAATCTTACACACAACAGCAAAATAACATTACATACAAAGATGTCCTGTTTTGTACATACTGGTCCTGTTTCCGTTTGCAGTTATGACACTTGGGTACCCAGCAGTGATGTTGATTCAAGTGTGGAGGAGCCGCCCTCTCCAGAACGACCCTGGAAGGTGAGTGATGTCCTGTGGCAGTGTGACTACGTCCCACACTGACGCTATGGTGGTAGTTGTCATCTGTATAAAGTGAAGTGAATTTAAGGCACTTGAAGAGAGATTTGGATTGCGTGTGCTGGTTAAGAGTGTGGGACTTTCTGCTGGCTGGCTTTGATTGGTCCAGGTGCACGCCGGATGGGTTTTGGACACGCACGTGTTTAACGAGTGGATGAATGAGGAAGACTATGAAGTGGACGAGGACAGGAGGGGGCGGGCCTACCGTCGGCGCATCTACGTGCGGGATGAGGAGGTAGACCCTACCCCAGCTCCACTGCCACCCTGTTCCTGCCCTCTTTGTGAACCGCCTTCCTGCTGTCCCTGTTACCCCCCTTCCTGCTGTCCCTGTTAACCCCCTTCTTGCTGTCCCTGTTACCCCCCCTTCCTGCTCTCCATCTTGTCAGGAGCGCAGGGCATCCGGGAAGAAGAGGAGGCATTCTCCCTCACCACCCTCAGCTGAGTCCAGAAGGAAAGCACCAAAGAAAGAGTGAGCACAGCGCCCTCTCATGGACTACAATGGGAATAAGAACAAATATTAAAAATGATGTCTTAATACTAAGAAATATTAATATTAATAATAAATACACTAATAACATTAACGATACATTAATGTTGATGTTGATAAATAATAAATCAATAATAATAATAATTAATTTTAACTAACTAATCCTAACCCTAGTATGACTAATCACTAATAATAAATATGAATGCTTTTTGAAAATTATTATTTGATTAATTTGTAATTTGCAGATCAGGAGCATATAAGAGGCGTGGTCAGCAGGAGGAGGTGGAGCTAGAGGAGGATCTGACTAAAGACATGGAGGACCCAACACCTGTTCCTAACAGGGAGGAGATCATACTGCCCAAGAATGGTGACTCCTCCTCTCTCCTTTGTGTTTATTTTCTGGATTTTTTTAAATTTGCTTCATTCCCTTTTGTACTATTTAATGAGTGATTAAGGTTATTGATAAGGTTATTGATTAAGTAATTTTTTTCTCACCGCAACAGTAAACCTGAAGAAAGACAGTGAGAACATACCAGTGAAGGGTGGAACCATGACTGACCTGGGTAGGTGTGTGCATGTGTTTGAGTGTGTGTCACAGAATCACTTGTGTCCTTCTTTATTTACATCATACTAGTGTTTTACGTGAGATGGTGTGTGTTTCTGTAGATGAGCAGGAGGATGAGTTCCTCTCTGGAGTGAGGGTGAGTGAGATGACGATAATACTCCAATACTCCACTCCATTGGCTTGTCCTCAAGCTATTCTGTAGTATTTCTACTAATTAACTCCAGTTGCTCCACTCACATGTATACGGTTGTGTGCGTGTGTGTGCGCGTGTGCGCATGTATGTGTGTGTGTGTGTGCAGGACGAGGAGGACCAGGTGCGGGAGTTCAGTCGTCTGGACTCTGAGGAGACAGAGCAAACCAACCACATCATCATCCCCACCTACACGTCCTGGTTCGACTACAACAGGTGAGTCTTGGTTGCTTGGGCCTGTGAGTGTTTGCAAATTAAAACAGTTTAACCAGGCTGAGTGCACATTCAGGTGTAAAGCCTACATCCACACATCATTTATATATGATTTATACATGAGCTAATGCTGAACTGTGTGTGTGTGTGTGTGTGTGTATCAGTGTTCACAGGATAGAGAGGAGAGCACTGCCCGAGTTCTTCAATGGAAAGAACAAGTCCAAATCACCAGAGATGTGAGGTCTTTGTACGTGTGTGTTCGCTTATCACTCCTCACTCTCTGCTCAGGCGTTACAGGAGCTCTCTGCTTGTGTCCGATGTTTACAGCTATCTGGCGTATCGTAACTTCATGATTGACACGTACCGGCTGACCCCACAGGAGTACCTCACGTCCACCGCCTGCAGACGCGGTCTTACAGGAGACGTCTGTGTGCTCATGAGGTCAGAGCATGATTGTGTGTGTGTGTGTGTGTTTGCTTTGCATGTTTGCATATGTATGAATGTTCAAATGTATGTGCATGTTTTGTCTTTGTGCGTGTGTGTGCGCGCGTTCGCGTAGGGTCCATGCGTTCCTGGAGCAGTGGGGTTTGATAAATTATCAGGTGGAAGCTGAGAGTAGACCCCTCCCCATGGGCCCTCCACCAACACCACATTTCAACGTCCTCACAACCACAGCCTCCGCTCTGGTTCCTCTACAGCACAGACCACTACAGGTACATGTGCGCGCACACACACACACACACACACACTAACGTCCTCACAGACACACCCTCCGCTCTGGTCCTTCTACAGCACAGACCCCTACCCCTACACACACACACACACACACACACACACACACACATTGGTGTGAATGTTAATCCTGTTTTTCATGGTTGCAGGTTCCAGCCGCTCAGCACATGCTTCATTTTCCAGAGAGGAGTAGAGAGAAAACATCAGACCTACAGAACTTTGGCCTGCGCACCGATATATATGCCAAGAAACACCCCAAGGTTCTCCCTCCCTCTCTCTCTCTCTCTCTCACTCTCTCTTAAACCTGTCTAACCCTAACCCTAGCTCTCTCTAACCCTAACCCTAGCCCTGTCTGCAGTGCTGAACACATCTGAGCTACTCTTCTCTTTTTCTGTTCCACAGACTAAAGGAGCAAGTGCAGGGCGAGAGTGGGCAGAGCAGGAGACACTGCTACTGCTGGAGGTGAGGGAACACACACACACACACACACACACACCCCCGCACTACACATACACACATTTATGTTCTCTCCCTCTCTCTCTCTCTCTCTCTCTCTCTCTCTCTCTCTCTCTCTCTCCCAATTTTCTCTCTTGTATTCTCTCTCTCTGTCAGGCATTGGAGATGTATAAGGATGACTGGAATAAGGTCTCTGAGCACGTGGGCAGCCGCACTCAGGACGAATGTATCCTGCACTTCCTGCGGTTGCCCATAGAGGACCCGTACCTGGAGAACTCTGAGGCATCGCTGGGTCCTCTGGCCTACCAGCCTGTACCCTTCAGCCAATCAGGAAACCCCGTCATGAGCACCGTGGCCTTTCTCGCCTCAGTGGTGGACCCCAGAGTGGCCTCTGCTGCAGCCAAGGCTGCACTAGGTGTGTGAGGGAGGGAGGGAGGAATATGGTTGTGTAGGGTTTAGGGTGGGTGTAAGGCCAGCTTCCATACCAGAAAAACTTCTTAAAATGTCGTGGGTATTAAATAATAACTTTCAAAACCTCCAGTATATCAACAGATACTTGATGTATATTGGTTATGTAAAAGTAACTTGAGATCTTTCATGATGATGGTGCCTCTCTCTCGCTCTCTCTCCCCCTCCCTCCCTCTCCCTCTGCTCATTTGTAGAGGAGTTCTCTCGGGTGAGGGATGAAGCTCCCCCTGAGCTCTTCCACTCCCACAGAGAACATGGGCGGAGCCTAGCACAACTGGACTCTGCTTTCAGCCTCCAATCTAGTAACATCTCAGAAAGCGACTCTGACCAACTAGACAAGACCGGTACGTTTACACACACACACACACACACACAAACAGGTTGTAGTGTACACAGTAAAGGACACAATTAGCCTCCTGATGTCTGAAGAGCTGGGCAAACACTAGAAGCTTATGGCAACTTAAGTAAATAAACAGATTAATAAAGTAAATAAACAGATTAATGAATGACTCAACCTCTTTTCTCTGTTCTAGATGGAGCTGGAATAGAAAAAATGGAGTTTGATCCTGACCAGCAAGGAAATGTGAGAGTCCCCTTGTATCAGACTTACATGTGGAAAAACTTGAGATTTATATTTTTAATTCAACTCCATTTACTTTCTCCTGTGTTTCTCTCCCTTTTCTCTCTTCTCTTCTTTTTCTCTCTTTTGTCTGTCTCTCTCTCTCTCTCTCTCCTGTCTCGCTCTCTCTTGGCAGGTTGTGGGTGAGCGAGTGAAGGATGAGGAGAGAGACGACAGTGAAGTTGAGAAGACAGTGCAGAACCTAGCAGGTGTGTGTGCGTGCATGCTCTTCACACACCCAAACACACCCCGACACACATCCACACCACCACTCACACACACGTCCAAACTACCAACACCCATCCGAACACCCCCACATGCAAACACACTACTCATACTGCCACGAGCTCATACTATCAGTAACAGTGCAAGCCCCACAAATGTACTTTTTAGCTAAAAATCAGTTAACACTTTCTTTCTGTGTGTGGGGGGGGTACAGAGGATGGGTTGGAGTTTGGACAGACTCATGATGAAGAGGAGGAGAGAATTAGGAGGGTGGAGCTTGAGTTGGTTGAAGCAAATATCGCCACGGCAGCCGCTGCTGCATTGGCCTCTGCGGCCACCAAAGCCAAAGTGAGTGACAGTCTCTTTGACCAATCACAGACTCCCTAAGTAAAGGTAGAGTAGGATCTCTAGAATCTGGACCTTGGGTGCAGTTATCTGAATGTGCTTTAATGTAAATGAAGTGCCAGTGATCCAGGACTGGACTTTGAATTGGTCAGTTCTATAACTGGATCTGAGATTAAATCGAACTGTGCGGAGGATTCAAACTAACCACCTTAACTATACTCTAATAATCTTAAACTATACTCCTCCCCCTCCTCCCCTTTCAGCACCTGGCTGCAGTTGAGGAGAGGAAGATTAAGTCTCTGGTGGCTCTGCTGGTGGAGACTCAGATGAAGAAGTTGGAGATAAAGCTGAGACACTTTGAGGAGCTCGAGACCATCATGGACCGGGAGAAGGAGGCTGTAGGTTCTGCCTTATAGCTCAGCCATACAGTACTGCTGTCGTTCTCCTCCTGTAGACACGCCCCTTATAGCTCAGCCACACAGAACTGCTGTCGTTCTCCTCCTGTAGCCACGCCCTTTATAGCTCAGCCACACAGTACTGCTGTCGTTCTCCTCCTGTAGCCACGCCCCTTATAGCCCAGCCACACAGTACTGCTGTCGTTCTCCTCCTGTAGCCACGCCCTTTTAAGCCTACGCTGTATTGCTGCTGTGACACTATAAGGGTGTGTGTATGGTGTGCGGTGTGTGTGCAGTTGGAGCAGCAGAGGCAGCAGCTGCTGGCGGAGCGTCAGACTTTCCACATGGAGCAGGTGAAGTATGCTGAGCTGAAGGCCCGCCAGCAGGAGCAACAGCAGGGAGGCGGAGCTTCGCAGGGAGGTGGAGCTACGTATAACCCTGCCCACCACGGTACGGCTCATATTACCGTACACGTTCACTGTGCAGTGAGGGCAAGTGTGCATGATGTAACCCTAACCTGCACACACTGGGACCTCACACACCAGTCCCAGTCCCAGTGCGTGCATGCGTGTGTGATGTCCCAGTGTCCTCTGTCTGCGTCTGATGTCCTGGCTGGTTCTTCTCTCAGGTCGTACAGGAAGTGCTGGAGCAGCCGGCCAGATGCTGGGCTCCCGTCTCACTGCAGCTCCTAACGGCACATGTGAGTAGAGTGTTCACATGTTCAGGGAGGGTTCAGGTCATCATGTAAGTAGAGTTCTGAGGGTTCAGGTCATCATGTAAGTAGAGTTCTGAAGTTCTGAATGTGCTTGTTCTTTTTACACTTAGACCCAACCCCACCCCCCTCACAGTCTGAAGGAACCACACCCATTTCAAGAGCACCAATGGAGAGCTGAAGCTATCCTTTATGAGCCAATCACCATCATGGTATCTTAACCATATCAGCTAATCACCATCGTGGTATCTTAGCAGACAGTCCAGTCCACCACATTTTGGCAGTGATGCCATTTTGTTTCTCTTGTCATGTAATGGATATGTTGAAACTGAGCATTTGTAAATGTTTTTGGGTTTTTTTATGCTACAGACTTTCAAAAAGTAACATTTGTGGCTTTTCCGTGGCTGTTCTGTCTGCACTAAATGTTTGTAGGTCAGTTTTGTATTGAATCAGCACTTGTGGAATATGAAGAATCAAGGATCAATAAATTTTGTACAAAATGTAGAGTCTCTATTATTATTATTATTATTAGTAGTAGTAGTAGTAGTAGTAGTAGCAACAACTTGGGAATGATGTTTGCACTATATATAGCACATGGTACCCATTCCCTCAGACACACCCACCCAACACACTCTCAGTTTAGGAAATCAAAGGTCATTCACACCAAGTAGCCTACCAGTAAGATTAAGTTTAGGGTTAGTAAATAAGATTAGGTTTAGGGTTCATATTAGTATTCATCTGATAGCTATTGAGTGACATACTGAGTGTTTTACGCCTGGGTTCAATCACCTCATTACATGTTCATTGAAATATATGCTATGAATTCATACACACAGCATAAAAACATCAGACATGCTGGTAAGAGTGAGACCAATGACCATTCAGATAGGAACTGTGGTACTGGTGTCAGCGCTCTGTGCTATCTGTACATTTGCTAACACGGTCACCAAAATAACTGGTGCAAAACCTCAGCAGTTCTCAGCCATCCCACCTCATGCATCACTGCAGTTCTCAGCCATCCCACCTTATGCATTACTACAGGAGTTTGTCTTTTGTCTTATTGCAAGAGACATGATTAGTATTATATCGATCAAATCACGATACGAGTTGTGTTGATCATTTTGTGGAGCATCTTCAGAATTAAGATTTTTTCTTTCCAGTGGAATATTAATCATCTTAATATTAATGGGATTTACGTTATTAATATATTAATTATATATTAATGACGTTATCATCTGATCACCTCACCATTGCCTCGAGGCTGGAAATATTATTTGTGTATATGTAGATGTATATACACTAGCTAGCTCAGCACTGACTGTCACAGGATAGCATTACTGTTGTAAGGTAACATCTAAATAATCTTTGAATGATTCCTTATATAAGGCCATTCATATTTGGAAAATGTGATGGTGTGTCGTCAGCAATTAACATGCGTACAGATTTCAATGAGTCTCCATGGTCCTGGCCGAACCGTAACCAAGCACCACCCCCTCTTCAGCTGAACCCTACCCAAGCACCGCCCACTCTTCAGCTAAACCCAAACCAAGCACCGCTCCCTCTTCAGCTGCACCCTAACCAAGCCCCTCTTCAGCTGCCTGTAGTGTGAATCAGATAATGATTGAATTAAACTTTGCCAACATGTTTTGTGATCGTTTTGGCCTCTTCTGTGTTTCCTAATTGCAATATGGATAACTCATCGCAACATTTGAACTCTCGTGAATTACTGTTGAACAGATGCTACTACCTACTGACATGGGGGAGGGGGAGTTGCGCCTCCGAACTCACCCTCCCCCAGCAAGCTCCCCTCCGCGTGGCCATGTTCGTGACTAACTCTTTAAAGTGGTTTAGAATTTCTCTTTCCCAGGTTTGGTTAATCACCCCAAGCTTGATGAAGACAGAGGTGTGTCTCTTGCTCATTACCGAGGTGATCACTTCTAGAATCTCACTAATCAATGAACTGCCGTTTAATTAAATATAGACTAAACAAATTGTTACATTTGAATATTGCTTCAACAGTTCACACTGAGGTTAGATTTAGACTAACTGTTCAGTGGTCATCCAGGATACATTTACTGTTACTTTTTCCTGTTGTCTTGAGCGCTGGGAAACCGATCCCGATTTCCAAAACAAACTCTAATGTTGTCACAAACGTATCAAGTACGCTTCACAAATATCCAGATGAAGGGAGACAAACAGCACACTGGCTTAAAACCTGACTAACGCAGTTGAACGAAACCATATGTCCGTTTACTGGCTACATTTTAATTACATTTATTTTGGACCAAAGTGAACGCCTCGTAATTTATACATCTACTCAATCTACTACGTTACATGTTTTCTATTTATTGGTTTACTAACTTTATTATATTATAAATTAGAGAAATGCCTTTGGTGGTGTGTGCTAGCATTGCCAACAGACCACTGCACACGCACCAAAGTGCTCACGCGGTGGAATTCGGATCTCCGACTGCGCGCAGATCGTCCCACTAATGTGACTGTAGCTCTGAACGATTCATTGTACCTGTCAAGTCTGTCGCGCGCTTAAACTGAACAGAGATTTTTCTTTCACGTGGTTTTGTCACCGTAAAGTGAAATTATGGGAAAGTAACGGGATCGCACAGTGGGCAAGGCTTCTAAAGAAAGACAGCAACAACAACAAAACAAGATACAAGATCCGAAATTGTCATGGGGAAGGGTGAAGGAGCCTAACCTAAATTTAGTTGAAGACGTTTTCGGCGTGGTGCTTCTGTGACTTTGTCAGAGTCTGGGATTTTGTCTGATTTGATTTTTACGCTTTGGGAAATCCATTTTGTGATAGAATGAACACCAAGCGATCACCGTTCGGTTCATCCGGCTGGCAGACAGCTACGCTTTACACCGTTCTACTTTTTCATGTGATTCCTTTATACGCTCATGGTAAGGACCGGCTGTATCTTTATTCAATCCACATCCTTATGAATATTTATTAAAGCGCAATAATACAGAACATAACATGACCAAGAGCATTGTTGATGTGTTTTAAATGTCGTTAAGCTTAAAGCTGAATTTGCGCGCATTCAAAACTTATAATGAAGTTCACTAATTTCCAAACGCGGACAACTCACGTTCTGTTCTCTAACCCGCTCTTTCGCTCCCCCCACACATTGATCGCCTGCGAAATGTCCTATTCAACACATTTTCGTGGGCTTTGTAACTGCTCGATGCCCGTAATCTACATGACACAGACTGTTCTCTTCTTTTTAAATCCTCCAGACACATCGTCATTCCTTAACGCCGTTGCTGCGCAACGGGACAGCGAAGAAGGTCAGTGGGTTTGCTGCACGAGCTTACCGATTGTTTTATGTGCAGTTTGTTAAGTAGTAAAAATGTATTAATTCATGCTGTAATTATGCTATGATCGTTGTGTCAGACTTGGGTATTCATTTAGCATGCTCGCTCTCGGTCTGCTTTGGCCGCGAGCCAAGGACCCAGCACCTGCTCAGTCTTTTGACTGTGAGCGCTCGCGTCTCTCTCCGAACACAGAATCAGTAGTGGAGTTTCAACTGGCAACGCATCACCAGTCCTCGACCTTCTCAATTACTGCAGTTTCCGTGGTGAACATCCCAGAATCCTGTGGCTTCACTTTCCTAACACTCTCCTCGAATGTTAGTTTCATGTCATACCATGCTGGAGCCTTTCTATCTACCTGCTTCACAGAGAGTAAAGACTGACTGTACTTTCCAAAATGTCCAACAAAAATGTCTAACTCAAGTCCACTGTTTATTACAGTGTCAGTTATTACATGTTCATTTATTACAGCATTAGTTATTACATGTTCATTTATTACAATGTTGGTTATAGAAATGTTCATTTATTACAATGTTGGTTATTAGATGTTTCTTACATGTTTATTTATTACAGGGTCAGTTATTACAGGGTTCATATGAGCAATGAAACCACAGATTAAATCCTGTGCTCATGTATGACATGCGTTCATGTAATATCCTGTCTCTGTATGTAGCCATGCTGGATCACTGTAGGTGTGTCTGTTCTCACCAAGACAGTACTGATGACCATGGAGTTGTATCCTGCTGAGGGTTAAGGGGGGGGGGGATTCACTCTATTAGTGGTAGCCAAACCAAACTTGCATTACACAGGAAGACCACACTGATCTTAGACCAGTTTTGGTTGTTATCTTGTCTCTGATGTGTGAAACATGAGTCAGGTGAAGCTGACCGGAGGCAAGTCCTTATCTGCAGAGCTGTGCTACTCATTGCTGGCTGTAGTACAAGAGACCATCTGCCACTGAGGTCTCCTGCCAGTGGAGGCTGTCAAAGAGCGTTAGCATCAGTGCGTGTTGCCTGGCTGGCCGTCTGGAGCCCAGCGTGGCCAGACGCTGCTGGTGGACTTGCTCCGTCTGCTACGGTCTTCACCCGCCCTGCACATGCTCCTACATTCACCCTGCACACACTCCTGCACTCGCCTCGCACACACTCCTGCACTCGCCCTGCACACACTCCTGTCAGCGTCCTGCATATGCCCTGCAACTCGCCCTGCACTCGCCTTACACACACTCCTGTACACGTCCTGCACACGCTCACTTCCAACGTCCTCCTCACACTCTTAGGGAGTTTTTCCTTGCCACTGTCACCCTTGCCTTGATCACTGGGGGCTTGTACAGAGGCAGACCTGCATCAGAAGTGCAGGAGAGTGTGGAGGTGTAGAGGTAGAGGTGTTTGGAAGGTTGGCACTCGTTCCTCAGCAGGTCTGGCATCACAACATGTCTAACCTCTCCCTGGCACACCTGAGTATCCACACACCATCACTGATGCCAACGCAGCAGGACCAGCCCCTGCACGCTACGCTCAGCCCTGTTTATAACATGTCACATGCTGCTGGGTTTATAACATGCTAACTAGCCTGTTGTGGGTTTGTGCAGTGAACCGGCTGAAGGAGAGTCATTATAGAGCAGGGTGACCTGGTTTAGCATGTGCAATGATGCTAACGTCAGGGTGGTTTAGTAGGTCAGAGGATTGCATTTACATTTGCCATTGCTTTTTACCCAAAGCGACTTTCAGCTCTGACTGGATACATCTTGAGTAATTGAGGATTAAAGGGCTCAGGTGCCAGTGGCAAGTTGGCAGATGTGGGGCTTGAACCAGCAACCTTCTGATTACTAGTCGAGAGCCTTAACCAGTGAGGATGAATTAACACACCTGCTCTTAGACATGGTGCAAACATGAAACA
>JAOYMR010000004.1:7475492-7502449 GCA_025802075.1 Tenebrosternarchus preto | reverse complement strand
CCTAATGTTTTCTATTTAACTATTAAGTTAAATAGTAAATAACCTATTTACTATTAGGTTAGGTTTGCAGGAAACAGGTTCAGCACCTGCCTGATTTTTTTGTAAGCAGTTTGAGGGGGCATATTTAAGTTATCTACACTAGTACCTAGAGTTAAAATTAAGAGTTAAAATTAGATCTAGAGTATGACTGCCATGATGAGTAAGCCCTGTTACATTTTGTACAATGCCGACAGAGTTCAATTTCAAACTAAAGGCTTTTTTTCAGTGGATCATCATCAAAATGTATATTAAAATCTCCATTATTATTTTATCACTGCACAACCGCTGTTTGCCACAAAAGTCTCACTTAGAAAATCTAAGTGTGGTCCTGGCGGTCTATAAATATTAATTAAAGAAAATGCATTTCTATTTGTGGCTGGATTATGTACATTAGTGAAAATTATTTCAAAAGAACTTGTATTGTTAGGTATCGTGTTGTTCCTGGCGAATTTCTAAAGTACCTCGATAGATTATACATACTCCACCTCCTCTGCCTGACAGTCTTGGCCTATGTACATAATTCTATCCCACAGGCTTCATTTAATGCAAAATACTCACCTGATTTAATCTATGTTTCTGTGAGACACGTAACATCAATTTTCTGATATCTTGTAATTTCATTTACAATGGCTGATTTGGAATTGAGCGAGTAGACCAAATTTCAGGTCAGGCAAAGTACAACGGGTTTGAGTTAAAAGTAAAAATTTTAGAACGAGTTAATTTAATTTTTTTATGATTAAATTAGTGTATTATAAGTGGGGGGATGTGTGTGCTTTGAGGCCAATGAACATTTCAGCCTGCGTGTGTCTGTGTGTGTGTATGTATTTTTGTGTGTGTCTGTGTGTTGTGTTTCTTTGTGTGTGTGCTGTGTATGTCTGTGTGTGGATGTCTGTGTGTGTGTGTGTCGGTGTGTGTGTCTCATCCCCCATAGGATGATGCAAGCAAGCAGGAGGAACCAGTCAAGAGCTCCATTAAAGAGGACGAAGCTCTGAATATCCAGAACTCACTGATCCCCAAACAGGAGGAGAGCAAGGCCAGCTGTGAGGATGCCCAGGAGGTAAACTCGCTGCAGAACAACATTATGTAGTACCTTCTCCAGCCACAGAGTGGTGCTGTAATGGCAACACGCTAGCAACCTTCCACATTACTGCACAAGCTTGGATCGTACTGCAGAACAGACCGAGCCAGCGGTGGCTGTAGGTGTGCTCTGTGTCGGCTGAACCCAGCCCACTTCGGCGCTGTCCTGATCTGCTAGCGTGTAGCTGTTGCCGTGAAGTTTCCTACTGTCGCGATGACTGCCTGTAGAACTGAGTACCAGAGGAACTTCAGAGCTGCCACTGTCCTTTTCCTCCTTGCTTGCTGTCACTACCATGCTCTGTAATGCTCTGTCATGCTCTGTCATGCTGTCATGCTCTGAAATGCTCTGTCATGCTAAGTAATGCTCTGTAATGCTCTGTCATGCTAAGTAACACTTTTCCTACACGTGATCCTTTCAACTGCAAGTTTACCTGGCCACTGTGAGTCTCTCACCCCCAAACACTGTCCTGCCCTGACTTCCTCCTATCTGCATGCATTGGTGTTCTTTTGTAGGCTACAAACAAACAAACAAATGATTTAAGAAGAAAATATCAAAGAAACATAAAGGTATGTCTAACAGGAAATTTATGCAGTTTTGATGTTCTTTTGAGTAATACAGTGAGTAGGTGTATGTATAATTATATACTCATATACTCCATGGGTTGATATTGCTATACAGTATTATAGAGTAATAAGAAAACTGTGTCTTGTTTTAAATCGATGTTATTCCTAAGTAGTTTGACGTGTTGGAGATTTTTTGTACCTTTTTTTTAAATATAGACAGTGAAGGGTGATAAAAGCAGAACTGCAATAAATCGTTTTGACACTGAGCTGGTCCAGTGTGTTCCTGCACTACTGCTGCCCCTCCCCCCCTCCCTCTTGGCTCTTGTACATTCCTGAACTGCATCAAAAATGCAAGATCACTTTTACTAGATCATTTCGACACAATATCATTCTACTAGATCATTTCCACACAGGATTATTTTACTAGATAATTTTTAATAGATCATTTCAACACAGGATCATTTTACTAGATCATTTTTACTAGATCATTTAAACACCAGATCATTTTACTTTGCACACAAACAATGAATATTCAGTGAATTTTGAATGACTGTGAGGAAGTGCATGGTAGAGTACAACCCGCAAATAGTTGCCAAATAAACTTCTTATCAAATATGTTACCAACATTTTTATTTCACTAAATATCATTTGGAACTTTTTTTTACCTACATCAGTGGCAGGTTTGAATGTGGTAGCCATGCTTGATGTTAGCTGAACTAAATGACAGACTGATGTACCTTGTTGTTTAAATTCACCAACTGCACCTTTGAAATGTATCTGAATCCATGGAGGACCACAGTGTCTCTATGTTTAGCTTATTTTACTTCATTTCAAATTTTAAGTTTCAATTCAGTTAGGTTCCAATTGAAAAACTGCATCGTGATTAAGAAGATTAAGAGTAAATCCAATTCTGAAATTTTCCATAATACAGCGGTTCACATCTCTGTTCTGAATGGTCACAACAGCTGTAGAACAGTGAACACAACTGGCCTTGTTAAGAAGCAGATTTTGTCTATTTTTGGTGCATATTATCCATAAGGTGCATATTACCCATGTTCCCTCACTTGGCACGACATCACCTGACCTGCACGTTCACTGTCTCAAGCTCTTGTGTTATTACACAAACACCAACTGTACATCAAATAGAAATTATTGTGATGGTGCACAGTAGAAACAAAATATTCAGGTAAATTTCACAAAATGAGGTAAGAGTGCAATCTCTTACCATTCCAGTAGAAGCAAGTGTAGCATTAACTCAACTAGAGCAGCACTAACTCATCTAGAGTAGCACTAACTCCACTAGAGCACCATTAACTCAACTTTGGGTCATTACTCATTGTGTTTGGTGATATAAGGCTTGGAGACTCCTTTCATGAAGCAGGACAAAAAGTGAAAACACTGAACTCTTCCTTTAACAGCTAATGAGACCAGTGAAAGTAATGTGTGAACCCACCCCTAATCCACCATGAATTAATACTACTAATAATACTACTGCTACTATACTGCTAGCTCAGCAAATGTTAATACAGCAGCTGACACGTTAAACCATCACTCCTTTGAAGACATGCAAATGTAACCACAATATTGTCTTTTTAATACACTATATGCATTCTGTCCATAAGTTTTTGTATTTTATTTATTGATCTTCTACTTCTGAATATAAATGTGTATACATACATAGTGATATAATCAGGGTTTTAGTGGCTATAAATCTATGTGTATTCCATTTGTTTGCTGTGTGTTTGTCTCTCTGTGCGTTTGTGTCTCTCTGTGCATTTTTTCCATCTGTTTGCCTCCAGGGTTGTGCGACAATCGATCTGGAGCTACTCCTCCCTAAAGAGGCGGAGACGCCCCCTGAACCCAATCCTCCTCTTCACTGTAACGTGATCCCCTTTAATCTCCCCAAATCCCCACAAAAGTCTCCCATGTTCCGCCGACCACCTGGAAAATCTGGCCAAGGGCGACCACTCTCGCAGGTTTACCCCAGAAGAGGCTCCGAGGCTGGGCACAGCCCCACCACCAGCCGCTCCCTGCCCTCCCTCCCCTCCAGGACGGACAATCCTTGCCTGGGGGAACCCAGCACACCATAATGCAGTGGGAAAGCAGTCGCCATGACAGTGAAAGCAGCGCTGAAGACGGTAGAGATGACATCCAACATCCAGCCTTGTCCATCACACATCTAATCCTAACGAGACACACGAGAGCAACAACAGTCACCAGCAAAGTTAATGAGAAACAGTTTATCAGCAGACATGCTAAAGTGTTCAGACATGCTAAAGTATTCTTGTGTACATTACTAGCATTTGAGAGGACCACGAAACCAAGAATGAAACAGTCACATCACTGTAACCATGACAAACACATAGAGTTGTTTACTACAGTCACAACACCTGTAACCATGACACACACACACAGAGATGTGTACTACACTCACATCACCTGTAAACATGACAAACACACACAGATGTTTACTCCAGTGAAAATCACCATCCTCCCTACAAACCTTTTCTGTTTGTTTTAGGCCATGATCTCAGCCACTCAGGTCTGTTTTGTCATACAGAACAAACACACACACACACAAACAAACACAAACAGATATGTACACAAACATAAATAGATGTACACACAGATGTACACAAACACAAATAGATGTACACACACAAACAGATGTACACAAACACACACAGATGTAGGCACACCAAACAGATGCAGACAACCACAAATACATGTACACAAACACACACGACTCAGTCTGTAAATATTCAGGGTAGTATGTATGGACAACATATTATAGACCGCTAATTAATTAATTAATTTGCTTTTTCATGTTTTTAATTTCAAATTAATAGTTTTCATATAGAATAAAGGATATTAGAATTGTGTTATTCCTTAATGAGATGTCTTTGGTCAAAACAATTATGAAATGCAGAAATTATTTCTTGCTACAAAAGAAAAAAAGACAAATCTAGAAAATACTCCCATTTTTTTAGATTTTAGGTTCAGTCCACCGGCGTCAGGTGTAAACACTGTGTAACTGTGTAAACACATCTCACCTAAACTCGCAGGGATCATTGTACACTTCCATTACTGTACACTGTTCGCGCAGTCTCATTTGGATTTAAAGCACGGGTGACGACCGTGAATCGCTAAAGCTCACCCTTATTAATGGCTGCCTCGCAAAACGCTTTTCAAGGGAGGGCCATGTAGCTAACAATTTTGGTGGAAGACTGACAAAATAAAACGCTCAAAGCCGTTTTAACGCTTGCCCAAATGTATTATATATAAATCTCCTTCCCCACACAAGTGAAAATGACAATATAGTGATATATATAAACATACTGTATATACACAACTGTACATACACAAAACATCCCATAATCCAAAACCGGCAGTTCGAGGAAGGAGCTAACAATGAGTTAGAAAGATTAGCTTTTTATTGTTTAAATCAAATCAGTTTTATTTATATAGCACCTTTTACATCAGATGTCTCAAAGTAGCTTTGCAAGAGTCCAAGCCCCCAGTGACCAAGCTAAGGGCGACAGTGGCAAGGAAAAACTCCCTAAGAACAAGAGGAAGAAACCTTGAGAGAAACCAAGACTCGGAGGGGGGGGGGCGCATCCTTTTCTGGCTGACACCGGTCATCATGACGCCAAGATAAATATATAGAGAAATACAAAGAGCAATGAATGATACAATATGACATTCCAGGACTGGGCCACCACAGGGGGGAAGTTAGGGGTGTTGAGAGTGGCCTCTGTCCAGTCGATTAATCCTCCATCCGCGTCCGGATCAGTATGAGGCGGTTGGTCCGGGAAAGGTAGCAGAAGAGTCTCGTCAATCCTTACTCAGTATCAAGCCGGATGGGGAGAGACAGTTAGCTCTGTGTGGAACTAAATATGGAGCATAAAATATAGACATTTCAGAAGCGTGGCAGCAACTCCGGTTATCCAATTTAAGTATTACAGCCTAACTAAAAGGACAGAACCAAAAGGTAACACAGACTTGGGGGGGACCTTTAGCTCACCCGTACCGCTTCTGTTCGATGAATAGCTAAAGTCCGTTATTGTCCGACAGAATCCTTGTTGTAGATTCCCGGGGTTAAAAAGTAAACTTATCATCCTTTGGCCACGGTAATCTGAATAGGAAAAGTAAGATTTTCGACACATAGACCAGGCGTCTTGAGGTAACGAATCTTTTCTCCGCCGGACAAGGACGGTACATCCAGTGCCGAAGGCATAGACAACATACAGAATGCCCATAAACTTTTAATGTAATGTGCAACCGCCACACGGATAGCTTGACCGCTGTCTTAACCAAACCCAGTTACGAGCGGTGTGTGTGAATAACCGTCAGTCTATATGCCATCAGTCTTGCTCTGCAACTACAGAAGCACACTTCGATTTAACACAGACCGAACCAGAACACTAAATACAAACCTAAAACGCAACGTTTCCTGCGAGCTAACAGCGCCATCTGGTGGCGATATACAGGAAGTGAAAGATGCTCAGATCTGTAATCTGAAGTTCTCAAATGCCAACTCACTCCCTCACTCCCCCACTCACTCTCTCCCTCCCTCACCACAAAGGTCAACAAAGGAAGGTCACTGGTTTTATTACAATATACCAGAACAAACAAGTAAACAAAGGCTGAATGAAGAGTCAGAAATAAAGAAAGATGCAAGTTCTTACACCCCAGTTACATGTACAAGTTTAAATAGGAGATAATGATGCTGTAGTCCAGTTACATGTACAAGTTTAAATAGGAGAGAATGATACTGTAGTCCAGTTACATGTACAAGTCTAGTGCTGTAGTCCAGTACTTCAGACTCCTGGGCACTGAAGAGCAAAAAATAAAACTCAGAGACAACAGGTGGCAAAAGTACAGACGTTTAAACTAGCAAAGCATCCCAAAGTTACATAGAACCACCTGTTAAATGTTGTGTTTGTGTAGTAATGTCTTCTGGTTAATATTAAACATATTCAGCAAAATTAAAATTATCTCCTTTCACACAATATCACCATGTCACCATCATTAGTATTAAAGTGCTATGTTAAAAGGTTAAGAGGAAGAGACAGAAATTAGGAATTTTTTTCTTTAAACCTGAAATGTAAATAAATTGTCTACACATAAGACATAAAGAACAAGCTGAACTAGTATTAGCAAATGTGCTTTTCCTGCTTCTACTGCTAAGAACTGAGATTTGAGGAGGATTATACACTTATAACTAATGTATATATTAAGAACTGAGATTTGAGGATTACACACTTACAACTAATGTATATATTAAGAACAGATTTGAAAAGAATTACACACTTATGTATGTATATATTAAGAACTGAGATTTGAGAAGGATTACACACTTATAACTAATGCATATATTAAGAAAGCTGTCCGTTACAATGAAGCATTTTATGTCTCATTTCGTGTCCCACAAAAGTCCAGATCGTGGAGCAGATCTCTCTGGAGGGACCTGTGCTGGGTAGTGCTGTTTGGCATGGGCCCGTTTGCCTTTCCTGGTTCCCTCATATCCACGTCCTCCAGGTGTTTAAACACCGTCAGAGAAAAGAGGGTTGGGGGTGTTAGGGTGTTAGGGTTAGGGTTTGAGATACGGCTGCTCTCTCACATTCCACCAGTCTGACGTTGGTGGTCTTCTTCCTGGGAGGTGATGCGGAGCTTCTCCAGCGCATCGTGTGGAACGCTACCAGCCTCCCCCACCGCTCCTAGAGAGGGTGCCTGTATGAGGACCATGTCAGGAGCCACCACACCTGGCTCCATGGTTGAACGTGTCAAGATATTCGCTGGGGCGGTCTGATTCTGGGGAGGGGTCTGATGCTTGGAGGTGGTCTGATTCTCGGAAGTGGTCTGATTTTGTGCTAGCTTAGCGGGTGAAGGTGTGAGTATGTCAGAAAGTGGAGGAGGATTTGGATCGTCCAGTACTAAGGCACCGATTGTTCCAGAAGAGGAAGGAATGTTTTGAGGTGAAAAGTTTTGGTTCTGAGGTGATTTCCCAGGCTGAAACATGGGATTGAGGGAGGTGGTCATGAACTGCTGGCTGCTTGGCTGAGCTGGTGGGATGTGGGCGAGTTCAGCAGGGAAAAATGTGTTCGCCTGTGATGGTGCAGCTCCAGGATGATTAGAAGCAGGTTGGACTGCAAAAGGCATCATGGGATTTTGGTTGAAAAGTATCTGAGGCACAGTCTGAGATCCAGATGGCTGAGTTTGAGGATTCTGGAAAGATCCAGACATTTGTTGAGGATAGGATGGACAGGAGGGGAAAATGGGACCCATTTGGGCCTGGTGTTGGGTCAGTGGAGGCTGCCCTGGATGGAACTGGTTGGGAGGCCCAGAGAGAGGGGCTGGCTGGGACTGTGGAGGCCAGCTACCAGCAGGGTGTGGTTGGCACTGCCCCTGAGATGAGCTGACAGCCTGGCACTGCCCAGGATGGACAAGCGGCTGGCCAGAAACGACACCCACTGGAGCCTGGGGGGGCAGGCCTGGCGTAAGCTGTGGGGGGAAACTTGGGTACTGGTTTCCAATTTGGATCTGCTGTCCGACAGGACGCGTGAGCTGCCTAGCTGGCATGGGCACGTGTTGGCCGGACATGGCGGGTCTGGCAGGAGATGGTGGGAACATCTGCCCAGGCACAGAGTAGTACCCAGGAAACGGCGCAGTGGGCACGTGTGCCCAGGACGTGGGGACATAAGCTGGCGGAGGCATCTGAGCAGGTGTGACCCCTCCAGAGGGTCCAGGCTGGACCCGCTGGGGTAAAACATAACCTGCACTAGGAAGATGGGGTGGGGCTGTGGCTGGAGGACAGGGGGGCGGGGCTGTGCTAACCTGCTTTCGCGGTGCAGGTCTGGGAGGAGGACCTTTTCCCACACCCCTACAGAAATAATAGAGAGAAATAACTCAGTTAAAGCATTACAGACAAGGGTTACAAACAAATGAGCATAAAAGAAAGAAATTGCCTCCGACTTCCACTGGGGGAGTCATGTACATTTTACCTCTCCAGAAAGGCCTGTCTTTCTTTTTCTCTCTCTTGGCAGAACGCCTTAACTCTGTCCAGCAGGCTCGATGTCTTTTTGTCCAAATCCTGATAGAACTTGAGTCCCTCCTCAGCCTTCATGATGAGTTCGCCATATGAGTCGTACGAGGCCACCAGAGCCTGCACAGTGCTGTCCCGCCTACACCACAGGAATCGGGGTTACACACAGACACACACACAGCACAGTGCTGTCCCGCCTACACCACAGGAATCGGGGTTACACACAGACACACACACAGCACAGTGCTGTCCCGCTTACACCACAGGAATCGGGTTTACACACAGACACACATACCACAGACACCCCACACACTCACAGGCACAACACCACGCACACACAACCACCACTAACACTCACAAACACTCACGCACACATCATGCACACTACAAACACCACATCACACTCTCAAAACCCCTGTGGGCATTCAACCTCTACGCCTGTAGGTGGCGCTCCGTCACACGTACTGCTGCTGAGTGGCGGTGATAATCTTGCGCACAGGGGCGTAGTGCAAGTTAGCCTCAGTCAGGGCTCTCAGGATGTTGTCCTGCGCTGCCAGGTTCTGGAGGATGAACCCTTTCAGCTGCTCATACTTCTGAAGCTGCTCTTCAAACAAGGCCTGGAACAAAGCAGGACCAGCAAGGACTGGTCACATGTTGAAAGTGCTGAATAAAACAACGAGGCTGGGGGCCAATTACCTTCATCTGATAACGATCGGTGGTCACCAGAACAGATGTGATGTCGTCTTTCTGAATGAGGTCACGGAGCTGATTCTCCAGCAAGATCCTCTGCTTGCGCATCTCATTAACTTTACCAAGCATCTGTTTCATGGTCTCCAAGGATGAGACGTCCTCTGAGAAACAGACAGTCCATTATATACCTCACAGGAACACACACACACACACACAAAGTCCATAACATTCCCTCACAAGAACACACACACACACAGTCCATAACATACCCTCACAGGAACACCGGTTTTTAGTTACTGTAACACACACACACAGTCCATAACATACCTTCACAGGAACACGCACACAATGCAACATGCTTTAAAATGGGATTCACCCTGGCTCAGCTATGACTCAGACTCACCCTGGCTCAACTGTGGCTCAGACTCACCCTGACTCAGACTCACCATGGTTCACCCATGGCTCAAATGTTGCTCAGACTCACCCTGGCTCAGCTGTGGCTGGGGCAGGCTGCTCCTCAGCTCCTCTAAAGGAGCGTGGAGCAGGCGGAGGTTGGGAATGTGCTGATTCATGGCTTGGTGCAGCTCCATGTTTGTTTGGCTGGCTGCCTGATGGGCCTCCTTGTACTTCTGCAGCTCTCCGTGGAACTCCTGCAGGGCGGCAGGGCGACCGGGAGGGGGCATCTCCCCAGCCTCATCCTCCAGGGCATGACGAGCCTCCTCCAGAGACGAAGAGACATCGGTGTACACCCCAGACAGAGCTGGTGCACAGAAGATACATGACACAAAACAGCGATGGATGATACCTGTCTGCGTGTGCATGTGGGCACTCATGAGTGCCTGTATGTGTGCGTGTGTGTGCGTGCATGTGTGTGTGTGACCATGCTTCCCACCCTGCATGGACTGGGTTAGACTCTTCACTGTGTCTGGTCGAACACTGAGACTTGCACATTTCTCCAGCAACACAGGAGGCACTGAGCCGAATGTGTCCAAATCAACCACACAGTCAAAACTCAGAGCGTCCATGAACCTCCTGGATAAAAAAATATGCTTTAGAACGGAGTTTTCCATAAACATGGAACAAACACGAATCAAGCATGGAACAGACACACAACAACAGATCAAAATCAAAAGTGCTGTCCCAACTTGACTGGTGTGGACTAGGCTATATACAACACTGTTTATGTTACAACCTCAGTTATAAACACAACACTGATTAACTGATTATGTTACGGGTTATACGTGGTTCATGGTTATACTGTGAGGGTTAGGGTTAGGGCTAGTGGCTCTTACTCTAAGATCTTGTCCTTCTCCTCAATTTGAGCTGTCACTTCACGAAGCATTTTGGCCTTTTCTTCACTGTAGGAGAACAGAAAGAACAGCAACTTTTAAAGCCAGTAACAGACTTCTTGTAACACTCAATATACTGTGTTTATGTACAAAAGCACAAAATGTGGGTGCAGGAAACTAAAAACAGTCCTTTCTCAACACTTCCCGGAACTTTAGATACATTACCAATGCTAGCAAGCAAACCTTTCTACCCTGAACACAAGATAAATTACACTGACGTACCATAACACCCACTGCACACCGATGTTACCGTAACAACCACTGCACACTGACATTACCATAACACACACCGGCATTATTCTAACAACCACCGCACACTGACATTACCATAACACTGACGTTGCCATGTCACCCACTGCACAATGAAGTTACTGTAACACCTAGGTTTGGCCATGATCTCTGCAAGCTACCTGTAGAGTGAAGAAGCCTCGTGGGTTGCCATAGGAATCAGATTGGAGAAAAGGTCAGGACCAGTGACACTGGGGTCAACTGGGGTCACAGGGAGGGGTTTCACAAGGGAAGCACCTACAAAGAACAGGGACAGTCAGAGATGGGGGTCAAATGTGGTCAAGATGAAAGTCCATCATTTAGGGTTAAAAAGGTTTTAAACACAGACTGAACCTGTGACCTGCCTTTCACTGGAGTGAGGGAGTCCAGAGAGGGAACAGACTCATGATAGATGAAGTCATTGTCCTTCTTAGCAGAATTAAACCTAGAAAAGCAGAGGTTTAGGTACACAAAAGCAAATAATCCAGAAGGATTTACACGTACAAGGTACATTACAGATAATCCAGAAGGAGATACACATACAGGGTACTTTACAGATAATCCAGAAGGAGGTACAAAGACAGGGTACATTACAAAGAATCTAGAAGGGCTTAAACACACACACACACAGTGAGGGTTGTCTCCTCTTACTTTCCTCCAATGACGTCCAGGGAGAATCTCAGAGCCTCCTGAATGGAGTCTGGCTGACCCTGCACAAACGGTCATAAGTCAATGAATATACAATAAATGTGTGTGCTCTTGTGAGTGTGTAGCAGAGAGCGAGAGTGTGTGTGCATGTGTGTGTGTGTGTGTGTGTGAGAGAAAAAGAAAGTTCTTACTTTACTGAGCTTCATGGCTTCACTGAGCTTGTTCAGAGAGTTCTGGAAATATGCAACCTGTGAACGATCAAAATGGTGTGTCGTATCGCTTCAGGGCTGTGCGTCGATGACGATAGGTAAGTTGTGTAAGTTTGTTTTGTGTCGGAATTCGGGTTGAGTGACGATATGTCTTAAAGAATGTGTGTAGATATTACACCCTAACGCTATTCGGGCTATGCCATTCGCCTGTTTATTAGCTCAGCCTTTGTGCCTATTTATTTTGGCCAGTAGATGTCGCCCAAGTGCCGTCTATGATGACTCCTTTGGTTGCTGCACGGGACGGATGGTTAATGCAAGTACATATGCATTTGTGTTTCAGACCACAGCCAAAGGAATAAAGTGAATGAAGTTAATAAAGTTAACCTAGTGTCTCATCCTCAACCTTCATAGAAGTCTCCCCAACACTGTGTTCTTATCTCTGATATCTGCAATAAATTCTATTTTTAAATAATAAAATATGTAAATATATTTAAAGAAACATTTTTTAAAATTATTATAGAACCAACAATATACCATGGTTTCTGTTGTGACATTTTAAACAGTTAATTGTTTGTGTAATGACAGCATGCTAACTATCTGGTATATTTTCTTTATTTCTTTATTCTTTATACTGAGATAAAGTATATCTCACTCCAACACACACACACACACACACACACACACACACACACACACACACACTTAATACCGACACTCCGACCTCCTCCTACACACATAGTGACACATTCTTACACACACTTACAGCTTCTCCATGCTTTTGCTGTTCCTCACAATGCTTGCCCATGTGTAACTACAACAGGAAGGAAGGACATTGTGAGTCAGTGTAAATGGGCGTGGCGTGGTTCCTCACGTGGAAATGTGTGTCAGTTCTCCTGCACGCACGTCTGTGATGGCACTGAAGTAGCTGATTTTCATCCAGAGCAGCTTCTTCCAGTCCCTCTTCCCTGGGCCGCAGTCAGAGCCCGCCAGCAGCCTCATGCACTCCTTATAATACTCACACACCTGCAGCAGAAACACACAACTCACACACCTGCGCCAGAACCTGGGTGTCAGTGGCCTTGGCCGCATGAATCTCACGCTGCCTGAGCCCATTCCTGGCTGAGTGTTGGGCAGCACCTGAGCACAAACACGCGCGATGAGGAAACTCTTCCTGTTATCCAGCAGAGTTTTCTCTAGGAGACACTCCTGCGCCTGTCCCTGCAAAGGGGGGGGGGGGGGGGACAAGACAGGACAAGAGACAATATCAGTTATACTGTGATTATTATAGTTTTTACATGTAATGTACAGCGCGTGAGTGTATATGAGTGTGTATAGTTTTGTGTGAGTGTGTATAAGCAGAGACAGTAAAGCAGTTGTTCATAATGCGGTTTTATTTCACCAGCATTAGACTGATGTTGACAGACAGTGCCTGGTGGCTGATGTCAGAGCTGAAGTTGTAGTTGTAATTATCTCTGATGTGTGTGAACGCTCCAGCAGAACTCTGGAAATGGGTACAAGATGTCTTCATGCCCTAAAACACACACACGCACGCACGCACACACACGCGCACACACACACACGCGCACACACACTTGGTGTTACGCTTGTATAGAAAGTCCTCTGACAGACAGAAAGGTGTGTTATAAATATGACTAAGGACAGGTTCACAGACGTGTATTATAAAAACGTTATAAATATGACAGTAAGGACAACACATGTTATTCAGTATCAGATTTCACACGACTGTGATGTCTAATCTATCCAGAATGTATCAGACTTCACATGACTGATGTCTAATCTATCCAGAATTTCTGCATGTGACTGAGCATCAGACTTTGCAGGAGTAGTCTTCAATGTAGTTGATGTAGTGTCTGATGTGGTCTCGCTACCCACCTCCTCAGACACCCTGTTGTCCATGGCTCCCAGAAAAGAGTGCAGAGCACCTGCAAACGGACAAGGAGTCAGTCCTGTTTCTCCGTGTGTGTGTGTGTGTGTGTATGTGTGTGTGTTTCTCCATGTGTGTGGGCCTCACCCAGGTTATAAAGAACACAGGCCTGCTCAAAGCTGACATCATCGTGAGTGATCTGTTTTCCTGTAAATATATCAATCCTGTGTAGAAAAAGAAAACAGGCAAAAAAAATAGAAAAACGTCAAGGGACACCATGTACATAAAGCCACACCCTAACCCCTAACCCTAAGCCCTAACCCTTGACCCTAAACCCTGACCCTAGTACTATTAATTGTTCTATTATCTAGTATTGTTCTATTATCACACCTTAACCTTGTTTAACATATTATCTCTGACTGCAGCTGAATCACAAACTAACCCCTAACCCCTAACCGAACTTGTGATTTGTGTGGTTCTCACCATGATGCCGGAACAGCTGCTTCCTGTCCCTTCGCCATGGGAACACGACTCTGCAGATAGTGCAGCTGACCAAAATACTTCCTGAGCATACTGCAGCCTTCGAAGTCTCTCGGTACATTCAGCACATTCTGTTTGGGGAGGGAGAGAGAGGGAGAAAGAGGGAGAGAGGGAGAGAGAGGGAGGTGGGGAGAGAGAGAGAAAGAAGGAGAGGGAGGTAGAAAAACAGATAATGTATCTGCTGATTAGAGAGACAGATTGAAATCGTGAAACATTTTTAACACTTTTTAAACACTGGTTTTTAACATACAGGTTCAGTAGGTCACTGCCAGTTTAAGGTGATAAAGCTCCATATACTTTTACATGCTTGGATTACTCAATCATTCACAGCACTGTGTGGTATTTTACACACCACACACATCTACTGTATGGTATTTTACACACCACACACATGCACATATTCTCCCTCCTGTACTATGTTTACCTGTATTACAATATAAGAAAAATGAGAATGACCCATGTTAAAGCACCAGCCCACCTGCCTGAGCTGCTCCAGCTTCCTCAGTGCTTCACCATAGTTCTCTGGTTTTTCACCAAAGTTCACCTGGATGTACTGAGAATAGAGGGAGACATCAGAGTGAATCTCAGAGCAACCCTGGGAGACCGAACACGTTACGAACGTGAACCCAAGACCATAAACCCCAAACAGTAAAAGAACTCTTCAAGAAATCCTGCACACCTTTGTCCACTGCAGCCAAAAACTTGTATTTTGTTGTATTTTAATATTAGCACAGAATACTTGTTTTCACAATACATCAGGCTTGTGTAGATGATTGGTCCATCTACTAATCCTATGAGCAGTTCTCCCAAAAAGTTTGGAATCTTCCAGACCTCAACTTGACCTTCACTGTTCTTGATAACTGCCATTTCTTAGACACCGTCATCTGAAAAAGCAGCTCTCAGCTTCCTCAGTTTGCATCAGTTATTCTTATGTTCAGACCACCAGGCAGCTCCTCAGAGAATCTTACGTCTAACGGCTGTTGGAAGATGGTTTGAGAAGGTTTGAGAGACCACCGACTATGAGCAGACCAAAGCTAGGACACATATGACCTTTTACACAGCAGAAACTTTAAGATTCCTTCCCACAGATTGAATGAATTTTTAGTCAGACTGCAGTCAGTGAGGTGATAGCCTTCTCTCCCTCAGGTGACAGAACAGTCTGTCTTTATGGTTTATGATGGATGGCTGTAACTGTATTTTTCATTCTTCCTGTCCTCAAACTCCTGAAAGCCCTTAAAATAACCTCATGTTTATTGTCTGGGATTTGTTTGCTGTTATAGAGTGGGAATGTAACTTTCCTTCTCTCTTCTGGACATTCCAAAACTTCACTCATCAGATCCCATTTCCCTGTCAACAGAATTGAATAGGTCTATATGGTTTGAACAGTTACTAAATACCTCATCCATGAACAGCCCTGTACTAAGCAATACCTCATAAGCTGTATTTTATGAAATTTCCTGGAAGATAATGGATGACATGTGCTTCATGTCTGTTTGCGGTTCATGAAACTACTGTTACGTGTTTTATTGGTTGATACTAAATACCAATGTGAATGTCATTCAAATATCAGTTACTGAAGCAATTCCACAAACACTATACTGTCACATTGGTAAGTTACCATGTATTATTAAGACTCATTTCATGTCTCACCAAAACAAGAGTATTATGAATATTAAGAGAATGATGAATATTAAGAACACAGTGACAAAACACATTGTAACTGAGCAATTCCAAAGTAATTAAGACACCACAATAATTCAGGACGGTTTGAAGTTACAGTTGAATTTTCTGGTCTAGACTAGATTTGAATGCACTGCTAGTCATTTATAAATCAAAAAATCCCAACTGATTTTCTAAAAGCAATAAGATGTGATGTTTGACTCGACTTGTTAAGATGAACAGGGACCATAGCAGCTGTTATAAGGTCACTAGTAATTAACGTAAATATCATGTTTACTGTACTTGGATCTTTAGGGATGTTTCGTCCATTTGTTAAATGAAAACCCAAGGATAAATATCCTAATCACATAATCAGATAAATAACCATTTTCTATAGTTTCCGGCATATTAGAATCTATGTGCCTCAGATGACACTTAAAAGATCATAACATCACATTCCTGCTCTAAATTACATACGATCCTATAATCCGGGTTATTATACAGTTTATCTCGCACTCCTGGTTTAGCAGGTAGATCATGGTGGTAATAACACCAGGGTTTGATTCCCAGGGCGCGCGCACACACGTCCACACTGAGAAACGCATAAAGGGCTCTGGATAAGAAAGTAAACGTGGACAAAAAGTTATAATATATATATATATATATATAATATAAAGTTTATACTAGTGTGGCTGCCCAGTGGAAGATGTGTTCCCTCTTGAGTCCTTGTCCGCCCAAGGTTTCTTCAGTTTCCGCCCGGGGAGTTTTTCCCTCGCCCTCAGCGTGCTCACAGGATTGCACCCAGAAAATTGTAAAGCGATTTTTTGTGACGTAATATAAACAGCGTTACGTAAATACATTTGACTTAAATGTAAATCCCTTGGCTTGTAGGTAGTTAGAAGGCTATAACGCAGTAAATAGAAGTCCCAGTACCGAACCACTGCAGCACAGACTAACTGCAGGCACTGCGTGTTCGACACGGCAGAACGAGTCGAGGCTGCTTCCTCGCGGACACGCTGTGCACGTAATAATTAAAAACATTCTAGCAAGTGTGAGGTTGAGTGGGGTCTTTCAATACAAAACAACACAAAGCGACGTGTCAACAGGGTATACCATCTTCAACCTATTAGTTAGCCTGTCCTTTTTAACGGAACTTGAACAGTCTAACAACTTATTTGCTGAGTTTTGCCCTCGTAAGGTTTTTTTTAACCACTTAACTAGTTAAACTTACAATATCTGTGTAACTATCTAAATCATTAACACCAAAGCGGATAATTCCTCGCTTGCTAAAGGTAAAGGTCTGTTTGAGGTTGTCGTCTTAAACCAGCCTTACCTGTCGGACAGCAGAACTGAACCGAAACTCTCCGGCTTCTTTTAGCTCCAACCAAATCATTGGCATGCGAGGAACGGCCTCCATGGCTGCCCGAATTTCACTGATGAAGACTTTATAACGTTGCAAGAATGTACTTAAGCTTCTAAGCCTGTTATGAAAAATAAATAACTAAAATCACGAAGTCACTGTTTGTTTTGAAACTCCGCAGAGCCGCTCCTTCCGTTGATCCCACCTTTGACTCGTGCACGGCTGCTGTCATCGCGAGCAGGCCCGAGCCTGTTTACAATTATGGGTGATGTAGTTTTTGTATTTCTTCCTCTCACTTATCGTAAGTAAGTGTTACTTATTGAAATAAAAGGCGAAATTAAGTTTTTAATAAAACGGAAGTTCAATCGCTACTGACGTATATAAATATTTTCATATTTTTATTAGTTGATTAGAGGTTTGCAGTTTCAAGTTTGCTCGTCCTTCTGGTAGTGATGTTAGGATAACGCTAGGTGGCAGCACTTGCTAACATTTTCTATGTGCTGTTACCCCGTCGCCTAGTAAAAACTGCAGTATATGACTGCTGCAGTTTAAACTCTATCCTTTACACGAGCTCTGGCGTTTGGCCTGGTATTTGGAAAAAACAATTTCAAAAAAGCAGTTATTGTTGATGCAGATGTTGGCTGTTAGATAATGAGATTCCAGATTTAAAGATTTTACAATTACCGCACGTCTAGATAATCCCTCTAGCAAGAGCAATGCGCTCGCGCATTCACACACACACACACACACACTCTCTCTCTCTCTCTCTCTCTCTCTCACACACACACACACACACACACACCTTTAATAGGTCTCTCATGCCTCAGTCCTTTTTTTCACTGTCCACAGGAATACCTTTGTGTGTGTGTGTGTGTGTGTGTGTGTGTGCGTGCGTATGATAATGTATTTTTGTTGTAATGTTCCAGTACAAAATATGGTGTGTGTGTGTGTGTGTGTGTATGCCATGTTTTCTTATATTACCATTTTCACTGGGTTACTGTTTAAAGAGCCAGTAAATTCAATTGGATCTATAATATACTTCAAATATACAACTTGTTACTGATTATTTGAAGTAATATTAATGTAAACATCTATATTAATATGAATATCTATACTGATATTATCTAAACATCTATTCTGATATCTAAACATCTATACGCATCTCTCTAGATATGCTTAACAGGGAGAGGAAATGATCTACTGCTGCACATGTGGTAATTAATCAGATCTGCTGTTCTCTATATTATCACAACATCACAGCAAAGTGCGGCAAAGCTCTCAGTGCCAGTGTGACAGAAACACAGTCAAACAGAACTAAAGAGCAAACAGCCTTTTCCACAGTCAGGGGAGCATTTGGGGTTTTCAGGAGCTCCATCTGCTCCATCTCTACGTGCCACTGGGTTCATGTGGTGAGGGTGGTACCAGGGCCTGTATTGATTGTGTAATACCCCCCAGTCCCACGGAGGCTGGAGGACCCGCTCGCTCCAGAGTGTGCGGGCGTGCGGTAATCCGACCGCATGGGGTGGCCATGACATTTACCCAGGAAATTACCAGAAAGTAATAAAGTCTTCATCAAAGAGCTGGATGTGTCTGCTTCTCTCAGAGAGCTACAGGATGGGTTGGATAGACACAGAGGGCAACAGGGAAGCAGTGAGACAGGTGGACAGGCATACAGGTGGACAGGCAGACAGGTCGACAGGTAGACAGAATCAGAGAGAGAGGGAGAAAAAGCAGCAGGAATATCAGAGATGCTCTTTTATGCTGGTTTACCATAGCAACCCCAACAGCTGTTCTGCACATTTTTGATTCGGTTTTAACTATGATTAATACTTCAGCCTGTAAGCAGAAGTTACCAAACCAAACTACTACATTAGATGTTGATTTATATACTCCACTGTACAGTGACCTCAGATGTTTCTCTTATCTTAACCCACAGTCCAAAAGTACATAATATGATTTGCGTTACTTTGATGAGTTGCAATCATTGGCAAATAATTAATAAGATGTTAATATTTCATGCTGCATTTCCCATAAGACCAGCTGGGTTCTAACCAGATGACTGACAGACAACAGTCTTTAAGCTGTAACCATGGTGACACATGGTCTCTCTTGGACTCAGTGCGGAAGGTGTTTAATTGGAATTCACTCAGTTGAATCAGAATTAAAATAAGAAAATGGCTGGGATGGATTATAAATAGTGGATGGAGAGGGGAACTATTGAATAAGTTATCAAGGGGGTAAAGTTTTTACAGAGCAGTGTGAATATGTGTGTTTGTCACTGCTTGTCATGATGATGAAAAGTGGATGAAAAAATGTGTTTTTCTCTTGCCAAGATAATGATGATGACGATGATGACAGCACAGTGGTGATGAAGGTTAATTTCCCGCGTTGCTTTGTGAGTGTGTGTTCCATGTGAACGCGTATGTTGTGTGTGAGCTACGTGTTGCGTGTGAGCGTGCGTTGTGTGTGAGTGTGTGTGTTGCATGTGAGTGTGTGCACCTCCAAGGCCACAGTGGATTTCATTAATATTAATAGATGCTAATGTGCCCAGCCAGAGAGCAGTGCATGCTGGGTAACATGGGAGCACAGACCATGGGATTTCTCCGGCTTTGTATGCCAGCGTTCCGGATTAAACCCCTACTCTTCCTCCTAGCGCCTCTGCCCACACACACACACACACACACACACACACACACACACACTCCATTATTCATTTGTGGATTCTGAGAGTTAGGCCAGTTTTAAAGTCTTTGATGGGTTTTATTGTGTGGTGCTCACCACATGGTTACAAAAAACTAACTAGATGAGTGAATGTGTGTGTTTATCTGTTAAAGAATTATGTCTATAGACTAGGTACAGTGACATTAAGAGTAATATACTCTTGAGACCCAGATTTAAAAAAAAAACTTTTGAAAATATCTTTTGGAAACTCATGTCAGCCCTAGAGGACACAAATGAATTGCCATGTGTGTGACTGTGACAGGCTGGTGGACATGTTTCTAAAGGACTGATCAGTCAGAGATCAGCAGAGAAGACGTGCCTCTCAAAGGTCACCGTTACTGCAGTGTAAACAAAGCAGAGCTCTGGAGTACAGAGGAAGAGCTTCTAAAAATACAGAGAATGAGGGATGGAGAGCAGCAGAACTGCACACACAGATGTGTTCAGTACAGGCGCTGCTCAAATAACATGTGCTTGTGTCTGTGGGAAGGTCCCACTCCTACAGTCATTGGGTGTTTTGTCTGGAAGTAGCAAGCAGGAGCCCAATATATAAAATAGCCAATATAACAACAGGAAGTAGTTAATATGGAGAACATGATTTGAAAAACATGATCTATCAGACTCCCTTAATTATCATGGTGTGAACACATTCCACAGCTTCCTCAATCACTAAATATCTTTGTGTCTGTGTGTGTCCTTGTGTGAGTTTGGCCACATCCTCTTTAATCACTAAAAATGAAAGTAACTTCCCTCTAAAGCTCAGATATGTTCAGTGTGTTCAGCTGTGTGGTGGGATTTATCCAGGCTTTATAGGAAAGGCTCTTGTTGTCGTACGAGTTTCAGGAACACAGGCAGCACCCAGTCCTGTAAAACAACTACATACTAGTTGTCCAGCTGATGCCAAATCAGCCATCACCCTGAATGCAACCAGTGCAGATCTGGCAATGCCTGCAAGAGGTGTCAGCAGTTTTCACACCTATAATAACCTTAACTACCCCACTAATAACCTTACCCCTCTAAGAATCCTAACTGCCCCTCCTATCACTCGTATACACACACACACAACCCCTATCACTCGTACACACACACACACAAAACCCCTCCTCTTGATACTCGTACACTCACACACCCTCCTCTTGACATTTGTATAGACACACACAAAACCCCTCCTCTTGACACTCGTACACACACACACACACACACCCTCTCCTCTTGACACTTGTACAGACACACACAACCCATCTTGACACTTGTACAGACACACACACACCCTCCTCTTGACACTAACACATCCCTCATCACTTGTACATACTCTTCTCTCCTCACTCAGTAAAAACTTCCCTTCATGCATCTGTAATTTACTCCTCTCTCATCCTCTCTCCCATTGTCTCTCCCTTGTTCTCTCCCCTTGGCTGGTTCCTCTAGAGCACTCACACACTCACACACACACACACACACACTCCGTTATGCTGATTATTCGCAGCTTTCCCTGCATCGACTTGAGCCAGCGCTCACCCACAAATAGCTCAGGGAGATGCTGACGCTGCATGTACACATGTGTATCACTAACCCTCACCAATCAATCAGCAGCTAATGTTCAAACCCCAGTCAACAACAGAGAAAGTCTGTATGCCTACAGCCACTGTCTCACCGGTGATGAGTGATGAGTTAACACAAGGTCAAGGGTCATATAACGGGAGCTTGATGGAACTCATTTTAAAGCTCCATTGTTCTGACAGGTTGCGCAATCCTTATAGCAGAACCCAAACCTTCACACACTGGCACATAAAACAGGAAGAAATTTTCAGAAAATCCTAGTGGTCTCAGTAAGGAAGCAAGTAGATTCTTAGCAGCAAGCTGTGCTATTTCATCAGGGTCCTGGTCCAGGAGACTCCTGATACCCAGACTGGAACTGCACCTGGGAAACTGTCCGGTGAAACCGGCAAGTGAAATGTGAACATGCCTCAGTGTAAATCCATCTCAGCACACACATGATGAACTCCGTTTAAAACCATCTCAGCATACGTGAAGACCTCCGTCAGCAAGGCCTCTTGATGCTGGCCTTGTACCAGACATGCCTGATTACTCCTCGATGGACAGAACAGAGAACTGTTTTCTCACCACTTCAGGTTCTGCCACAGCAGAAATCTTCTGTCCATATTCAGCAATAAACAGTGAGCAGCCTCAGTGAGATTCATGAAGCAATTGTTTTAGTGAAGAGGTTTGATGGACAGGAACATTTCACGAGTTGGAAGTTTAACGGCTAGATGTTTCTGGTCTGACAGAACTGGGTTAGGGTTACCCAGTCATGCACACTGGAACACTGAGAAAAAGAAACACTCAAGAAAAAGTCTGACATCTCACAACAGTTTCACAGCAGACTCATATCTCACAAGAATACAATCATCAACTCAGTATCATTGAACCATCCACTTCTCCATCATCCTGAGACAGATGGTTTTTGGACTTACACACATCAGATCTACTCTAGAACTTCAAGAAAATTTAGAATAGACTTTCAATACTCAACTTGCACTGTTTGTACCATTATTATTATTGTGGTGGCCAGTGCGTTTGCACAGCTGTGCCATCACATGTACCAGAACGAAGAATGTAGCAGGCCTGAAAGAAGTGTGGAAACAGCAGGTGGGAGAGAGCTTGGAATCAGGACTCCAGTGTGGAATAACCCAGAGAAAATAGGAACTGGATTATGATTCAAAGCACAGAAACTGTTGTGTCAAACTTCATGGACACATCATAGGTCATTGGTGACAAAAGAACCAAACACCAAAAACAATAAAAGTAAAGTTTAATTAAATGTTTTTTATTGATGAGATATATATATATGCGCAGATTCCAGACATCCCCACAGTCTAATAATTTCCTGTTCCAGGGGCTGTTCATGGGTCTAAATGTTAAAGGCAGCCAAACGAGCGATGCTCCCAGCAAAAGCATGAGGACCCTGCTCCTGGATGAGGACAGTCAGGATTGAGAGCATCCAAGCCTGGGAAGGCGTCCGCTTGCTGCCTCACTCGGGAATCGGCTCCCCGTGCTGAAACATGTCTTCTGCGTACAGGTCTTCAGGAAGCTCCTCATCACCGTCAGCGAAAAATGTGGGGAAAGGTGGGTTTTTGCAGGCACTAGTGTGGCTGGGCAGAACGGTGTCTCTTACCTGGGGGGACAGGTGACAAGAGTTCAGGAATGACTGTCAGTTCATCTGTGCAAGTGTGTGTGTGTAAAACACGGTAAAGACCCAAGTCAGGAAATGAGAAACCCTGCCTGAGCAAATCTGAACTGAATCTGTTTACAGCATCCTACAGTGAGTGTACTACAATGAGTGTACTTGTCCTACAGTGAGTGCACGTGTACTACAGCAGGTGTACTACAGAGGGTGTATGGATACTACAGCGTGTACGTGTACTACTACAAATGTACTAATGTGAGTGTACAATTGTGCTTGATAGTTTGTAATCCCTTTAGAAATTTTATATTTCTGCATAAATATGACCTAAAACATCATCAGATTTTTCAAGTCCTAAAGTAGATAAACAGAAGCCAGTTAAACAAATAAGACAAAAATATTACACTTGATCATTTATTTATTGAGGAAAATGATCCAATATTAGATATCTGGGAGTGGCAAAAGTATGTGAACCTCTAGGATTAGCAGTTAATTTGAAGGTGAAATTAGAGTCAGGTGTTTTCAATCAGTGGGATGACAATGTGAGTGGGCACCGTGTTTTATTTAATGAACATGGATCTATCAAAAGTCTGCTCTTCACAACACATTTGTGGATGTGCATCATGGCATGAACAAAGGAGATTTCTGAGGAACTCAGAAAGAGTTCCAGCTCATCAGGCTGGAAAAGGTTACAAAAGACTCCACCAATCAATAACACACCAATATGAGTGTTATTACAGATGTATAGAGCATGAATTAACTGCCAAGATCTCAGGAGGAAACGGGCTTGTTGACTGTACTTGGCTCTGAGTGCGTGTGCATCTTACCTTCACCAAGCAGTTGCGATGGCCTGGAACAGAGCCGTTGACATACAAGATATTATATTTGGTGTTCACCCTCCAAATCTGAACACACACACACACACACACACCTCATCAACAGTTCTGTAGGAACTTTGCAGCTCTTGATTCATTCTTACAGCCCAAGCCGGGAGACCCCAGGGTTAATTGTGTGTGGTTCAGTTCTGTGAGTGTTTGCATGTGTGCTCATCAGACAGGCTTAGGAAAGTTATAACAGGTTTGTGTGTGTGTGTGTGTGTGTGCGTGCGCGCGTACCTTTAAACCAAAAGAGGTGCGGTAAATATTTCCCATCCTGCCTGGCATCTTCTTCCCTTTGAAAACTTTGGCTGCGTCCTGTGACACACAAACACACCTATACATGTACACCCACACATACACTCCTATGCATGTGCATGTATACACACCCCTATACATGTATACACACACACACACCTATACGTGTACACACACATGCGTGCGCCCCCTCACTCACACACACTGACCCATGCACCCCCCCCCCACTCACCCACATGCCCCCTCACTCTCACACACACACACACACACACACACACACACACACACAAAACTCACTCCAGGTCCCAGAGCTCCAGGTCTCCGATGGGTCTTGGTTTGTCCATGAGAGGCTGGCTGACCTCCGAAGCCCCAACGCTTCATGACACCCTGGAAGCCCTTCCCAATCCTACAATACCATAGAACAACACTGTACCAAACACCCCACAATACCATAGAACAACACTGTACCAAACACCCCAATCCTACAATACCATAGAACAACACTGTACCAAACACCCCAATCCTACAATACCATAGAACAATACTGTACCAAACACCACAATCCTACAATACCATAGAACAACATTGTACCAAACACCCTACAATACCACAGAACACTGTACCAAATACCACAATACTACAATACCATAAAATAACACAGTACCAAACACCCCACAATACCATAGAATAACACAGTACCAATCACCCCACAATACCATAGAATAACACAGTACCAATCACTACAATCATACAATAACACAGAACACTGTAACAAACACCCCAATCCTACAATACCATAGAAAAACATCATACCATCCCAAATCTACATCAGACAGAACAACATGTGCCACATTAACTCAACTACATTTTATAAGATCACAATTAGAAAAGACGCATTTGATCAAAATATGATTTTTCTTTTTGTATTTTAGAGGTCTTTTCTATTCAGACTCATTCATTCACTTTAGACACTAAAGCAGAGCTGGGTGCTGCATTAACACTGCAGACGCGCAGGAACATCTTCAGGAACACACACCCATTCTTGGCTTTCTGTTACTACGCTTTACAACTTCCACAGAGCATCCATGTTAAACAAAAAATATCTGTTCTAGAGTTAGTTTGTTTCACTGCTATTGCAAGAAAGGAAATGTCTTAATTGATACACACACCTCCTAAACAAAATCCTACATTACTGTAACTTGCCACCTCTTAGTTCAGTGCTGAGCAAACTTGATTCGCTCTCATCTCATTTATATTTTTATTCTTTATATTTATACTTGTCTTTTAAAAAGCAGCAGCACGAGCAACGTGGGGATGTGCTACAGCTAGACTGCCTGTTCCCATGGTGACCACCTGTCTGCACGTGTTGGTGCGTGCATGCATGGACACCTACGTTTTAGCCGTGACGTCCACGTACTGTCCGGGGCGGAAGTGCGCAGCATAAAGCGGCGTACCTGGAAGAAGAAAACCTGAGATGCTGCAGAAGAAAAACACTGAGCAACACGTTACCCAGGATGAATCCCGGTTTTAAACACGCTACCCCAGAATGAACCCTATTTCTCCTGCAGTGTACCACATACATCCCTATGGTGGGAGAAGTACCTGGTTTGATGATGGCGTTGTCCGTCACACGGAACGTCGACAGTTTTTGTTTGGGAGGCACTCCAGCATTCCGGAACATTTCCATAGACTCCTCTGACCTCTGAGGGAAGGACAGAGATAGCGTTACCCCACACACTCCCTCCTAATTCCCTTTCCTCCCCTCTCCCCACCCCCTCTGTTAATCCACAGTCTTCTCCTCTATTTGGAATTTCTATGAATACTTTCCCTGGATGATGAAGATGATGAAAACCGCTTTCCTCCCTCCATGGAGGGAGGGAGAGAGAGGGGGAGAAAATGATGAGTGAATTGTGCAGAGAAAGGTCAAAGGTGGAGAAGGCAAAGGAAAGAACCAAACTTAACTGCCACACACACACACACACACACACACACACACACACACACACACACACACCACGGTCACCTCCACACACCTCCACCCACTCAGAGCAACTCTCCAGTCAGACCACTTCAGCTCTTCAGCTCTTATTATCCAGCCAGTCCACACCGCTCAAGTGTTTCCACACTTGTTCACCCAGCAAAGTCAAGAACGTGCAGGAGTACAAGGAATTAAGGGTGTGAGGGAAATACTGACTGTACAGCAACACAACCAGCTCAGGCTTGTCCAGATAAACAGGGCACACTCATGGTCTTCCAACTGATGGAATGGACTCATATATACTCACGTGAAAGGGGGACCCGTTTTTAGCCCCGAGAATCAGCGCAGCTGAACGGCCATCGTTCTCCTCTTTAGACAGGTACCTGAGCACATGGCAGTCCTGCACCTGAGACACAGACACACACACACACACACACACTGTAATCCTGCACCTGAGACACACACACACGATAGTCCTGCACCTGAGACACACACACACACGATAGTCCTGCACCTGAGACACACACACACACGATAGTCCTGCACCTGAGACACACACACACGATAGTCCTGCACCTGAGACACACACACACACGATAGTCCTGCACCTGAGAC
>JAOYMR010000004.1:7424084-7435893 GCA_025802075.1 Tenebrosternarchus preto | reverse complement strand
TCTCTTCATGGAGACTATATTAAACACACCCCATTTATCTAAATTACTGAGTTTATCTAGTCTATGGTTATATAATTTATTGTTATTATCTAGACTCCTGTGATTACATAGTTTGTTGTTATTATCTAGACCACTGTGATAGTCTAGATTACTGTGATTATATAATTTATTGTTATTTTATAGACTATTATGATGAACTAGTTTATCATGAATATCTAGACCACTGTGATTTTTTAGTTTATTGTGGTTATCCGGACTACTACTGTGATTTTTTAGTTTACTGTGTTTTATCCGGACTACTTCCAGTGCAGTGGTACCTATTACATACAGCAGTTATTTCAAAGAATTCTCAGCAGCGCTAAATTTACACGTCAGATTTTTGACACTGTAAATCTTGGAAACAGACACAAAACCTGGTAGAATAGGTGTCTTGCGCAGGACAAATGAACTGCCCCGAAAACATCGACTTTGCAACCGTGCAAATATAGATTACAAATATTTTCACTTCAAACTTTTCAGTGTAAATGTGCTGTTTTTACTACACAAGACTCTAGAATTTAATAGTGGCTCGTGATTTTACCTTTAAGAGGGACTGCGCCTTTAAGCGTTATGTAGAAGGACCATCCGATGTGGGACGACTGTGTGCGCGCTGCGCTCACTCGCTCTAACCATCATGGCCCCTGATCAGCCGCCTCTATCAAGTAAGAGTAGACGAAGCAGCGGTCCTTTCCTGACCCGACCGGAGACCGTCAAACCGAAGCACAGACACCGGTAAAGAGAGCGCGCCGGAGGAAAGGCCTCCTCAAGACCCCGGTCTCCTCAATGTCTTCATCAAAAGCTTTCTTCAGGCATTTGACGAAGAGGGGTGCGAACCCAGGCAGCGGAAGAAACATGAGCAAGGACTATTCACTTAACCTGTCTGTACAGCAAGCGCTGAGCCTGTGGGTGCGAGGCACTATACCCATGCTGCAGCATTTCACAGGTATGTGCCAGCAACCTCTGGTAAAATACGGTAACGGGAACCTCGTAGATCCGTCCATCCCTCCAGCACAGGTCATAGCCGGCGTTGCCGGGGATACGCGCACTTGCCTGTCGATACATAACGGTTGGTGAACGATAGGTCAGAATTCTCACAGATACGTGGCTGTTAGACCTTGATGTTGCAGCACCGGTACCGGTTCAAGGTACGAAGAGAACGTTGAACGTTTAGGTGTTGGGTATATATTCTCTGTCAATAAATAACCGCGTTACTTTAATACCACGGTGCTCACTTAACGGTGGTTCACGTTTGCCAAGCCTTTGGTGTTGACGTCTGAATATTCGTTCTATCCAATTGAGTAAATGAGCAGGTCACTGTGTCCTGGTCCTGGCGGATACGGCGTGGCCTGACGTTGAATCGAGTATGGTAGAATAATCATTAATAATTACTGTTAGCCTCCTCGTGCGTATTTCCTGCATAACTAATCGCATCGCTTCAGAAACATGTCATGCACGCGCTGTGAGTTGATAGGTTTAATTATATGGATAATATACGACTGCAAATGTCACACACACGAAGAATACTTCATTATGCGTCTGTTAGTGGATGTCCTGAGCATGCAGTAAGGTCTACATAACTGTGCTGATAGGTTGCGCATTTCGCTCAGACTCCTGTGTAAAAGGCACTGAACTGAGCGTATGAACATTTACAATGATGTAGTGGTGATATGAATATTTACTATGATGTAGAGCACCCAAAATTACTTAAGTAAGAACGCATTTAAATTATTACTTAAGTAAGAACGTGTTTAGTAAAAAGCCTACAGCTTCATCTTATTTAATACTGGACTACAATATCTTAACTTTTAAATTATTTTAAAAAATTATTTAAATGTAATAATTAGAGAACTAGAGAACAACAGTTTCCCTGTCCTCCTAACTTACCTAGGTGGCCCTTATAGTACTCACACTGAGTTGTGTATGAATGTGTGTGTGTAGAAATGGTCTGTTATGTTTCTATGTTATATTTTCATTTCTATTGTGTTACTTTTAAATGTCTATAATATTTCTATCTTTATATCTATCTAATATTTCTATATTTAAGTGACAGAGCAATTCCATTTTACAATAAATATATAGTACTTATTGATAAGGCTTAAACTATGTTCACATAGTTTCACTTCTAAAATGTAATAGTGTGTGATTCTCACTTGTATTTGGCCTCAAGATCATCCTTCTTCAATGTCCAGCAGTAGTCTGCTAACACAGAAGGGATCCTCTTTCATTGGTTTCACTTTTCCTTACTATATATAAAGATATGCCAGTTTACTGGAACAAAAAATGTTTGTGATAGACAATTCAGAAATATATTTTTGGATTCAGCATGCAAAAGCACATAATAAACAAATATTTCTGCATGGGACAAAATCCTTGTAAAGCACTGTAATGAAAGTAAAACTGAAAATCACAGCACGATTTAGGAAGCACATAGAAATACCAAATCAGTCCTAACATAGCTTCTCTTCAAATGCATTTAAATAAAGCTTGCTGCCAACTTCAAATGATGTTTCATCTCCTAATTTAAAGTTTTTTTTTTCATTAGTTTAACACTACATAATTATAGTTTGAAGATGCTGGAGATGGTTTTGGGCATGTTTTTTTTCACTTTTGGCTGATTTGCTCACTGCTCTGGATTTTTATTAAATTCCCAGTTTGGAGGGGAAGTGATGTCTCACATTCCTGAACTGAACCAGGAACCAGGAAGTGGCCTTGGTGTGGCAAGACGCCGGACAAGTTACAGGAGCATTTCACAAACGTTTCACAAAAGTTGCATGAAAAACGATTCATTATGTTGGCCTACTTCCTGCTATCCAGCTGGCTAAATTGCTGAATCAAAGCAGCACCACCTAGTAGTTAATGTTAGGGTGGTGTTACAGTAACAGGTGGCTGGGGTACATGGGCAGGAGGATGGTGTACAGGGGCAGTAATGTCACATAGCATAACGCAGCATCATGTAGAGTCTTGTAGCATCACGCATCAAGTAGCAGATACAGAGCAAAGCGAGTCTTTACTATACAGTACATGTCAAACTGCTACTCCTAAGACTTTTGCACAGTACTGTACTTATACAAGCCAATAATAACAGCTTTATGAAGTTGTTGGTCGAGGCAGCAGGTTGCGAAGATGTGGTTTGTGGGCGAAACGGTTGCACACGCCGAACTGTGGAGTGGGCCTCCATACACGCTGAACTGTGGAGTGGGCCACCACACACACGCTGAACTGTGGAGTGGGCCACCACACACACGCTGAACTGTGGAGTGGGCCTCCATACACCCTGAACTGTGGAGTGGGCCGCCACACACACGCTGAACTGTGGAGTGGGCCGCCACACACATGCTGAACTGTGGAGTGGGCCTCCATACACACTGAACTGTGGAGTGGGCCGCCACACACACGCTGAACTGTGGAGTGGGCAGTCGCACACACGCTGAACTGTGGAGTGGGCCTCCGTACACGCTGAACTGTGGAGTGGGCCGTCACACACACGCTGAACTCCTCAACTCAAACTACCACATCTGGCAGACTCACTGATACACACACTTATGCTCACTCAGACACTCACACACACACTCATTAAGACACGCACACTCACACACACACTCACGCTCACTAAGACAGACATAAGCACACACTCACTCACGCTCACTCAGACACACACACACACACTCACTCACGCTCACTAAAACACACACACACACACACACTCACACACACTCAAGCTCACTCAGGCATACACACGCACACACACACACACACACACACACACACACACTCTCATGCTCACTCACACACATGCACACACACACATGCCTACTCTTTCTCACACATACACACACACACACACACAAACTCATGTATGCATGATTGCAGTTCTCGTACACACTGTCACACACACACACACACACACACACATATATATAATAGAATGTGAGAGAAGTATGAATATATCTGTGGCTGTGTCTGTGATAGTCTCCTTCTTTATCTGCCACTCTTATTCAGAGGACTCACTCTCCATGCACAAGCACATGTATCACTCTTCCTGCACAAGCACATGTATCACTCTCCATGCACAAGCACATGTATCACTCTCCATGCACAAGCACATACATCACTCTCCGTGCACGAGCACATGTATCACTGTCTCTGTACAAGCACATACATCACTCTCCGTGCACGAGCACATGTATCACTCTCCGTGCACGAGCACATGCATCACTCTGCAGTGTTTCCTCTGAGTGCATAATTTTCATAGTTTATGTAGTTTACAGATTCTAATTTTTTCCCCCTTCATGTAGTTTGCAGATACTGCTATGAGAAGGTGGCCATCACATGCACAAGAATGCTGCATGCATGAAACACAGAGCTGGGTTTTTCGTGATGCATGTGATGCTCTAACCCTTACCCTAACGCTGTGTGTGGGTGTGTCCACTGGGATGTGTGTGTGTGGGTGGGGGGGACGTGGCCACCAGGATGTGTGTGTGTGTTGCGTGACCACCAGGATGTGTGTGTGTGTGTGTGTGTGTGTGTGGATCTACTCTGCTGTCTCACAAATGAATCTTGGCTGGTCTGTTTTTAAAGTATTTGAACAGTAATAGGTATTTTATGATACTAAATACACACAAACTCCTTTGGACTGTTCACTTAGCTTGTATAACCATCACTGTCTAATCTGAAATAGTTTCAGTATTATGTGTTTTTGGCTTGATGAAGTCTTGAGAGTTATGCACTGATGTCTGATGTATCTGAAGACACACAGCTGTAGGATGAATTATCAAATCAAGCACTCTGTTACCCAAAGGCCTCCACCCGCTGCTCTCTGCCCTTCGCCGTCTCTCAGGGCATCTGGGGCAGCAGACGGGTCCATGCAGTGTCAGTGGGAACCGTGGTGACTATGGCACAAGCTGGCACAGAGGGCTAGGTTTAGGGTTAGCGTCAGGGTTAGGGTTTATGGCACAGAGGGCTAGGGTTAGGGTTTATTACCTCACAAGCTACTGGACCAAGACAGACTCATGAAGTGTCATGACACTGCTGTCTGATGGCAACTCTCTCTCCCTGTCTCTCTTACAATTGTGATTGGATACATCTTGAGTAATTGAAGGTTTAGGCCCTACAATGGGGCTTGAACCAGCAACCTTCTGATTACCACTGAACAGAGGGTGTGTGTGTGTGTGTGTGTGTGTTACACAGTAATGTGGTACTGGGTGTTCCTCTGGTGTCTCTTCTCTGCTCATGTGTGTGTGTGTGTGTTACAGTAATGTGGTACTGGGTGTTCCTCAGGTGTCTCTTCTCTTCTCATGTGTGTGTGTGTGTTACAGTAATGTGGTACTGGGTGTTCCTCTGGTGTCTCTTCTCTTCTCATGTGTGTGTGTGTGTGTTACAGTAATGTGGTACTGGGTGTTCCTCTGGTGTCTCTTCTCCTCTCTGCTCGTGCACGGCACTGCGGCGTTGCTCATGTGTGTCACGCTGCAGAGACACAAGCGTGGTCGCCTCATCACCGTGGTGATCATCAGCGTCGGCTTCCTTGCTTCTCTCACCGGCGGCCTCATCACCAGTGAGTACTCCACCTCCATGCTCCACCTTCTTACTCCACCTCCATGCTCCGTCCATCTGATTGTCATTTGGTGTGCTGGGTGTCAGCAGCCATCCCTTCTTTCTCTGTTTTTCCGTCCGTGTCATTATACTTTTCTCGTCAACATCGTCTCTCCACCTATCAAAGAAGAGGTCAAGGGTTAATCTCCGTTCTCTCTCTGCGACCAGATAAAACCAGCACAAAACCCTAACCCTAGCATGTACAGATCAAACACCAGCACAAATCTGATGGCAAACCCCTCTAATCCTAACCCTAGCCTAACACCAACCCTAATTCCTATGTAGGGTTAGGTTAGGGTTGGATTAGGGTTAGGGTTAGGGTACGGTTAGATAAATGGTTAGGGTTACCCGCTCTCTCTGGGTGGTGCTGTGTCAGGCATGCAGATCTCTCCTTCTGCTGTATTATGAGAATGGATCGTGTGTGATATGAGTTTCTCTCCCTCTCAGTAATTTGTCCTGTGTTACAGACAGCCAGAGAACTGAGAGACAGCCATGTTTACATGCCATGCTGTGCAGTTTGGATACATTTTTGGATACATACAAGTTTCCTGCTGTACTGTACTGTAGTGACTGAGAGAAGAGTGTCCAGATTATCCATCCTTTTCCGATGCTGAACAACTATCAGCATATCAGATCACTGCACATTTCTCATTAGACTTGATGAAATCATGTAAATACATGGGAGCGGTAGTCCTCACCCAGAAGCCTAGGGAGGTTTTGTTTGTTTTTATCCCCTCTCAGGTGCAGCGGTTGCAGGGGTGTACCGCGTCGCCGGGAAGGACATGGCTCCTCTGGAGGCACTGGTGTTTGGGGTGGGCCAAACCACACTTACCGTCCTCATCTCCTTCTCCCGCATCCTGGCAACTCTCTGAAAGGACCGGTGCACATGATAGCCAATCAGATGGTAGAACAAGGGGGCCTATGAGAATGGTGGAGGTGGAGCTTAGATTCAGGGTCTGGATGCAGGGCCCTACATGCCGCCTCAGAGCCCATCGCTATGGCAGCACGGACCTCCACCTCAGAGCCCATCGCTATGACGGCACGGACCTCCACCTCGGAGCCCATCGCTACGGCAGCAGATACCCCCCACCTCAGAGCCCATCGCTATGGCAGTATGGACCTCTGTGTGAGAGGGGATTGGAAACTGTCATCTCAAGAGCAGCACTGTGGTGGCCACAGATACAGGGAGTCATTGTGCCGACTGCCCCGACACCTGACAGGGAACCAGTAACAGGAAGCCCGAGCAGTTGTGTGGGAGTTTATCTGTTCTGTTTCTCACTGCACTCTTATAAGATGTTTTCATTCAGCTCCAGCCACCACAGAGCCAGAGAACATGTGAACCATCAAGAGATTTTACAATCACCAACTACATTTATCTTTATAATGAACTGGATGTATGATGGTTACATTACAGTACAGTAGTGACCAACCCTAATCCTCGTACAATAATGTTGAAATGCTCTATTTACTATATCCTCTTAAGAATGAATGACATATGCTTTGCACTTTTAAGCACTGGTAACTGTCCCAGACCTAAAAGCTGTGTGATGTGTTAGTGACAGATACTGTTCTGATAGTGACCAAAATCTGCCACACTTTTCCATAAAAGCTCACATTTCATTGAAACTAAAGCCCAAACCTATATATTAAATAGGTACATCTCAGTGAAATATTACAAAAAGCATAATGATAAAAATTATACAGTATACAATACTGAACTTTAACAAAAATCTTTTAAAATAAACATTGGGTAATATGCCTTTGTGGTTAGCAGTCTGGGATACTGTTCTAGTGTTACATTTCAAACGATCAATAACATTATGACTAGGGTTTCTCTGAAAGGCCTTGAAATGGATTGAATTAGCAAATAACAACACTGGAAGATAACAGGACAGAAGTTAGTGTGATCATGTTAACAGTAGATAAATATCAGGGTCTTCATAGCTTCCATTAGTTCTGAGCCATTTTTAGCTTTTTCACAATTTAAGCTTTTTTTTTAAGATCAAGAGTTAATCGTGCTTTTAGAAGTTTGGAAAAAAACTTTAGACAAATAAATTTCTGCAAGTAATGGAACTTTGGAATTGAAATTGTGCATTGTTACTTCAAATACTGAATGAAGTAGGTGGGCTGAGTTTGTGAAAAGCATCGTGTAAAACTTATAGCATGAGCACAAAACAGTTAAAACTGTACCAAAAAATAACCCTGTAACTGTACCAAAAAATAACCGTCATTAGAAGCAATTTCTTAGTGTTGCTTTACAGAAATCATTACCCATCTTAGAATTATAAGTCATTATTGTGGCATCCAGGAGCCACAATAAATTTGAGTTACTCCTTATAATTGTGGCTCATTCATGCTTGTGTCAGTGGATTAAAAGTGTAAATGCTGGATTTGGGCAAATTCTGGATCTCACACTTTTAGGGTTAGGGTTACCTCTTCTAGAGGCAATCACTTACCAGATGGGTTAGGGTTAGCCTAACCCACATCGATGATGAGTCCACCTCCTCTTGCCTGCATATTGTAATTTTCATAATTCCCCACTGCTGGATCCTCTGGTGGATAACTTGAATAACACATAACCCTATTAATCCATACTCTAACAACCCTAACCCTAATAACTGTAACTCTATAACTCCTAACTCCAATAACCCTAACAATATAATAACCCTAACTCTATAATAACCCCTAACTCTAATAACCCTACACTCACCAGCCACTTTATTAGGTACACCTCTCCAACTGCTCCTTAACGCAAATGCCGAATCAGCCAATCACATGGCAGCAACTGAGTGCATTTAGGCATGTAAACATGGCCAAGACGATCTGCTGCAGTTCAAACCGAGCATCAGAATGGGGAAGAAAAGTGATTTAACTGACTTTGAACGTGGCATTGTTGTTGGTGCCAGATGGGCTGGTCTGAGTATTTCAGAAACTGCTGATCTACTGGGATTTTCACGCACAACCATCTCTAGTATTTACAGAGAATGGTCCGAAAAAGAGAAAATATCCAGTGAGCAGCAGTTCTGTGGGCGCAAATGCCTTGTTGATGCCAGAGGTCAGAGGAGAATGGCCAGACTGGTTCAAGCTGATAGAACGGCAACAGTAACTCAAATAACCAGTCGTTACAACCGAGGCATGCAGAAGAGCACCTTGTTGAATCTATGCCACGAAGGATTAAGGCAGTTCTAAAGGCAAAAGGGAGTCCAACCCGGTACTAGCAAGGTGTACCTAATAAAGTGGCCGGTGAGTGTAACTCTATAATAACCCCTAACCCTAACTCAATGACCCTAACCCTAATAACTCTAACTCTATAATAACCCCTAACTCTAAGTCTATAATAGCCCATAACTCTAATAACCCTAACTCTATAATAACCCCTAACCCTAATAACCCTAAGTCAATAACCCCTAACCCTAACTCTATAAACAACCCTAGCCCTAATAACCCTAACTTTATAATAACCCCTAGCCTTAATAACCCTAACTCTATAACCCCTAATCCTAATAACCCTAACTCTATAATAACCCCTAACCCTAAAATAACCTCTAACCTTAATAACTCTAACTCTATAATAACTCTAACCCCACTGCTGGATCAGGCATTAGGGATAATGAAGTGGCTGCTTGCCTTCCTTATATTCAGCAACTGTCTTTTGGTCCAGAAAAATTATTCTTTTCTGCAGGATCAGGGCCCCAGGGGTGAGATCATGTTTGTGTGTATGTGTTTTTTTATAAAGTGGATGTAGAAGTAAGTCAGTCTTATGCACCTTTCCTGCCTGGCTGGTTTGGTTGGAAGTACCGACATGTGTGTGATAATATGCAATGAGATTTTTTTTTCATATGATCAGGGTTAGGGTTAATCCTCAGGCACACCCAGGACTAACCAGGGTTAGGGTTAACCCTCAGGCACACCCAGGACTAACCAGGGCTGTCTGTCACACACCCACAAAGAATCCACTCATTTCATTTTGCCAAGAGTTGATTCAAGTACCAAACATCTGTCAGCAAAAACTATGGTATCTGCACCACCAGTGGCTGGTATAGGCTCTCTCCTACATAATTAGGGACCAACAGTACACACAGATGGAAGGTTTGTTTCAACTATTTTTTCAGCATTTCTTTTATGAAATGAGTAGTGCACATGACACATTCAGAGGTCATTAGGACTCCATTACCCATCAGTCTTTGTTTAAGCCAAAGTATTATTTTATTGTTCACCTTCAGGCATTGTTTGACTACAGTAACATGATTTATATGAATAAATGTTTGACTGCAGTAACATACGATTTATATGAATAAATGTTTGTTTGGCACAAACTTTCCGGATATTGACTCAGGTACTGTGAAAGATTGTCATGCTGATCTTTAAGTATTATGAAGGCACTATTTATTTATTTATTTTCTAATTAATGTAACTGCCATTTTTCACCTATAGTACTGGATCAGCCCACTAGAGGGCACCAGTGTGCTGTAACTGGAGGGGAGGCAGCGGTGCTAGCTTGCAGTAGTCCATTGAATTGTAGCATGAGAGAGCATAAATTATTGTAGTCCCTGATTCACACTGTGCTTGTGAAAAGGTTTAAGATAGAGAGGAGACTCACCTTGTTTCTTTAGACTATAGGGTTCTTTAGTGATGATTACTTCAAAGGATGAAGCTTTTGATTTTGCTTAGTGATCTAAATATGTATTACTATGATGTAATGACACTTTTTGCCACAGCTACACTGCCTGTAGCCAATCATATATTAACTCATTTTAAACTGTTCCCTCACCAAGACAATTATCTTAATGAGTACCATACTATGAATTATTAATAAGATTACTGTATTTACTTATTTTAACTGGTTAATTAAAAATAGTAGAATTATTCTAGTACTACAGTAATTATATTACCTTTCTCAAATAAAACATATGAAGCTGGTTGTCTTAGAAATACCAGCTTCATCAGTCACACTTTATCCCTAACCCCTAAAACTAATCCTAACCTCTAAAACTAAGATTAATCTCTAACCTCAAACCCAACCCTAACCCCTAACAATAACCCTAACCTCAAACACAACCCTAATCCCTAACACTAAAAGATTTTCTTTACTTGGTTTGCACAGTGAATGGGACTCTATGAAAACCATTCAGCGTAGTATCTAGGTACATATTCAAATACAGATCTGTTTAGTACTACATTACCCATAAAGACTTTGTACTTACGACAGTAGCGGGCACATTTTGATTGTGATTTTTTGCCCCCTGAATTGTGGTGTAATATGGGAGAGGGTGGTGTAATGGAGTTCACAGCAACGTCATTATCGACCAGATTTAGCTGAGTAATGGCAAGTTAATACTGAGGAGGGTTAGAGTTAAGGTTAGGGGTAAAGGAAGTCCAGCAGTGTTTCCCATTAAACCTTTAACGTGTTTTTTTCTGTGAACATGTAGTCAGTGGTTGATGTCTCTCCATGTATGATGGACACCTGGTCAGAATCTGTTGTGTTGTTGAAGCCCAGTGACTGCATGGGGATCCTTCTCTGAGGCACGACGAATTTCAGACAGTGTCACTGTACAAAACCAGTGGCACATGTAGGTAGTATATAGTATGGTTAAGTTTTTTTACGTTTTCTATCAGCAGACAACTGGGATTTATAACTTGCCTGTATATGTCCAATAACTCTTCTGTAAATAAAAGGTGGCTATTCATGGATCCATGATCAATTTACTGCCATGTTGGAGAAGAATTAAGTAGCAGAGGGAGTGAGAGAGAGACAGAGAGAGACAGAGAGAGATAGAGAGAGACAGAGAGAGATAGAGAGAGAGCACGCAAGAGGGAAGGAAGGAAAGACATTATGGTTACAGGGATTGTTTATTATAATAAGATTGTTTATTATTAATTATATTTATTATAATAAGAGGGTAATAAGATGGCTGACCGTGAATGTTTTAATTATACTTCTTTTCACTGATTGGAAACAAAAATCAGTTTTGAATGATGATTAAACAGGACTGTCAGTGTGGCGTGTGTATAGGACTATCAGTGTAGGGTTAGATGAGAGGAGTACAGGTCTTGTACTATCGGTGTGGTGTGTGTACAGGACTATCAGAGTAGGGTTAGGGTTGGGTGTGGTGTGTGTACAGGACTATCAGAGTAGGGTTAGGGTTGGGTGTGGTGTGTGTACAGGACTATCAGAGTAGGG
>JAOYMR010000004.1:7408265-7423984 GCA_025802075.1 Tenebrosternarchus preto | reverse complement strand
TTAGGTTAGGTTAGAGTTATGCGTGGTGAGTGTAGTGATGTAATCAGTGGCTGTGCACTCTTTTGGTGAGAGGAGTACAGGTGAGAGGACTATAGATCAGAGGACTACAGGTGAGAGGAGTACAAGTCCTGAGAGCCTCATAACTGAACCTGGAAATAAAGAGAAGAGAATATAACAATGTCTGGAACCAGGCCAAAACGTTCAACCCTTTAGATGATTTTAAATGATTGATTTTAAATGACTGACCTCACTGAAGGTTTCCAGTCACTTGAGACATAAAGATGGTCTTTAGCAGGTGGGTCTCTGCTACACAGTCCTGTGTAAAGCAACAAGAAAGTCATTGATTATATTCAGCGCAGTGTCCTATTTTTAGCTTAGAAAACAGATTCAGCTTTAGTTCCATTGTTTCAAACTGCTTGCATTACCTCCACGTCTGTGTTAGGAACAATGGGTGATCCTCGCCTGTGCACAGGCGCCTGCCGGAGTGTCTCTGAGGAAATGAGACGAGGAGAGAACGTGGCAGGGATGAGAGTGGAGAGGCTGGAAATCGCCTGTCGTCATGGCGCCTGACACAAACTGGGAATCGCCTGTTGTCTTGGCGCCTGACATAAACTGACCTCCGACAGAGATGCCATGTGTGTTGTTTCAACATTTACTGCAAAACATCATCAGCAGTTAGTTACACGCCCACCCCCCCTTACTAGCCTTCATTTATAAGTCTTTAACTCATTAACTATATACAAGACATGATATTTGGACGTGAAATATAAACAGGAAATAAATAACCCTTAAATGTTCTACCTCTATTGACCTTTTGTATTAGCCACTAGGGGGCGCCTGGGTCCACAGTTCTGTAGCATTATTCAGCATTGCATGTGAAATAACCTTCATAATTATCTACTGTTGAAACATCTAAAAAAATCTAAAATATAGTCATATAAATAAACAGCAACAAATAGTAAAACAGAAAAAAATGTACAAGTTCATGTTTGAATCAGCATATTAAGATATTAAGATATTAATTAGACCTGTGTTAGTATTAGAACATTATTAAACTTGTTAATATTACAACATCATTAACCCAGTGTTATTAGAACATTATTAGCCTTGCGTTAATATTACAACATTATAAATCCTGTATAGCCCAATTATGATATTATAACCCTTTAATAATAACTTTAAAAAGAACCATAGGAAGGTCGATGTAGCTATGATTAACCGCGATACAAAAAACGATCGCTGTTAGCTAATGTTAATGTGCCTTACTGTACCGTTAATGTTAACTAGCTACCAAATTTGCTAGCTTGGTTAGCTAACTAATCTAGCTAGCTAGGTTTCATACTAAGCATGAACGAGCAGGTTAGATAGCTTGCTAAGTGATATCAGTATATGACTCTGTGGCTAGATTAGTTGCTTGGTAGCCCTTTCCAGTGACTGCATCATACTCGTTCTCTCTTGCTATCTCGATAAACGTCTGGCTATAGTTTCTTCCTTAACTAGCTAGTTGTCGTGCTAACACTAGCTAGCTACCCTGCTTCCTTTTGCGCATTGTTTTCATTTAGTGCATTTTAATATTAACTGTAACAATAAAATATCGACACAACAAAACAAGTGTAAAACATGAAAAGCTGAGCCGTGTACTTACAGTTATTCTCCAATACTTTGTGCCTTTTTTTTTGTAGAACTCGTCGCCTTCTCTCTTGTTGAAACATGGAGGCTAGAAGAGCGCGCGTGGGTAAGAGTTGCGAAACAAAAGCTGCTGAATTGCACAGAATGAAAATGTATCTAGTTTCTCTGTTGCTGTATACTGTATATATATTGCTAATGCTGTATGCAAATAAAACCTAATTTTAAGTATTTAATTAATAAAACAGCAATATTAAATTACATTGCTTTTATCGTCTCTTTTACTGATGTGATGTCATCGAATGGGTTGAGTTTTAGCGCTTACAGTGACCTTATCGATGAACTTCAAAGGGCAATGCTTGAGTCTAAAAGAAAATTGGTGAGGTGGTTGCAACATAAAGATATTCTTGCAAGGACTATGAAATGTCTACAAGTTCAATATGAGACTTGAGACCTGCAAAACCGTCGATGGATTTCAGTGGTAAATCCAAAATTTCTAGTTGTGTACTGCTCAAATAGCTAGCTATAGCTCATGTTAAATAATAACTTAGCTAGCTATAGCTCGTGTTAAATAACAAAATGTGTCTTTTCTTCCTAGGGCATGCAGTAAATTACACAAGAAACTGAAAAGATTTACATATATATTCCATTTACATTACATTTTTGCTATCATCTGATGAATAGAAAAACCATGTGTCAAAACAGCGAAGAAGTTCCACTTCAACAATCTACGGATGAGAAGTGAGAATTTTGTCACACAATTATATTAATTGTGACATAATTGTTATTTATTAAGTGTAATGTAGGCTACCCATACTAAGGATAGGCTGCTATGAACTGATGACATAATATTTTTTAAATTGTTAGCAGTTTTATTTAGATTTTTGATATGCTCATGACTTCTTACAGACAACTGGCTGACAATTTTATCCAAAGCACCTTACAGTTGTGACTGAATACACCTTGAGCAGTTGAGGGTTAAGGGCTTTGCTCAGGAGCCCAACAGTGGGGACTTGGCAGAGGTAGGGTTTGAACCAGCAACCTTCTGTTGACTAGTCAAATGCCTTAACCAGTGAGCTACCAGCCCAGAACACAGGCGCATGTACACATGTTGCTGAACTTAAGCATCATCTCACCAGGTGTTTCAGCCAGTCTACCTGCATGGAATGACAAAACAGAAAATCTGTGCAAAAACAGGTGCCATGCTGCCTTGCAGACATAAAAAAACAAAGAGCTGTTTAGAAGTAAAATGTAAGAAATATGTCTATGGTTCTGGTGTTTTGTTTAAAATATAGTGGCAATACACAAGAATGTATGATATGTATAATATATGAGAATGCATGTTTTTGTCTTCTGATACACAATCATAATTTTCGGAAATCTTTTAATTTATGTAGTTGAGTATGTGACTTCATAAAATATTTTGTTACATAAATTATGTTTATTATAAACAAAGTTGTAACATTTCTTTTACTCCATTTACCATATGCAGTGGAGATCAAAATTAGAGAACAACACACAATTAAGGTGTGTATTTAAGCGCGTGCACGTCACCATGTTGTTGTCGGACTTTGTGGAACAGTGGAATATCAGTGGAACGATGTATATATATATATCTTTACATCATACGGGTCAGTGGTAGCTCACTGGTTTAAGGACCAATGGTATCCCTGTTCTTAATTGGCCAACAGACTCTCCTGACCATAACCCCATAGAAAATCTATGGGGTATTGTGAAGAGGAAGATGCGATACGCCAGACCCAACAATTCAAAAGAGCTGAAGGCCACTGTCAGAGCAACCAGGGCTCTCATAACACCTGGGCAGTGCCACAGACTGATCGACTCCATGCCCCGCCGCATTGCTGCAGTAATCCAGGCCGAAGGAGTCTCAACTAAATATTGAGTGCTGTACATGCTCATACTTTTCATGTTCATATTTTTCATTTGGACAGCATTTCTAAAAATCCTTTTTTGTATTGGTCTTAAGTAATATTCTAATTTTCTGAGATACTGAATGTAGGATTTTCATTAGTTGTCAGTTATAATCATCAAAATGAAAAGAAACATCTGAAATATATCAGTCTGTGTTTAATGAGTGAATATAATATACAAGTTTCACTTTTTGAATGGAATTACTGAAATAAATCAACTTTTTTCATGACATTCTAATTTTATGAACAGCACCTGTACACACACACACACACACATGTACCCTCACACACACATATACACACATGCATACACACACATTTAGGCTCACAGACACACATTTACACACACACACAAACACATTTAAGCACACACACATTCAAGCACACATATATACACATTTAGACACATACACATTTAGGCACATACGTATTTTAGGCACACGGGGAATGGTGGGTTAAGCCGCAATCGTTGGATACAGTGTTGATGTATCACCCATCACTGTCCCAAACATACACAGAACCGTTCAGCACCATAAAACAATCCCAGAAGAGGACTAGTAATGTTCTTTTTACACTTACAGGGTCTTAAACTAAATACTTTGACTATTATTTTTGTTGGGTTTTTTTCAGTGCAGTAGCTAGGTGCATTTCCTAAATGGATTTCAGAAAGCAATACATTTAGTTGTTACCTCATTTTTCCTTAAGGGGGAGCCGATGTATTATTAATTTCACCATGGAAACAAGAAAATTATTACAGCATCTTAAATTGGCTTTTAGAGGTCGATCAAGTATCCAGTCAGTGATATCAACTTTTTCTGTGTTCTGTTGGTTGTTAGGCTGGTTGTAAGAAACGCCAGCAGCGCAGGGTTCTACTGAATTTACTAATCTACTAATCTTCCTGGGGCACTGTCACCCAAATATATTCATAATGATTGCTCCTCATAATGAATAATCTACTGATTTGTTGGTACTGATTTCAATGGGCCTGTATCAGTATTTTGACCCTTTGAGTTCAGGAGACAGAATTACTATTTACACTCATCTCTTCATTCCTGTGGAGTTTTTCTTACTGATCAAGCATGCTTTCTCTGTGGGCACACACCAAACACACACACATACACACCCATGTGCCAAACCACACGCACCACACACACACACATATACACACCACAAACACTACACACTATATCTCCTCTGCACTGAACCACACACTCTCCACATGCACTCTGCACCAAACCACATACACACCACAAACACTACACACACCACACACACTCTGCCCCGAACCACACACACATCACATACACTCTGCATGTGTGTGTTCCTAACCAGTTTCTTAAACTCACAGCATTCTGATAACTTGCCTCAGGCCTGGATGGATCTGTAGCATCCTCGGTCAGTAGTGTCTTCAGTCAGTAGTATCCTCAGTCAGTAGTGCCCTCAGACAGTAGCATCCTTGGTCAGAAGTGTCCTTGGTCAGTAGTGTCCTCAGTCAGTAGTGTCCTCAGTCAGTAGCATCCTCGGTCAGTAGTGTCCTCAGTCAGTAGTGCCCATGGCTTTCATCATACAGTGTTGTGTCCACTGTGTTGTGTATCATACCACTGTATGATTCTCTTTGTCATATGGAAAAGACCAAAGACCAAAGTCACTGGTTGGCACTGTTGCCATGGCAGTGATTCTGCAGTCTGAGGAGCTTCCCGCCCATTTAGAATGAAACATCAGTCGCTTGGAGACAGCCTGCTTCTCTCCTAAATCTTTTTCACAGCTCTCATTGGTCATTTTTCAAAGCTTGTATGATGAAGCAACCTGGTAAGAGAGGAAGGAGGCGGGCTTAACTGCAGTTGTGCTATTTCATTAGCCAGCCGCAGTTCTAGGAAGTGCAATGTCTCTTTAGCATTCAGCACCATGGCCGAGGTTCTCAGTCCATCGTGGAACATGGCTTTGTGGGTGTGTGTGCATGTGTGTGCATGTGTGTGAGTGTGTGCATGTGTGTGTGTGGATGTGTGTGTGTGTGTGTGTGTGTGCATGTATGTGTGTGCATATGTGCGTGTGTGTGTACATGTGTGTGTGTGCGCGCATGTGTGTGTGTGCCTAGCTTTGAATGTTTTGAGTATTGCAGAAGAAATATCTTTGTAATTCTTTGATTGCACAAACACGGCTTGCAGTGATGGAATCCCCCAGTCTGATGCAATTCTCATGCTGCTGATATATTTTGATATATATTAAGATTTAGTTTATTTAGATTTCTTCATTTTTCACCTTTAACAGAAGTTACAGGCCAACACACAGCTGACGAGAATTTGTACCATTGTATCTTTGCTGAATCTACATGCTGTGCACATTTATCACTGAAACGCTGAACAGCAGGACAGAATAAAAGAGGCCTGTCAGGCGTGTGCTCAGCATTGTGGGACTTGTCACATAACATGAGGGATTCTGGATGGATTGTTCTACTGTATATGCTGAGAAAAGCACATCCTCTCAATCCACTCACACCTAGTGAAGTCCAAGTTAGGATCCTACAGCTGGACCATCCAACGCATGGGTCCTGTGCCTGGGTTCAGCTGGGTTCTACACACACAGTGTCTTACACATCACATGACCTGCTCTCTCGTTCTAGAATGGCACCTAGATAAGAAAGATCTTCAGTAATCTGAACATCTATTGTTCTCCTGATTCTGAGCCTCTTCTCTTTGGTTGAAAAGCACTGAAAATGAAGTTTCACCTGAATACCCTAGTGGAAAATACTGAACTCAGATCAGCAAGGCATGAGTCATGCAGTGAGTCACATCCACAAAACCAGCAGCATCGTGCAAATGGAAGTGACCCTCTCTTAATCTAATAAAAACAAGAATCCGTTTCAAAGAGTTGCAAAAAAGTGGCCCTCTATGGGCAGTGGACCTCAGTATTCACATTAACAACTGAAAATGAATGAATGAATGAATAAATGAAGAGCCCAATGTGTTTGCACTGCTGTCATTCTCTGAAACATCCTCTCTCACTGTGTAATCATCTCCTTCTCTTCTCCCCAGTCTATGGGCATCTCATGATACTGAAGGCATATTTTGAGATTTTCCATAAATAACAGATATATCATTCACAGGACCTGTGGGCTTATTTGAATGAATATATACCTTAGGAAATGTGAACAGCCTCTAACAGAGAGACACAAATGCAGGGAACATTGTGGTTTGTGTTTCAGAAAGTAACTGCACATTTCTTTTGTCGTTACAGTCTACAGGCTTTATCTTCTGATTCTTGATTGTTGTCCGATTGATTGTTTGTGCTGTTTGATTGTATTACAGTGAGAAAATCAACTGGTCTATGATTCATTTTTGGGATGTTTTTTTCTGTCCTGCTGCTAATTTTGAATCATCAGCAGACAAACAGGTGCATCTGTTACGGCTCTTATTAAGTGTGTGTGTGTGTGTGCATATGTGTGCATGAGTGTTTCATCTGTTACAGCTCATATTAAGTGTGTGTGCATATGTGTGCATAAGTGTTTAATGTTACAGGTCATATTAAGTGTGCGTGTGTGCATATGTGTGCATGAGTGTTTCATCTGTTACAGCTCATATTAAGGGTGTGTGTATATGTGTGCATAAGTGTTTAATGTTACAGTTCATATTAAGTGTGTGTGTGCATATGTGTGCATGAGTGTTTAATATGTTACAGCTCAGCTCTTTATCAGTGACACCAAACATGTTTCATGGTGAAGAGAATGAAAACATGTCTGTCCTGTACACACAGGATGCAGATGAATGCTCTCACTAGAAACTGCAGTGTGGATCTGGAAATCCTACACTCAACCCCTCCTACATTCACTTACCCCTCCTACACTCTCTTACCCCTTCTACACTCTCTTACCCCTTCTACACTTACTTACCCCTCCTACATTCACTTACCCCCTCCTACACTCTCTTACCCCTTCTATACTTACTTACCCCTCCTACACTTACTTACCCCTCCTACACTCACTTACCCCTCCCAGGTCTTCAGCATATCCACCAGTGGATCTGGGTTAGGGTTAGGGTTAAAAATCTTACGCTCACTCTTACCCCTCCTTTGACTTCAGAATGTCCTCTAGTGGATCTGGGGTGGGGAACTGGAGTTAGGATGTTGCCATGGCAACAGCCTCAGTTACATAACTTAATATGGTGCAGTGTGTAAGTAGTCACTCCTATGCAGAACGACACTAACATTCTTACAAAAATAGTTCTGTAAGTACGACTGTACTACTTTTAACAATTCAGTAACAACATTTGTGAGGTCCATGTTACTAATGGCACTATGATTTTGTGAGGTCCATGTCATTAATGGCACTATGATTTTGTGCATCAGGGAGCAGCAGTGCAGCAATGCGGAACTCTAAACGCTGTCAAACACAGATATGTTTCATCGTTCTTCCTTGTAGACCCACCACCAGAAATCAGTAAAATCAATGACTCTGCAGGAATGTACAGTGGACATACAGTGGATGTACAGTGGATGCTTGTGTGATCTTTTCAGCTTCTGATTTGCAGATTTGTACCAGCCAGTAGAAATATAGAAAGAATACAATATATATAAAAGAAGGAAATATGTTCTGTGCAATATAGGAAAGACTTTTATTCATTTTTAGATTTTTTTTTTTTTTGGTTGTTGTAATATTATAGTTCACCCAGAACTTCCATGCTCAAAACAGAAAATTAAGCACCAGATTTAAATAAAGAACTGCAATACTAAATAAAACTTAAATTGTTTTATTTCTAATTGACACATGACTTTTGCTGGCAGCATTTTTATTCATATTTAAACTTAAAAACAGTATTTAGGAACTGCTGTTAAATCCAGAACTGAACTGTTTGGTTAATAATAACACATTATGTTCTTATGAGTGTTTAATAATAACACATTGTGTTTTTATGAATGTGTTTAATAATAACACGTTCTTATGAATGTTCAATAATAACATACATTCTTATGTTCTTATGAGTGTTTAATAATAACACATTATGTTTATATGTTGAATAATAACACATTGTGTTCTTATGCTGTGTTCTTATGAGTTTAATAATAACACACTGTGTTCTGAAGTTTAATAATAACACAATGTGTTTGTTTAATAATAACACATTCTGTTCTGATGTTCTTATGTTCTTATTGTCACAATGCAGGGTTAGCCCTAACCCTAAACCTACTGGTGTTCTCTGGTAGTAGGTGTATCCAAGCACATGGACAGTTTATTATTGTTTACTTCTGTTAATTTATGTTGTCCGTGCTTTCCTCAGGTGGTAGGCATTACCCACCGATTAGCTCACCACCTGAGAATCATTATGTATTTGTTTCTCCTTATTTAAAGGCCTATTTTTGTTCAGACTTTGTTGTTATCATTATGTTCATTAAATACTTCAGTTGGAGACCTGCATGGAGCTTCCCCTTCTTTGTCTGCATGTTCTTTGCCTGTGACACTTATGTTCTTATGTTCTCTGCCCAAGGCCTCCTGTTTAAATTAAAGATGAATAGGGAAAAGTCAGAGGTAAAAGGTGTACTACCTATTTGCTGTCTGTGCTCCTAGATGTTTTAACAGTCTTGCCCTTAATTACCTGATTCAATGTTAAAGAAATGTCTAAAATCCCATTTTAACTACATTATGTTCTACTTATCAATAATGTGTTTTTTTTTAAATATGTGTGGATGTAAAAGCATTATGCAGAGTGTAAAGGGCCCTTGGGTAACAGAAAGGCACTAATTAAGTGCATAGAATCTAACAACAACAACAATAATAATTATTATTGTTGTTGTTGTTGTTGTTATTAGATTTATGTAAACTGCTGTGAAGCTACATAAGCTACATAAACCTACATATATAAAATAAATAAATAAAAATATAGTTACTCAGAAGAAGATGATGGCTTTAGAACTGAGCACCAGTATGGGAACATCTCCACCCTTCTGACCTACCCCTAGCCCTAACCCTAGCCCTAACCCTAACACCAGTGTGAGAATGTCTCCACCCTTCTGAGTAATACGTGCATGGTGATGGAGGGTAGCACCACTGCAGTTACCAGCCGTGTGTGGGCTGCCCTTCCTGGGATTAGTCACCAAGAGAAGCAGCGTTCCTGGACCAGCCTTCCACTACTGCCGTCTGTGTGGACACTGAAACTGGCGTGACACTCGATGAGCTGATTGGTGGAGCATCCAAATATAGCTCATTATTTTCAACATGGCGAGACACAAGCGACTTCACTCTTGACGGACCCTCCAGATGAGCCTCCCACCACCTGCTGGGTGATGTGCCCTGCTGACACGTCTGTACGCAGTCTGGATCATGCTCACCAACTAAACAGGACAGTACATAAAAAGCTGGTGTGACAGACTGCTGTGGAATGTGGTACTCTGTGCTGTGGAATGTAGTACTCTATGTGCTGTGGAATGTAGTACTCTATGTTGTGCAATGGAGTACTCTATGTTTTTGCAATGTAGTACTCTATGTTGTAGAATGTAGTATTCTATGTTGTGGAATGTAGTACTCTATGTTGTGGAATAAAGTACTCTATGTTGTTGAATATAGTACTCTATGTTGTGGAATGTAGTACTCTGTGTTGTGGAATGGAATACTCTATGTCTTTACATAATAAAGCTCAAGTCTAGTATGTTGAACCCACAGATAATTAGACTCTTGCTCTTCCCACTTTCTTTATAAGCCAGAATATCAATGAAGACAAATATCTCATTTTACTGGAAATTGATGATTGTACATTCTTCACTTTTGTTATTTTACATAATAATCAATCACTATTTTCATTATTTTAAAAGATGTCCATTTTACTCCATATGTTATATGATGGTTGCTCTACTTTAGGTAATTCTCTAAAAGGATTCTCAAGAAGAGTGGTTGCACTATACATTTGGTGTAAATATAAATATTTTGTAACTGTTTAAATATAAATAGTTGATTGTAAATATAAATACCTGATTGTAACTGAATAAACAGTCCCACAAAGATCTGTGTACCTGTTTAAATCATATTTAGGGAATTTGCTGGGTCTAGTTAGTAAACCCTAACCCTCACTGCTAATATTTACTAACCCTAACCCTAACCCGATCCATCATAAAGCCAATTAAACTCACACTGGCAAAACCAAACTTTTTATCTGCAGAACTTTGTGAGTAACAGCACAGCGATGACATCATGTGCAGGATGGCATTTTGTTAACTGCAGCAGCTGAAAGAGTGTGAGTCATACAGTGGCTCAATAAGGCGAGTGTGAGCGTGGTGCGGGAGGAAGCTGTCAGAGGCGTCTCCGACTGGAACATCACCCCCTCTCTGAGAACACGGCCAGTGCAGCTAGAAACCCGCACAAAGCCCCGGCACCATGGCACAGAGCAGCAACCATCACAACAACAGCAAAATTATCAGACCAACGCCAATCCTGATCACTAAGTTCTGCTCAGACAGATGTTCTACAGGCTCCCAGTCTGCCAGTATCTAACGACAGTGTGGAGAGGCTTGTTTGAACTTTGGGAAAGATGTTGCCATAAAGAGACTAGAAAACCAAGCAAAACATGTATCAGGTTTCAGTGCTTCTCTGAAATACACATTATATATTATATACGGTACCCACAATATACCATTAATGTACCAATAATTAACACAGGAAAAAAAGAAATAACATGCACCACCAAAAATATGAATTCTGTCTTTCTGTCTATCTTTCTGTGTTGTGTGGTGTGATGGTGCTTGATAGCAATCACTCATTATCTGTACACACACACATTCCCTATGGGCTTTTATCAATGAGGAAAACAGGCAGGTCGGGAAAGACTGTCACCTCTACAATGGCCATTAAAACTCTATTTATATTCACAGGACTGGAATGCCTTGCCCTTTGTCATTAACTGAGGTGTCACTACTGAACACAAATGCCCCTTGACATATTGTCAAATGCATGGGTGGATTATGTAAAAAAATTGAGAGGGCCCAGAAACGTCTTTCCAGCTTTCCATGATATTCCTCATTGTTCGTGTCAGTGCAGTTACATGCGGCTCCCATCACATCCGTTTCTCTAGTCATAGCCTACACTATATCAGCTCCATTATTAGCGGGCACAGCACCACGCATCCTAACTGTATGACAATGGAAAATAAATGATGATGCCTTTTCTTAGTAGGCAATAAAGTGAATTTGCAGGTATATATTTTGTCTTGTAAATGTTTTATATCTGAATCAGCTTCTGTTTTACATGAACACTTGATGGAGCTTGAGATTATAAAAAGAAAAGGATTGGTTGTTTTGTCAGTAGTTTGTCAGTAGTGATTCCTCCCTTATCGCTAGAATAATTTCTTTTGCATTGGTAACATATTTATGCATTGACTTGACTTGTAGAAAGGTATAAAAATAGATATCTAAAATAGCTATATAATTAAAACTTATAATAATCAAATACGTGTTACTTTTTCAGTTATTGTTCTTCTAGCGATACAAACTATCTACTAAACCATCAAAAACAAGTTTATTAATTATGTAGTTTATTAGTTGTGCCGTTTATTCACTCTCTCACGTAGTCAGAGATTACACCACTTGCAGCATTTAACTCGACAGATTAAAGCCAATGCGGTAAAATCGTTAGGTATTTTTATTTCGCTGAAACTCGATATTTAACGCAACAAATATGTCTTGTATCAGTAGCCTCCTTTATAAATCGCGCTCACGTTCTGACGGTACAGCTCGTTTACATACATTTCGGCATAAAATCTTGTGTGACAAGTTCAAGTGTTATTATGGCCACGGCTCGGATTCGCCATTGTTGAGGTGACGAGGGAAAACCCAGGCATAAGCAGAGGGACACAACGTGACCCGACAACAAGGAACCTCCGGGAAAACCGTCAGTCCTAAACTATGTGCAAATGGGTGATTTCAAAGGGGTTGAACGAGCAACGACACTTTCGAAATATTTACAGACCTATCTCATGTCAGTGCCGCTGGGTCCCAGTTTTGTCACGAGAATAAATATTTTTTAACGCTGCCTAATTCAAGCGCAACCAATGGAAATTTTTGATTAAATCACAATTTTCTCTCCAGCAGTTTAACGACTGTTGCGAATCTCCCTAGCAGCACTTCCTCTGGTTAGAGGCGGAGACGGGACCCCCGTTGACGTCAGTGGGCCTGTCGGTTTCCTGCAATAGAAAGTGAGAGAGGGTAGAGAAAAAAAACAGACATTTCCCTCTGACCGTTAAGGTGTATAATAGTAGAAATTTCTACAACAATTAGGACTGCACCTGTAAGTACCAGACGGTTGCGGAAATAAGCGTTTTTGTGTGTCATAATAAAATAGCTGTTCTGGGAAGTATGGAACTGTGTTTTGTCCATTGCGCGCTCATGTAGCTACCGCTGTTCTAAGACCAAGATATGCAGCTAACAAGCGAGTGAGGATTACCCCCAAATGGTATTTTGGACTTCAAAAGTTGTTAAAAGATCCGTATAAGTTTTAAAGACATGTCCTAGATGATGTTACTGTAGGATTCACGGTCTTTTCCGAGCCGGCCCGTGTTTTGTAGCTCACCGGAACGCCTCTGTTTTGGAGTAGACGTCTGCAGCATTTTAATGTGGTGTGTGTGTGTGTGTGTGTGTGTGTGTGTGATGTTTATCAAGCCTGCAGTAGAGCTTGAGTGTTGCTGAAGAAATTCTGGCGGCGATAGGTAAGCTAAACAAGCGTTCTTTATTACAGAATGTGAATAATCTCGGGTCATGGCAGCTTGTGGCGGAGTGTTGCGATATTTAAATGGCATTTTTGTCGAATTGAGGAACTGTCTTCTCCTGACTCGGAGGGGTTTTCCCCGGCTCCGCCCTCTGTTACCGCGCGTTCATGTAGGCTGTATCTCGTTCATGTAGGCTGCATCGCGTTCATGTAGGCAATATCTAGTTCGTGTAAGCTGCATCTCGTTCATGTAGGCTGTAAAACCATTCATATTGGCTATATCTTGGAGGCATAATGCCCTATAGTCACTTCACACCTTATTTTCGCAGCATTTTAAACCTCCTTATTTCCGTGTTAATAACGGATATATTGCGTTATAACCCTTTGGGGTTTAACACGTGTTCACAGCTATTTGCTTGCTAAGGGTTTCTGAAATTAAACAGCTACGGGATATTTATTTGGGTTTGGCAATATTAGGACCTGCAATATTAATTTAGTAGCAAATAGTTACTCTGCAATATTTCTTTCTACAAATCCTTTTGTTCAAGAATTCCGTGAGGAATTCAAACTGCGAACGACTGCTAGTGATCACCAATTCCACAAGCGTCTAATAGCTTCGCACGTCCCGTCAGTTGCGTTTCGGGGTGTTTCCTAATTAATCGACTGGCATTTCACTTCACGTGCCATTTGCTGCTGAACACTTTGTACCTTCACGCGAAAGCCTTTGAAGTATTTTGTCTGCGCGCCGGGGCTATTCAATAGGTGCATGATACCATGACTTTCGCCGTCCTAGTAGTCCGTATGACCTGGTGCATGCGCAGTGCTCAGTATTGGCGACGACGACTCCGGGAGGTGATGTCATTGCTAAAGAGCGCACATGCAACGCTGCATGGTGAGAAGCTCGTGCACTCGTAGTAAGTATTATGTAATATTGTCAGTCGAAACGTTGGCTGGTAAGTCGGGGCACAGCGGGAGTGGACGGTGCAACGAAAGTACTAGGCGAGACCTAACGAGTCCCTCTCCTTGAGCGATAGTTAACTACAGCCGAGAACAGACAGACGAACACAGGCTCTCCGCCACCAGAGTCCTCAGTGCCCATTAGAAAGTCTCTGCTTAGCTCACCCGAAAGCGCAGGTGCAGGTTTTTCGTTTGCATTCACATCTTGTACTGCTGCTAAATCAACGCTTGGTTTGGCATTTGCGCAGCTGTATATAATTTTTTGAAAGGTTGAGGTTTGGAAACATTTAGCATCAGTGTCCCCCCCACGCCCTGCATGTTAGTAGTCCGCTGTGTGTGTTCTTCAATTTGCATAAAAGGCAAAAGTGGGTCTTTCACATCCGTTGCAGCATTCTGATATGGGTTGGGCTATGGTGGGTTTTTGTTTTGGGTTAGCTAGGCGACCCCCCCCCCTCCCCCCCTACACACACATACGCTGTACCTCCCACAGCACTGTTTAGACCCACAGCCTCTTCACCTCCCACAGCACTGTTGGACTGCACAGCTCTCAGTGGTTGTCAGGCTGGTTGTCTAGATACAATAGGGCAAAGGGCTAGTGAAGACACTCAGGGCAGCACTGCACTGCAATATTTCACCTCAGTCTTCCAAACAACACTCTGCATACTCAGTACTGACCAGCGGTGGTTAGTACTGATCAGAGGCGCTTGTTAATGACCAGCAATGGTTAGCACTGATCAACGGCACTTGGTAATGACCAGCCAAGTTCATGAAGATTATACACTTTTTGTATTCTGTGAATTTTGATGTTAAAAATAAGAAATCTTAAAGAAATGTTCAAAATATGTTCAAAAAAATTTCTTTACTGTGTTGCAGGAGTCCAGGAACACCGGCATTCCATCAGCATCTGTTCCATCAGCATCTGTTCCATGATGCTGAGCTGAGTAAGACCAGGTGGAACAGACCTGCTTCCCCCACTGAAAAACCAACCAAACAAAGAACATCAAAAAATGCCACGCACTAAGCAGAACAATCCCAAAAACCTAAAAGGTAAGCTTCCATTCCTTTTTTCCTCTCACTGTCTCACACATTGACCCTCAGCGAGCAGATTGAGGTCTTGAGGTGTCTGTTTCCAAAGCAAAATGTATAACTGTCTAGCATCCGGTCCAGCAGAAAGAATATCACATTTTTGTGGTAGTAGCCATGCTTGTTTTGGAGTTAAGGAAAAGAAAGAGAAAGCAGAGAGAGAACATGTGAAATATATGGCGGTAAGGAAAAGCTGGAGAGTCATTTATGGGATCGATCATGTGATCCAGAGTCACTTGTGTGTCCTGCTGGTGTGGTCCTGGGTCCTGCTGGTGTGGTCCTGGGTCCTTTGACATAGATTGGTGAACCTCAGAGATAACAGGGTTTCTTTAACTTTCAAAACAAGCAGACTTTCAAGGGCAAGTGCGGTGGCCAACAGGACAGACCACTGAGCAAACAGTGAAAACAAGACATAAGAAAACATTAATCCACAACATTACTTG
>JAOYMR010000004.1:7387526-7401535 GCA_025802075.1 Tenebrosternarchus preto | reverse complement strand
GTGGTGATGTTATGTTAGGTGTTTGTGATAATGTGGTGTTAGGGGTTAGTGGTGATGTTATGTTAGGTGTTTGTGATGATGTGGTGTTAGGGGTTAGTGGTGATGTTATGTTAGGTGTTTGTGAAGTGTTTATGATGTTGTGTATGTTGTGATGCTAAAAAACTGAAAACTTGCAGCCAAGCTTCGTACCCCAAAGAATGTACACTGTATGTTGTACATCACCTATATGTAACTAACACAACTTAAACTTGTATCTATGATTAACCCTTCTGCACAACCCCCCTCCAAAAAAAAGAAATAAAATTATAACTCAGTGAATAAATTCTCATTAAAAGCAACCTTGAAAAAAGCTCGTCAGATACCACAAAGTTTTGCTAGTTATATCTAAAAGGGCCAGGCTGATACAGGTCCTGTAGTGAAAAAATCTACATTTCTGTTGGTCATATTTCCTGTAATTTTGCTAATAGACTTGCATTACAGAACCCCTTCATAATACCATTAAAAGGTGCTCGTATGCATGTCCACAGCAGTGAGTTCCTGCAGACACACCCTTGAGAAATTAATACGGTGTATATTATAATGCACCTGTGGTGGCCACACAGGTTAGAAAAATAAACTACATAAACTAATGCATGATACAGAGCCAAGCAGCAAATATTACAGCAACGAGTTTAGCCTAGTGCCTTCTACGTTAATGACGGTATGTTAGCCTAGTGCCTTCTATGTTAATGACTATGTTAGCCTAGTGCCTTCTTCTACGTTAATGACAGTATGTTAGCTTAGTGCCTTCTACATTAATGACGGTATGTTAGCCTAGTGCCTTCTATGTTAATGACTGTATGTTAGCCTAGTGCCTTCTACGTTAATGACAGTATGTTAGCCTAGTGCCTTCTACGTTAATGACAGTATGTTAGCCTAGTACCAGCATGTTACAGTATGACAGTACGTTAGCTTTTGTTTTAATACTAATTTACTGTTTTAGATACAGTAATATAAATACTTTGTCAAGCTACATCTGCTTTTAGTAAACCAACTAGCTAGCCGCTAGCTAACTATTTTTAAAATATTGGGTTTTCAAATATATAGATCTCTTACTGAAAATAAGAATGCTACATAATTTTGGTCAACAGAGCTCAGGCAGAACTTAAATGATCTAGTTATGTTTCAGGTTCCTGAAAGGTCTCCAGACTGTAACATTTTTGAGTTTGTAAGTCAAGGAATTTGAACTGGGCTAAAATTATATTAGCCGAAGCTAGCAGGCAGTAGGCCTGTACTGTGTTTGTGCATCAGAAGTCAGAACTTGAGTTTGACCGTGTTCTTCACCGTGCTCCTTCCATAACATCTTGTCTTATTTCCATGGAAACATGAACAAGCCCTGTAATAACTGTGCCTTATTACCCCCATACCTCAGTGGGATAGTTGGGATACAATCTAAGCAGTAGTTGGTCTTGAGGAGTTATTGAAGTTCCACTGTGGTTTGAAACCTCTTCTGGACTGTAAATATTCATGGTACCTACGAGTTCTTGTCCTGTTCTATTCTGGTTGGAATTAGTGTAGTTAGTGAGAAGGTTGGGTGGTTAATAACTCTCTCTTTCTCTCACTCAGTCTCACTGTATTTCTCTTTGTATTTTCCTCTTATTCCATTTTTCTACCTTTGTATCACTATATTTCTCATTCCATTTCTCTGTTTCCCTCTCTCTCTGTTTCTCTGTCTCTGTATTTCTTTTTTCTCTGACATACAAGAACTCAATCCCTCTCCTACCCTACATAGTGTGTCCTAGTTACTGTGTTTTTGTTTAGTGCGAAATGCTCCAACATGGTGGGGGCGCTGGGCCAACTCAGGCTTATGTCATGTAGTGTTTCTGTAGCAAAGGATGGTGATTGAGATAGAGGTAGAAGGATGGTGATTTGGAGAGACAGAAGGGTGGTGATTTGGAGAGAGAGACAGAAGGATGGTGATTTGGAGGGAGAGGCTGAAGGATGGTAGTCAATAGAGTGGGTGTGACTGGTGTATACCGGTGGTGACATAATCCTTTGACCTTTGCCATGGAGTTCCCCTCTCTCATCCTGCTCTTCTCCTTTAACTCTTCCCAGCAGAAGTGTGTACTTCAAAATGCTACACTGCACCCTCAGACATTCCCACTGTGTGCACAGTCCTTTTGTAACAAATATCTGCCCTTTACATTCCTGAGGTGTCAGCGATTTTCCCTGAGAGCAGAACTGAGAAAGAATTCAAGGGTTCTTTTCAATGCTGGTTCATTCACTGCCTTAAAGCTAGGGTTAGGGTAAGGGTTAGGGTAAGGGTTAGGGTTAGGGTGAGTATGTTTCTCTTTCCTTTAATGCTGGTGTGTGACCCGGGTTCTTTTATGTTGTTTGTCATTTTCAAGGTTGTTCTGATTTATGTTTTACCACAAGAGCTTATGTGCAGTGTTGTTTTCATACCCCACACTGACAGTAATTGGGGTTTTGTATGTGTGTGTATGAGAGAGTGTGTGGCTAGTGAAAAGAATGATCATTGCTCTCTCCCTTTTCAAGTGCACATGAGCACACCATGTCCAAGCACATACACACATACACACACACACAGACACATGCAGAGCTCATACACACACACTCACACAGATACAATGCTCACATACACTTACACACACACACACACACACACACACACATACATAAAAAGCTCACACACAAACTCTGTACTGGCCAGCTTCTATAATGGTCATTAATTACACTCTGATATGTGCATACTCATATGTAACACCCTCCCACAGGAAGGGACTGAGAAAACAGAGAACGTCTCCTCCACATTCGAAAATAAGAAAATGTCCTTTTGTGGTGTGATATTTAAAGAAAGAACATTAACCTCAACATATCTGTTTATGGATTTTTTAATATTTGTTTTTGTTTATTTTGTTTTGATTGATTTACTTTGAATGATAGGCTTAATTTGCACATGTATTTGTCTACTAAAGAATGGAAGCAAAATTATTCTCATTCAAATAACTTTTAACATATAACTTTTTTTTTTTCTTCATTATACTGGTCACTGTAATTTCAAAATGTGAAAATGTTGCACTAAAACATTGCACTTTTCATTTTCTGCTGTGTTAGATGTGTGTAGCACAGCTGTGCATAAATAAAGGGTTAAAAACCTCGTCTTCATATTTGATGTTTTGTGTTTACGTTTATTGGTGCTGTTACATCATCAGTGTCATGTTACATTGTTTCACAAGTTCTATATGATATTTCTGTTTACGTTGCAGATAAGATAGAGGAGGCGCAGAAGGAGCTGAAGGAGCCCAGAGGTCAGAAAGGTAACCTGCCGTCTCCACTTGCAGAAAGGACAGATTCAAGGTGAAAGGTTAGGACTAGGATTAAAGTTAGGATCAACCTGTTGTTCGTGCCGTTCGGAAATAGAGATGTGTGCCTTCTCCAAGCTGAATGCACACTACCATTTTTTAAAGAGTCTGTTGTCTGTGTGTGTTTTACTGATCCTCAGAGATAACAGATTTGCATGGGTTCATTGGCTGATGTTTGAGGTGGAGATAGCCTGTCCAGCAGTATTAGTTATGCTTTCTGTAGTGTCACTGGTTTCTGCAGTATTAGGGTTTAGTCCTACTGGTCTCAAAACTCCATAGACACCCATCTAAAGTCCATGATCTGGTTTACTTATTTGTACAGGGAATGTTTTTATTCAAAGATGCGACATATTTGTGATATAACCACATATGAGTGAACTCTTGTAATTGTACAGACAGAAGTTTAAACAGGATGTTGGCTAGAGTGCAAGCCTTTAAACAGTTAAAGCGAGTAATGTGATACGACAGGAAGGGTGACTCAGGTCAGTCTTCTCACCTTTATTTTATGCAGAGTGTCACTTTTTTTTTTTTTTTTTTACCTTGTCTGCCTGACCCGTATGTTTCTGTGTAGAGCAGGTTAGGGCTTTCCTGGCCCAGGCTTTTACTGTACTGAGCATTGGGAAATGATCCAGCAAGTCTTTTACAGGGAGGTGATCCAAGGGTTTATAAACCTTCTCAGAATACCACAGTGATGTCACTAGACCTGTCTGTTACACTGTAATCCTGAAGGCATGCAAGAGTTAAATGGAGACATGCTGACAAGTAGTTCATGCTGTTCATTGAAGTGTTATATTGCCAAAGTAAAACAATGTATGTTTCTAATGAGCTTATAATTGAAATATAAGTTCAAATAGTTCTCTTGTTAAAAAAAACAAAACAAAACAAAACAAAAACATTGGAAAACATTATTGCAGACACAAACACAAGCCAAGCAAACTGGAAAAACTCACTAGGGCCATTATGGCCTAATTAGAGCTCAGTAAGATCTCACTTTACATTCCACTGATCCTGGAGAATTCTGTGGATTACATTCCCTTATTCCTGGGGAATTCCTTCAGTGCCCAGGAAATGGTGACCAAGCAGAACTAGCTGAAGACATTCTTTCATTTCCAGTGCCAATCTAAACAAACAAGGGAAACCCCACTTTGGCCTCACATACACAGACCTGTTAGTGCACTTCTGTGCACAATAGCTCCTCTGTATGTTCTCCCTGGCAAACCCAGCATGGAAAATGTTTTAAATTGTGCGTGTGTTTGGAAACCATGTATAAGTCACAGCCTTATTTATTGTTCTGGACGCTTCTTTGCTGTATTAAGTGTGATTTGCTTTATGCCAGATTTAAGTGGCAGGGATTTCCTGGTGTCCATGGACGTTATACAGGAAGGGGTTGACCCAACTACTTGGGTAACCCTAACCGTAACCCTAACTGTAATCTAACCTTAAACCTAACTTAACCTTATCTCTGTTACAAATACACATGTACAAACACACAAAAATCTTGTTCTCCTCATACGGGCTAAAAGGTATAAAAGGAATAAATAGGATATTCATTTTAGCAAGAAAAACGAGCAGGAAAGCAGTTTATTTTTATGGATATGTGCAATTATTAAGAGAGATCAACAAGAAAAAGGATAGTTGAGGTATAAAATGGAGAGAGAGAGAGAAACAGAAAGAAAGAGAGAAAGAGCGAGAGAGAAAGACTGAGATAGAGAAAGGGCAAGAGAGAGGGAGGGGGAGAGATGGTGAAAGTGAGAGAAAGACAGAGGAACAGAGAGTGGGTTTTCAACATATCGATGCGTGGGATCCAGAAACCTCAGAGCTGGAGCAGCAGAGGAGAACTTCCCGAGCCCAAAACAGAGCCTTGTCTTCATATTAGCTACTGGAAACATGAAGCATAGATAGCATCTGAACTGCTTTTCTGAAGAGGATGGATTTTTCATAATCTTACAGAGATATTGCAAATATACTTAATAAGGTATGGGGGGGGGGCATTTTGGTAAAATAATTTACATTATGTAATGTCGTGTTCATTGTTTATATTAATTTACATTATGCAATGTTGTGTTCATTGTTTATATTGGTATTAAACTGAGTTTAGCTGCAATCAAACAGCTCAAGTATGGTGCTAAATAATTAACTTCGAAAAAATCTGAAGTTAGAAAATGGTAGCGGAACCTGTGTATGATGGATGGCTGTATTACTGATATAATTTCCAAATAATTACTTAATACTCTAATATCAAAAAATGTTTAGTTAGTTGTGCAGTATTATCTCTACTCTTTTTAACGGGTTTGAATTCTAAATGTTTTGCTTGCATGGCTGTGCAGTGTTTTGGTGACATCATCATTACATCATCTGTGGTTACAGCAGTGCTGCAAACATAACTCGTATTATTTTTGTTAAAAAAGATAAAAGAAAATATCTAGTTTGTGAAAACTACTGTTGTCTCTGATATAGCTGATACATTTTGTTAGGAAGTTGTGCAATGTTTAATGTTTTACTTCATCACAGCTCTTTCATCACTGGAATTTTGTTTTGGATTTGCCGTGTGGTTTTATACATAGAAATACTGCAATAATTGGATTTGTTACATAGAAATATATTTTCACAAAAAGAACACATTTTTGCATAGATTTACCTGGTAGGACTGATATAACTGATATAAGAAACAAACTGTGTTTTTCAACCTGTCTTACATCACTGGTAGATGGGAACTCTAGCCACTGCTTTCATTATCAGATACATAAACACATCAGATCTTTCCTAAATGTATAAGTAGTGCAGAATTAAAAGCTTCTATTAAAAACTATAATTCCCAACAGGCAGAAATGAAGGCATTGGTGGATGTTCTGATGGCATAAAAGGACTGAAGAGGAAAAAGATAGTGGCGGAAAATCAGCTGAAGAAAATACCCAAGTCTCCAGTAAAGAAGCAGTCACAGACCAAGAAGTCTGTTTCCCCACCCAGCTGTACTTCTTCCAAGAAAACCATATCCTCGTCTTTATTCTCCAAGAGTCCTATTGTCAATTCCTCCAAGTCAACCCAAGATTCTGAAGATGATCAGCTGGAGACAGAAGGGACAGTAAAAGTGGAGAACAAGAATTTGACCAGCTTAGAGCCACAGGCTCTTGTCCACACAAGGCGTGTGGAACAGACTAGTGTTGGAGATTCAATTCAGACCAAAAGCTGGAGTGAGAAGACCAGTGCCAAAGGCACCCCACCCTCTCACACGGCTGCTTCTCTTGAAGTCCTACTCAAAGCTATGGAGCCGGACTTCAACACGCTGACAGAGAAGAAGACCTGCAACCCAATTGGACAGCTTGGGAAATCCATTTCCATTCCTGCTGTCCATTCGGATGTTTCTGTGGCTATGCCAGTTCATTTTGGTGCTCAGTCACAGGCTGCTCTCATGCAGCCATGTAATCCAGCAAAGCGGCAGTTCAACAGTGTTGGACCAGCCACAGTCCTGGCGGCACTACATCAGTCTTCCCAGCAGCACTTGATAATGGCATCTGATTGCCAACATGACAAACCAAGCCTCCAAAAGAGCTACAGTGCAGGTCCATCTCTTACACTGTCTCATGCCCCTGTTCCTTCAGGGTCCAGTGGTTTGCCTCAGAGTCAGCCACCTATAGTGCAGACATGCCAGTCTCTTTCTGCTACCGTCCCTAACCCCATCCAGGTTCCAGTCACACCTGGCTTTAATTCCGTCCAGGTGGCAACTGTTGTTAACTTAGGAATGAATCAAATGTGTGACATCTCTGTAAAAGATCAGAAACCAAAGAAGCAAGGGAAGTATGTTTGTGAGTATTGTAACAGAGCATGTGCAAAACCAAGTGTTCTGCTGAAGCACATAAGGTCTCACACTGGAGAGAGACCCTACCCTTGTGTTACATGTGGATTCTCATTCAAGACAAAAAGCAACCTTTACAAGCATAAAAAGTCTCATGCCCATGCCATCAAACTAGGACTTGTTTCCAAAGACTCTGGAAGTGGGTCTCTGTCTCAAGAATCTGATAAGGGCCTTGGTACACATTCAGATGTAGATGAAAGTGGTGAGAGTGATGAGGAGGTTAGTACAGCTGACTTGGACCCTGATTCTTCACAAAGCAGTCTGACTGCTTTATCTGAGAGCAGTTTGCATAGTTCAGGCACAATTCCAGGTAGCCAAGGGGAGACAGAGCAATCAGTGCTGTTTGAAAATCTTAAACCTTTGACTAGTCAGAAAGGCTGTGAACCCAAGGTTACTGCTGCTCTCCCTAAAGTTGTTGTTTACCCTGTCAATGTTTCACCCTTGCGGGCAGACAGTCCAAGAGTTACAGATTCTACACCAGAGCAAGCATCAGCCCAAAGACAAAGGGACTTCCAGACAGCAAGCCTAAGGTCCAACATAACTGTCCTGTCTTCACTGAAAGAGGTGGATTGTGCAAGTCCCTTACAGGCTTGTGTAAGTGATGATGAGGATCCACAATATAAATCTCCAACAGGGAGTGGACATGCACAGCTCCAGAGGCAACAAGCAACAGACTGCTCTCAGCAAGCCCAGGGCAAATGTCTACTTAGCCCGAGGAGTTTGGGAAGTACTGACTCTGGTTACTTTTCTCGATCTGAAAGTGCTGATCAAGCCATGAGCCCTCCAAGCCCTTTTGTCAAGATTACTCCACCAACAGAAAGTGATCATATGAAAAATCCGCAAGCTCTACCCTCCCCTCTTGTGGCCACTGTCATGCATGTAGCACCTGTTGAAAAGCCTCCTGTTTTGTCAGGACAAATGCGTCCTCCATTGGAAACAAAGGCTCTTTCTCTGGAAGAGCGCATAACAAAGCTGATATCCGATAATGAAGCTGTTGTTGATGCAAAGCAACTTGATAGTGTCAAACCAAGACGCACTTCTCTTTCCCGAAGAGGTAGCATAGATTCCCCCAAATCTTACATTTTCAAAGACTCTTTTCAGTTTGATCTCAAACCAATAGTACGAAGATCCAGCTCCAATTCTGACATACCAAAGTCTCCCTTTACACCTACAGATAAATCCAAGCCAATATTTCTTCTCTCTGTACCACCTCAATATCCACCTCTGGATTGTTTACCAATTACAAGAAGTAATTCAATGCCTACAACACCTGGTCAGTCAGCTGTGCTCCCCAATTCAACCCCTCAGCCCCATCCTCTAAGGATCTGCCATTCATTTGATGACAAGATTAGTTCACTAAATGATGATGTGTTTTCTTCAGCCCCTCCTACACCAAATCCAGTCGTACATCGAACCTTAGTCAGACAAATCGCAGTTGAGGATTTATCCACAAATGAGGGTCATGTGCTCCTTTCTGTTCATTCCATGGATGAGAGTCATCATGGGCCAAGTATTACTCAAGAGGTTCGAAGTAAGTCATTTGATCTGAAAACCCTAACCCAAGCACCTGAAAGAACCCGAAAGACCCAACAAAGCAAAGGGACAACATATGAATGTGAGACATGTCGTAACCGGTACAGAAAATTAGAAAACTTTGAAAATCACAAGAAGTTTTATTGCTCTGAACTGCATGGTCCAAAGAACAAAAGTGTGTCAGTCAGAGATATTGAATCAGAAGTGTTTGTACGTGGAATCCAGCAACCAGTTATGAGAAGTGCATTTATTCCAGGCATTGTGGAGCAACCAATAATGATAAGAAAAAGACGGAAAATGAAAAGTGTAGGAGATGACGATGATCAATCTCCAACTGAAACTACCCCTCCATGTTCAAGAAGTTTTGATTCTTGTCAGATGTCTGTTGGCTTTTCAGGAAATTCATATACCCAGCATGTTCCCACCTCCTGTAACCCTCCTCTTGTAGGTCAAATTCAGCTCATTGCCAGAAGCACTGAAGAGTCGAGGTTGTCTCCAATACGAGAAAGCCAGGTCAGCACATCCAATAAAGAAAGAACTGAACTGCAGAGACAAGGAAGTGGTACGTCAGTCATTCGGCACACTAATTCACTCAGCCGACCAAACTCTTTTGAAACTTCTGAGTCTATAGATCGATCATCTCCTGTTGATTCTGTGGAAAAAGACACCAGGACCTCAGCAAAAAGCCATGGTGAAGGTACACTAAACTCAACTTTGCAAAGCTATCATGAAAAAATGTCAACACCCAAATGTGGCAACCAAGGAATGGACCATCATAATAAGCAAGCTTCATCAGTCACTAGTGACAGCTGTACACCTACTCAATCAAGGTTGGTGCGCCAAAATAATATTCAAGTCCCTGAAATCCTTGTAACAGAAGAACCAGAGAGAGAGCATGAAACCCAGTTGAATGAATCCACAGAAAAGGCCCAAGAAACATTTAACTGGCCTCAAAGGAGTGAAAGCTTGTCTAAACTTCCAACTGAAAAACTCCCACCTAAGAAGAAACGAATAAGACTGGCTCAGATGGAACACTCCTCAGGGGAGTCCAGCTTTGAGTCAAGTCTTTCTCGTAGCCTTAGCCGAGACAGTAGCTTGTCAAGGTGCTCCAGTATTTCAGCCTCATTTGACAGAGATGATCCACCAAGATCAGACAGCCCATGCAGGACAGAGGCTGTTAGGAAACCACCAGATGCCCAAGTACTTCCTGTAGCAAACAACACATTAGGAGTCCCAGGAATGATGCGACGAGCTGCTTCAGAGCAAATCAGTTGTACTCAACCATCTGTAGAAGTTTCTTGTGATTATCGTAGCAAATCCTTTGACTTCAGCAACATGTCGCCTGGCAGGTCTTTGTCACAAACAGCAGCTACACTCCCAAAAGCTACACAGTGTGCTCCACATCCCCAGGTGCCTCTTATTGAAAGAAGAAGAGGACCTCTTGTACGTCAAATGTCTTTGAAGATTGGAACAGAGGCACAGCAAATATCAGGGAAACAAACCGTCTCCCTTCAGAGAGCCCCCTCTAATAATGTCTTCTCTCTATCTCAACACAGGCCAGTAAATGTAAATAAGTCTACACTTGTTGAGCCTTTTGTGCTGCAGACTGCAGAGGTACCTTTGCAGAAGAATGAGCACATGGTTCAAAGTATCAACCTTGGTAGCCACACTCATCAACCGCAAGTTCATGGTCTTCCTCACCCATGGCACCAAACGTCAAGGGTTGTCCAATGCCAAAAGTTGCAACCTGTGGTCCATGTTGTGCCTGGTCAAGCTGATGTGCACAAGCCCTCTGATTTACAAAATAAGAAGAACTTTATACCCAAGTACCAGCTGCAATTTCCAATTCTAAAAGCAGGTCAAGCATATACTTTCACTGGTGTGCAGGCTGCACAAATTACATTACCTGTCATTACAATACCAATTACAAATGAGATAAAAGTATCAAAGTCATGTGATGGGATAAAAAATGCTTATGTAGCACAATCAAATAACCCCACTGTGCCTGAGGCTTCCGTTGCAATGCCTGTTAATTCACAAGTTGACACAGCCTCACAAATGTCATCAGGAAGTTCTGCTGTTCCACAGATCCTTATCACTCATGAACATACACTGCCGTCCTGTACAGTGGCTTCTAAGGTAAACTTTCCAGCCTTGTCTACAATAAACAATGATCCAAAAAATGGATCAGACAGCCAAAATAGTCAACCACATGGGTCTGTCTCCATCTCAGTGAAGAGTAATTCTATGACTATGAACTGGAACAATACTGGTGAAACCCAGAGTACTCATTCTCTTGGTTCATTACACTGCACTCAGAAACTGGCATCGGTAAATCTTTGCCCACAACAGGAGCCTACAGCCTCAAGTAAACGTATGCTTTCCCCTGCCAATAGCCTGGATATTGCCATGGAGAAAACACAGAAACGGGCTAAAGATGATCATGGACCTGCATGCTTAACAGAAGGTCGATCAATTAATTACCTGAACTCAAAGATGTCTGAGTTGACCAGGCAACGTAAGCTAATGCTGGTTCGACAGGTCTGCACCACTGAACCAGTAGACAGCCCAATAGAAACTGATGCCCCAGAGCAATTGCCTGAAAACACAGAAGGTGAAAAAGACAATCAGACATCAGTTTCTCACACAATGCCTGAAGACAATGAACAAGAAATGGAGAGTAAAACACCTACCACAACAATACCGCCTATGTCAGTACCTATGTCAGTACCTGCAGTGCATTCGGTTCTAGCAGTACAAAGCCACTCTGGACCTGGAAACAGTTCACTGAAGTCACAGGAGAAGCCTGAGGAGCAGAGATGGTCTCCAGTCAAAGCCTTAGTGAGACCTCCCACCTTTCAGGGACAAGTGAAATTAGCTTCCTCTGTGTCTGTAGTCAATACACGAGACAGCCATCGTCTGTCTTTCCCAAGTCTGAAAACAGCTACAACCTTCACCTGGTGTTTCCTTATGAAACGAAAGCCTTTGCATATTCAGCAGACAGATCAGAGAATTTCAGCTTATTCTACCTGGGCCATCAAGCCTAACAACCCAAATCCACTGGGCCTTCCCACCAAAGTGGTCATGTCTCTATTTGATTCAAAACAGACCTCCAAGAAAATATTGTATACCCAAGCTATAACAACAAGCGTAAAATCTGACATATTGACCTACTCTGGAAAATTGAAGGATATCTTGCCAAAGGTACGTATTCATTTCAGCAGTAAACTTAATGGTATTTGATTTTTTTATGAACTTATAAAGTTTTACTTTGCTAATTATGCTTGGCTGTTATTTTGTAACTGTGTTGTGATTTAATCGGATTCTGGCAGGTCTTAAATAAACAAAAGCCTTCATCAGCTGAGAACTGCAGCAAAGCAAAACTAGGCAATGACTTGAGCCAGGAGTCAGGAGTCAGGAGCCAGGAGTCAGACTCCTTCAGAACTGAGCCTCGGCGGGTGAAGATCTTTGATGGAGGGTTTGTGTCCCTAACATTAACCTTTCAACTTCAGAAACGTTTAGCATAAATTGTTGAGGTGTTCTTGGAAGATGAGTCTTATGTTTTCAGTGGGTTTTCTGCTTTGCAGTTACAAATCAAATGAGGAATATGTGTACGTGAGGGGTCGCGGGAGAGGAAAGTACATCTGCGAGGAGTGTGGGATCCGCTGTAAAAAGCCAAGCATGCTCCGCAAACACATCCGTACGCACTCGGATGTTCGTCCCTATCACTGTGCGCAGTGCAGTTTCTCCTTCAAAACTAAAGGTGGGTGTCTTTATGGTGTTTGGAACATAGAGGTGTTACATGTTATGTGGTATTATTGTTTGTCAGACATTTGCTACTGATTTATGATGGTGAGCAGGAGATATGTTCAAAACAAAAGCAAAAGATTATTTACAGTAATTTAGGTTTGTTGGAATTGGAGAAATAGAAAAATTGTTTCATGCTTCATATGAATACTACAGTGCAGTGTCAATCCAGATGTGTTTATGGAGCACATACAGTGTGCTTTACCAAGTTATTCTAAGAAGGGTTAGGGTTATAAAGTAATTCTGAGAAGGGCAATTATGTGTGCAAATTAATACCCATGAAGGACCCATCCTAATGTATCATGTGTCCTGCAGCTTCTGTAACTGTGATGGTGAGAAGACTATGGGACTTCGAGAGAATATGAAGATATTGAGTACAGATTATTCTAAACCATATCAGCATTTCTAAAATTAGAGACCCAAATTTGAAGATACATATGACTAGGGTTAGGGGTTAGGATTAGGGTTAGGGATTAGGATTAGGATAGGGTTAGGATTAGGGTTATGACTTGTCTTGCAATGCAGTTTTGTTTTTTTATACGTTTTTGAGAACATTTAGTACAGACAAAGCCTTCAAGCATGACATCATTCACAAAGTTTTATTTTCATCCATAAAGCATTCACTAAGTACACGTACAATCTAGCTTTCATTATTTGGGATCAGTAATCAGGACCTCACGGTTCATGAAAAATATGTTTTTTTAATTTTACTGAAATTATGTTTCCAGTTTGCACTCCTTCAGAGGGCACACATGTTGTAGAACATGCTAATTTACATTTATTCATTAGCGTACTGAGTGCTTCAGCACAATTTAATTATTTTTAAAACCACAGACAAGAACACTGTCTTCCACAAACTGTTCTCATTCCTTTTTTTGAAGCCTCTTCTTCTCTCAAAAAAGGACTACATGATTCATCCCAGTTGTACTCATCTACCCACGCTGCAAAGCAGCACGCCGTGTCAGAACAGCCCACGTTCCTTTAAGAACTTCTTTATCAGTTACTCACCCGGAACATGGAGCTCAGGCTTAGAGACATGTCTGACTTATGTAAACCACTCGTCTCCCCATGTAAGCCATGTAACCCTTATGTAAGACACTCCTCTGAACTCAACCCCCCCTCCCTGCCCCCCCCCCTGCACACAGGAAACCTTACAAAGCACATGAAGTCCAAGGCCCACAGTAAGAAGTGTCTGGAGATGGGAGTTGCCATTGGCATCATTGAAGACCAGGATACAGAGGACTCAGGTAACACCAATATAAAATGGACTCATGATTTATGCTGTGAAATTTGAGAACTGCATTATTTGACAATACGCTATAACAACTTGTTCGGTGGAGTTCAGTGGTGTTCTGTGGAGTTCAGTGGTGTTCTGTGGAGTTCAGTGGTGTTCCATGCTGTTCTGTGGAGTTCCGTGGTGTTCTGTGGTGATCCATGCTGTTCTGTGGAGTTCC
>JAOYMR010000004.1:7376072-7387426 GCA_025802075.1 Tenebrosternarchus preto | reverse complement strand
GAGTTCAGTGGTGTTCCATGCTGTTCTGTGGAGTTCCGTGGTGTTCTGTGGTGATCCATGCTGTTCTGTGGAGTTCCGTGGTGTTCTGTGGTGATCCATGCTTTTCTGTGGAGTTCCGTGGTGTTCTGTGGAGTTCAGTGGTGTTCCATGCTGTTGGTATTAGATGCTGTGATGTGATGTAAGGAAGTTGATGTGCTGCTTCACCCAAGCACATTTTATTTCACTCATGTTTTATTAACCTGTAATACAGTCATCAGTGTGTTTACATCAACAAGATCACATCACATATTCCCTGATGGGTTTATTATTAATATTTCTTTATTACATCTTTATTATTAATAACAGCAACCATTAAATACCAAATGCGTCAGACTGTTAAGCAGCAGTGCTGATCAATGGCAATGTAGTGGTGTAATTAAGGATTCTAAATGCAGATGCAGTGCCTTCCCTCGTTAGCTTTAAGCCTGTGTGGGAAGCACAAGTGGCCGTTATGGATGGGAAATTGCAGAGTCTAATTTTGGAGAGAGAAGAAAAAAATGTTCAAAGCTATAAGCTCCAAGCCTAGTCACTCAAAGCATATTTGTTTCTCTGTCTCTATCTTTCTTTTTGTCTCCCTCTGGATTTTGAACAAACAGTCAAGCTCACACCTCTCTATCCCTGAGGTCTGAGGTGTTAACAGGCTGCTTGACACATGTTAAAGACTGGTGCTGTTTAGCTTTCTGCTCTGTATATTTTTTTAACTGCAGATGGCAGTGTTTGTTTGCTTTAAGGGTAGAGGCACATCCATTAATTAAGGGTGGATGCATATTTGTTAATTAAGAGTAGATGCATATTTGTTACTAGAATATACATTTGAGTTTGATTTTTGGAAAGCATCAGTCTGCTGTACAGAACTATTTTAATAAAACGTTTTTTTTTTTTTTTTTTTTTTTTAATATATTTTTTAATCCCAGTCCCCGTTGGGAGTATGTCTTGCACATAATGATCAGCCTGAGATTTTTTTTTTCTGTACAAATTGTGATTCAGGAACACCTGATGAATAAAGTTGAGTGTTATCTCTAGCAAACACAGAACACCTGATGAATAAAAAGTGTTATCTGTACCTAACATAGAAGTATCACTGTACTTCTACTGTCACCTTTGAAATGTAAGAGTGCATTTTAACTTCCATAGGAGGACGAGCGAGTAGTGCAGATCGACCAGACTCTGATGGTGATGATTCAGATGGGCCTGATGATGAAGATAATGATGGGGAGGAGGAAGATGAGGAGGACAGCCAGGCGGAGTCCGGCCTCTCCGCCACACCCTCTGTCTCTGCCAGCCCTCAGCACCTCTCCTCCAGCCAGGCTGATCAAGCGCCAAGCTCTCTGCTTGCGCAGATGTCCATCAGCCCAAGTCCACACCCAGCAGCTCTCATTCACACTCCAGCCTCAGAGTCCCAGGCATCAGACACTGAGTCAGTGGTCATGACTAGCCCTGTCTCACTGGTCAGACAGATAACTAGCCCTGTCTCATTGGTCAGACAGATGTCAATCTCTGCTTCCTGTTCTAGTCCTGGCCCCAGCCCATCCTCTTACTCTGGCCCTGTCTCAGAACCCCATGCTTCTGATACTGAGTCTGTACACATGATGAGTCCAGTCTCGCCGTGCCGGCAGATGTCCATCGACTATCCCGACATCGATGTGCCCCCTAGTCCCCCAGGCAAGGGCTCCAAGCTCGGCCAGGTGAGATCTGCCTCCTCCCAGTCACTGTCGTTCCCATTTTGCCTTCCCCTTTCCTTACACATCAACCCATAGTCACCTCCATACCCACCTCCATACTCACCTTCATACCCACCACTAAACTCACCTCCATACCCACCTCCAAACTCATCTCCAAACCCACCTTTATACTCCTTTATAACTGTACCCACCTCCATTCCCACCTGTATCTCCATACCTATGCATATCTCCATACCTTGCATACCTGACACCTCAGCAAAGCTGATCTGATTGCATGAAAAGGTGAATATAATATTGAACTGATTTGAATTAATATTGTTAGATATTGTGCACTACACGTTTTTATTGTTTGCAGAAGTTAAGCGTCAAATTGGTCTATAACATTATTGTTTTATAGGATGGACCAGCAGCTACTTCTTCACAGGCCACAAGCGAGCCTAACTCCAATGTTGATCGCAGCACTCAGACCACCTCAGACAGCCTTCAGGAGCCTTTGCACTTCTCAGTCCCAGATTTCACCCAAGAGTCTGGAGCTGGAGGTCCCACCCACCTTTTCAGCCACACCCATGAGCCTGGAACTGGAGGCCCCACCCACCTTTTCAGCCACCTCCCCCTGCACTCCCAGCAGCCTGCTCGTTCTCCTTACAGCATGGTACCTGTTGGTGGCATTCAGCTGGTGCCTGCTGGCTTGGCTGCATATTCCACCTTTGTGCCCATCCAGGCTGGGCCTGTCCAGCTCACCATCCCAGCTGTCAGCGTTATCCACCGACAGGCTAGCAGCCCTCTGCCAGCTCCCAACACCCCGCCCAGGCCTGAGGGCTCACCCCCCCAGCCCCTGGTGCTTCAGGACCCTGTCAGCAGTGTCCTGCCCTGTTTCCCTCTGGGCCAGGTGGCAGGACTCCAGACCCTTGGGACTCCCCAGGCCACACTACAGCCTGTGGAGACGTTGAGTGTGGTGGGTCTGGCTAACTCCACCCAGCTTGTGCCTCAGCAGAGTCTGGCGCTAAATGCAGCTCTGGGCGTGCAGGTGTTGGCCGCCAGCCCAGCGCCTCAGAGCAGTTCAGCCTCCCCAGCTCATATCCCTGGCCTGCAGATCCTCAACATTGCCCTACCCACCCTCATTCCCTCCCTCAGCCCTCTCTCTGCCCTCAGCCCACTCCCTCTGGTTCCAGAGAAGCCCTGGAGCCCAGAGGGAGTGGCCACAGTTTCTGTACCTTCTCAAGTAGTGGAGTCTACCCTTGATACCTCCCCCTCCACTAGTCCACCCACAGCCGGCCCGGCAGCTGCAGTGGCGGCCCCAGGCCCCAGAATGCCCTCATTGAAAGTGACCTTGCCAAGCAAGCCCAGCTCGGTGGAAGACGAAGCCACACTAAATGCAGCTACAGCAGAAAATGTGACATTAGCACCACAACCGCAGCCCTCCTCATCCACCGAGGCAGGAGCTCAATGTGCGCATAAAGCACCAGCAGTAGGGGCCAGTGAAACAAAATCGCCACGGCAACCCATTACCAGGCAGCCAGTAACTGATGACTACAATGATGCCTCCAGTGATGATGAAGATAGACTTGTCATTGCCACCTGAGAGCCCTTGATAGAAAGTCAGTATGTCTTTACTTCTGTTGATTTCTCTCTCTCTCTCTCTCTCTCTCTCTCTCTCTTTCTCTGTTGATTTCTCTCTGTCTGTTGATTTCTCCCTTTGTCTGTTGATTTCTCTTTCTCTGTCTGAGATTTTCTCTTTTGTAAAACTTTGTCACTTTGTAAAACTGAAAACACTCAAGGGGCTTTTACCAGCCTCTATTAAAGCACATTTTCTGGCATATATAATTGTACGTGCAATCATAAATGATGATGATGATGATGACCAACTATTTTATTTTTTACATTTTGTGAACTCCAGGCAGTTTCTTTTCTCTTTTTTTTTGTACATGTTGTATAGACAATTGTGCCTTTTGGAGTTTCTTGTTTAGGAACCTGTAAATATTATATTACAAATTTAGTAGTTGCCTGTGTTATATTAGCTTAGATGAAATGGAAGTTAAAACTAAATGGAGGAAATTAGTTTTATTTTGAAATGTTTTATGTCAAACGTAACTTTACGTAAAAAACAATAAATAAATGTTGTACTGATATATGAACATTTCTAGGGATTTGAGGGCTGTGTTTCTGTGTACAGATATCGTGTTCAACTATTTATTATATTCCATCTAGTGCCCAGGTGATTTACATAAGTCCATAGATATGTGTAAAATGGTGGCTTTACATTGATGTATCTACACAATCAAATGTATCAGTAAAACTTTGTTTACAAGTGTATTTGCTTCTTGAATGTCATTTTGTTTAACTTTTACTTAGCATGCTGTCTCCGAGATACCTCCAAAACAGCTTTCAGTTATCTTAATGATGCAAGAAATACATTCTCTTGCCGTCATGTATAAATTATTTTACTTAGAGAGCAGGAGATGTCTACATTCAGATCAGGTTTAGGAAGACTAACATTGACTTTCTGCTTCTCTCAACAGGGTCACAGCAGGTCTTCATTAGAACTCACTAGTGACTGACTTGGCTGACAGTGAGCAAGTTCAGGACAACTGAAACTAGCTCATAGTGACGCCAAGTGGCGTAAAGTTGCTACTGCAGTGAAATGTTTAAGGACACACTGTACAAAACGGTAACTAGCAGTACTGGGTAGGTGGGGAGGATGTTGCCTAGATACCAGACCCACCGAGAGTCTTAGAGTGGGTGACAGACTCTAAAATGCATCAGAAACAGTTTATTTGAGGGAACTGGATATAGTGCATGTAAAAAACTAAAGTATGAGCAACTTACACGACCTGCTAAAACCACTGTTGTTTCTTCCTGTAAAATTAGGAGACTAAACCTGTCATATTATCTCAGAGGCTACACAGACTTGTTAATATTAGGAACCTTGTCATACTATCTACAAAAAGCTTAGTGCATTTTGTTGCCTGTGGAGCAGAGAGAATAACACTATACACTGATTGTCAGCCATGCGTGACTCTAAACTTTCCACTGTAGCCTCTACTCCCGTTCATTGAGTTCCATCATTACTCATGGGGCTGTGCCTTGTGTATGAATCAGGCAGGAAAAATGAGAGCGAAACGGAGAGAAATCTTAGGTGGCGGCATTAAACAAGTCACTGACGAGCAAAGCTTAGTGAAGACTGACACTGGTGGTGTTTGGATCTGAAACAGCTATATCTGCAGCCCTACCCACATAGCCTGAGGACAGGGAAAGAGTTCAGCTGTAGCCTAGTGCATACTTTTATAATTACTTTAATGCTGCAAATCTAGAAGTAGGATGAATTCCCTAATATCTTAGTGTTTCACTGCTGCTCCCCAGACAAGCAGAAACAAGTTGCACAGCATGTCTTATGTAACATTTTAGAAGAAGTGGGAGATTTATGGTACAGGCACCTTGTGCAGCGGTGCTGCTGTTCGCTGGTGCAATAGAACATCTGTGGGATGCTAAGGATTAGGATTAGGGTTAGGGATCCATTAACATTGTTTTCACTTCGAGAGTCTGGGAGGGGGAGGGTCTTAAAATATGGGGTCGACAAAGTCTGTATCAGAGCAAGAGGATCGGACTTCAATCTTTGATCAGACTTAGATCAGTGGCTCCCTGTGCGGATCAGACTTAGATCAGTGACTCCCTGTGCATGGTCAAAGATGGGCAATAAAAAATTATGATAACATGGGTTAGGGTTAGAAACATGTGCCTATATGAAATGCCATTTGACCCCTCTTATGTATGTATGGTATTTCTGTTTCATTTCTGTTTATGAAAAGTAAAAGTAAAAACAAACAAACAAAAAAACAATTAATCTGGTACAGAAAAAAATAATAAAATATAAAATTACGGATTAATTTTAATTATAGGAAATATTTTACTTAAATACAGTTGGATCAAATTTCTATTATGTAATTAGTATGCTATAATTTAATTAGTATTATATTTTCGACACTTTTGTTTACACTGAAAAAATGTCTATGTACTCGAGCTCCATCTGCTGGTAAGACTTCAAAGTGACATCACTTGACTTGGAAACCTGCAAAACTTGGCGCGACCTGGCGCCCGGCGTCTCCAGCCCTGGAATCTTAGGCATACAAAGCTCTTATCTCGCTCTACACGTTGTGTGTCGGTGAATATTAACAAACAGCATTGTCTACGAATGACCAAGCGGACAAAACTGTTTACACGCGACTGAAGGGCGCGAAGGGGGAGGTGGTATGTTGTGATATATAAACGCTCGTGTGCACTTTTGGAGCAAAGCTCAAGCGAAATATTTTGCCTTTTAATCTGAACGATTTAAGAAAAGTGAAGGAACGTATTTTTTTGCTCACTGACGTTTTTTGCATCCTGACAAAATTGGATAATAAATCATCATCATAATAATAATAATCTTGAAATAATTTCCTCAAAATGGAATTACGGATATTTTTCCCCATGATGTCCATGCTCTCTTCTGGAATCTTTCAGACAGGTATGCGACTTCACCTTGTCTTGAATGAATTTCTCTTCATTCACTTTTTGGACCTTTCTGGAAAATGTCTATAGTTATGTTTTTGCTTAAAATATATTTAGGCTAAATAAAGTTTTTAAAAAAGATAGTTTAGTTGTTTTAAAAAATGCTAAAACAACTAAAAACAATAACCTTTTTCTAACACAATTTGTGCCAGCATTGCTTATAACATCAACTCTGCCTTTGTTTAGAGTCCCAAAAAACAAATACAGAGTTATAAAAAAATTATATTGGCCTTTTCGTTTCATTTGAGTTTTTTCGTTGTCTTTGGGTGAAGGTGTTGGGAGTTCCATAAGCGCGCGTCTCTCACGAACCAAGCGATGCTCGTGCGCAACTTTTCTGGATAAAGAATGTGTGTACTTCTGTCATCTGGACATTATTTGGGTCAACACTCCAGAGTGAGTATTTACATACGTACGAACTAATGTTCAATTATTTGCCTGTTTATAACGTCGCTTTTCCTACGCTTTGGTGACTGATAATTGTGTGTAACTTCAGACGCACCGTGTCTTACGGACTGGGCAGCGTAAAGAAGCGCTCTGTTGAAGAAGTGTCTCGTGCTACCGAGATCCCGCGCTGCAAGTGTAAAGACAGCAGCGACAGCGCATGCTCTTTGTTCTGCCACACAGATAAAGAAACTGGGTAATTATGAATTTAGCAATTGTTTAGACAAACAATTAAACCAAAACAACAAATCAGTGCACGACAAACTTGCACAAACAAGTTTTTATTATGTTTTACAGACACTTTCATGTCTGTTTATATAGACATTTTCAGACTATCGATTGCACCAAACTGAACGTGCGTCTACAAAGCTACTCTTCTCTTCTCATTACGTGTATTTTCTCTTGTTAGGCACGAGGCAGCGCGTGAAAAAGTGATCTCTAGTGCTGACTGTGCCGAAAAGCCAAGGAGGATTAAAAGGTACGAGAAACCGCTAAAAACGAAGGAAGCGAATAGCATAGATCTTTTTGTAAATTAATTCGGCGCCACAAATTAATCGTTAAACTAACTGTAAAATGAATCGTAATACCAGGGTACGTATAAACCACCACAAATGCATGATCTAAGAAATAGGACTTCGGAAAATAAATTTCTCCTTTTATGATGGTTGTCACGTGACGATGTGGGAGACAATAGTCATACTAGGACGAGAAAGAAATGACTGGAAAAGTATGTTTGATTTGTTATTACTGTAATGTGAAGGGATTTGTCCCCGTTCTCTGACTAGAGCAAAAGGCATACGGTCAATAAGAGACACACATAGGTTATTAAAGAGGTTATTATTATTATTTCTTTAAAGCAGCAGGCTATTCTACTGGTAAAACGATATTCTTGCCCTCTATTCTTGGATAACTCTCTGTATAAAGTCAATTTTGCTAAATATAGGATGTTGTACTAAGTGCATTTTTGAAGTTAGACTATTGAACACACTGACATTCTGCCTGGATGAGAGGAATATCTGCGTGTTTACCAAACAGCTCTGACTGTCTGCAGGGCCCTTAAGAGGATCGACCCTTCCGGGGAGAGGACCACAGGGAATGGAGGGAGAGGCAGTCTCACAAAACACAAGCTGCTGCGAAGACCACCTTCTATAGGTAGACAGGGGGTCCTGCACTTCACCAAGCCCTTCTGAGCAAAGCGCCCATGGACCCTTCTCTGTGATGAGATCATCCAACATGGACCCTTCTCTGTGACATCATCCAACATGGACCCTTCTCTGTGACATCATACAACATGGACCCTTCTCTGTGATATCATCCAACATGGACCCTTCTCTTTGATGAGATAATCCATGTTTCCTGAGGGTCTTGGGGCATGTGCTAGGGTTAGGGTTGTGTTTGTGCTTAGTCTCCTAAAGCCAAGCGAGCTGATGTGTGCTTGGCTTAGTCTTAAATCTCTATGGGCATCATGTATAACTAGGAGAACTATCACCTCTAGGGAAGACCCAAATATGGATCCAAAGCAATCAGACAAGTTCAAGGTGTGAAATCAGCCAACCGATGAGTTGCAGCTCAGTTTCACTGCTTGTGGGACAAATGGCTTTGTGCACTCTCAGGTTCCTGAACTGGAGTCTCCACAGTCTACTGAGTAAATCAGTAATTCAGTAATTGTCGAGGTCTTTTCAGTAATTCACACAAGTATTGCGCACATGCAGTAATGTGTTACGCCTGGGAACTGAGACTGGATGAGGTTGTTCTGAACTCATTAAAACCCAGGCAGTATATTTGCTTTTCAGTAATACTAGATCTTTTCCTTGTCGTCTTTGACATGTTCGGTTTTCATTACATGCTGTTTTATGATGTAACTCTGACTGTAATCAGGGCAAATTGTTATTTATTGAGGCATTTTTGTAAAATAATGCTTGAATTATTAAGCCATATTGGCATAACTGACCATCATTATATTTCTATGAAATGCTATAACCTCTTAGCCACACTTGTGGTCAGCATTGTAGGAAATAAATAAGCTTATTTAAACATCTCTGTCCTTGCACGTCTTATTGTGGGCTGCAATTGTGCTACAGTCCTGTGTACCCTGCCCAGGGTATCTCAATTGTGCTGTAGTCCTGTGCACTCTGCCCAGGGTATCTCAATTGTGCTGTAGTCCTGTGTACCCTGCCCAGGGTATCTCAATTGTGCTGTAGTCCTGTGTACCCTGCCCAGGGTATCTCAATTGTGCTGTAGTCCTGTGTACCCTGCCCAGGGTCTCAATTGTGAGGACACCAGGCAAGAGGTTACAAATTTTGTAAATCCACAGTAGAGCAGAGAACTCAACTGTGGCTTATTATTTAACTTAGAAATGTTAGTATGATATATGTGTTATTAGGATGATGTGAGTTTAACTGACTACTAGAGAGTACTCAGTTTTCATAATGAAACAAAATAAGTTTAAAAACTGTGTTGATTAGAAAGCATGAATGGTGACTTTCCAGTTAGAAAGTGCATGATTGTTTTATGTGCAGGAATGACAGTGTGAAGCCCAGGTGTGTGCTTCAGGTAGAACACCAGGGAGGCTCTGCACACTACATTGTTCTAACGCTGCTTTCAAATCTTTCCTATACAAAACTGCACGAACCTGGACTTGATTTCAGAAGACATGAAATAAATATATACCCTCTGGGGAATTTGGAACAGGCCTTTGAATGAGATCCTGTTTCTGGACCCAGGAAGGTTAAATACCTTCTGACAGAGGTCTGATGTCACAAAGGCCATGTTTTAGTGCCCCATGCACCACAGTCTAGGAGGACCTTGGCACTGGCGTAAGTCATTAGGGCTTGAATAGAAACCGAACACACATAATAGGTCATTACGCTTCTAGGAATCTGCTTGAGCCAGCAGGAATTCAGATCTCATGGGGAGAACAATGGGTAATGCGCTGGGAGGAGCAGGCAGGCTTTGGGCTTCTGACATCCCTGAGTACTGTAACACACACCTCCGCCCTGAGCTACCTACACACACACACACACATAATCACACACATCCCTGAGTACTGTAACACACACCTCCGCCCTGAGCTACCTACACACACACACACACACACACACACACACACACACTATCACACATACATGCACACACACACAGACAATCACACATACATAGACACACATACATACACACACAATCACACACATCGATGAGTACTGTAACACACTTCTGCCTTGAGCTACCTACACACATGCACACAATCACACAAACATACACACAAACACACACAATCACACATACATACATACACACACACACACACACACATCCCTGAGTACTGTAACACACACCTCCACCTTGAGATACCTCCACACACACACACAATCACACATACATGCACATACACACACACACACAATCACACATACATAGACACACACACACTCATACATACACACACAATCACACACATCCATGAGTACTGTAATACACTTCTGCCTTGAGTGAACTATGCACAAACACACACACACACACAACTCTGCCTTCATACATACACACACAATCACACACATCCACATACTCCCCCACACATTCATACACCCATATCCTCTCTCTCTCTCTCTCTCTCTCTCTCTCTCTCTCTCTCTCTCTCTCTGTCTGTCTCTCACACACACACACACACACACACACACACACACACATTATCCCACTCAAAAACCCATCAGGTAATGTCTGTAAGAAAAGGTTGTATTTTAGGGTTATATTCTAGTGTTCTCTGGAGGGTAAGCTCATACAAACTTCCTCTCCTTGCACTCTGCAGCACAGAACCACACACTGAACACTGACCAGCGCACAACCACACACTGAACACTGACAAACGCCCAACCACACACTGAACACTGAACACACTACACAGTGCTACAGAACATACACTGAACACACTACACAGTGCTATAGAACTGAGTAGCTCAAGTGGTAGCAAAAGAGTTCAGTGTGACAAAGGTACACATTCGGTCATCTAAACCCCAGGACTACTGTGCTACAGCCTCATGGAGCCCCTAACCCTAACACAAAGTATGAGGGAACGATTATGGGAATCTGCACAGACATCATTCCACACTGTGTTCTAATCCCACACACACACATATGCACATACAAACACACACTCCACTAAGCCTCTAGTTATTTCCATCAGCAGTAAAACACAGTCTAAACACTATTATGGAATACCCCCACAAAACATTTTTTGAATTCCTCCTTGACAGATGGGCATTTGAGAAGGTTTTGCAGACTTTGCTTTCCTCACATATGAGTTCAGGTACACAAGCATTAAGTAAAAAGCTTAAAAAAAAAGGGTTCATTCTGAACAAATAAGGCAGATGTTACATGCAAGTAAGCATTGTCATATTATTAGGGATATGGATGCCTATGACTCTAAGTCATACAGTAAGCATTAGCATAAAATCAAGCTGTCAACAAAGTTAAAATACCAATTGCTCAGTTGTAAATAATGAACTTTTTCCAAGGGTGTTTTCAAACTAAATGAAATAAAGCACTGCTTACCTGTGATACATTTCTAAACCTCTTGAGAAACATGTAAGTTGTTCATGTACCTAAATTTGAAGAAGAGGTAGTTTTTTAGAGAAGATATATATATATATA
>JAOYMR010000004.1:7355278-7375972 GCA_025802075.1 Tenebrosternarchus preto | reverse complement strand
ATATATAAAGTGAATCTTTATGTATATCAGGAATGCAGCAGTAACAAATTTATGATTTTTTTAAAGAGGATAAGAAAACATTCGAAATAAAATCAATTGAATCAGTTGCGAATAAAATCAAATCCTAAAGAACCTTTACTATAATGAACTTTGCTCTTACTGCGTAAGAGATGTGAAATACTGGATGTTGCAAAATTTCCCAAAGGCTGCAAGACAAAAAATATCAGATCTAACGCTAAATCTTGCCGACTTCCCCATCACACCCGGCTTCTCTCTGTGTTGTATTTGACTCTGACTTATCGTTCGATAAATACATAGACAGTATTACTAGGACAACTTTTCTCCATCTATGCAACATCGCCAATCTAAGAAATGCAGTATCCTGGCATGACGCAGAAAAATTTGCACACGCCTTCATTAGCTCTAGATTAGACTACTATAACGCCCTACTATTAGGGTTAGTTCTAACTAGAACTAGAAAATTCTATCATATCAGCCCAGTCCTGTCCGGCCTATACTGGCTACCAGTTATATTTTGTATTGATTATAAAATCCTTGTATTAACATATAAAGCTCTGCATGGGCTCGCTCATGATTATCTGCAAGAACCTTTTTCTTATTATTAACCTCCACATTTACTAAGATGTTATCTTAGATGTTATAAGACTCCAGTTAGGGTTAGTGTACTGTATATGAGTCTTACTTATTTACTCCAGTTAGGATTAGTGTACTGTATATAAGAGTCTTACTTATTTACTCCAGCTAGGGTTAGTGTACAAGGGGTAGGGTTAGTGTACTGTATATAAGAGTCTTACTTATTTACTTCAGCTAAGGTTAGTGTACTAGGGTTAGGGTTAGTGTACTGAATATAAGAGTGTTACTTATTTACTCCAGCTAGGGTTAGTGTACTAGGGTTAGGGATAGTGTACTAGGGTTAGGATTAATGTACTGTACATAAGAGTCTTACTTATTTACTCCAGCTTTTGGTTACTGTACTTCCCTTTTAGCTCCCTTGTAGAAGTTACAGTTAATCCTGACAGAGCTACATGGTAATCATGGTAACCCTTTTATATATGGACTGCTCATATGGTCTTCATCGTTACAGATTTATCCTATATCGTATGTCACGGTGGCCGACCAGGCCGCCTCCCCTGTGTGGGGGTGTGTTCGGTTGTCTTGTCAATCTAGTGAAGCGCGTGTGTACGTCTGGTTGTTGTTGGTGTGGCGTGTGATTGTTCTTGTTGTTGTTGTTATACGTTTCACCTGTGTCTTGTTATGGTGAGTGTATAAAAGCGTGTCACACAGTCCTTATCGGTCTTTGTCTATGTGGGATGTCGACGTCGCAATGTTGATTCGTGTTGAAAGGAAACCGAAAATAAACGGTTTTTTATTTAAACGCACGTCGACTCCTGTCAGCTTTTTACAGGTCTCCGAGGCTCTCCCGTGACATCGTTGCTAACCCTAACCCTAACAATTGCAGAGATGATGATAACAGTGGACTAGACCTGCTCATCAGCAACAAAAACAACAAACAAATAAAATAACACAATAAAACAAAACATCTGGGCCACCCTTGGAGGAAGGGTTCCCTTTTGAGTCTTGGTCCTCCCAAGGTTTCTTCCTATCAAGGATTTTTTCCTTGCCACTGTTGCCCTTGGTTTGCTTATTAGGGATATGGACCCATGCAATTGTAAAGCTGCTTTGTTGGAAAAAGCTCTAAATAGACGCATTTATAGGTATGCAGTGACTGAACAGAAAGAAAAAGTACATGGTACATTCTATGCCATAAAACTAAGTTCTATAGAAATTCCAATCAAAATTTGAATCTGTTACTGAATAATCTGCCCTGTATGGCTGTGAGATGTGGGGCTGCTCACAAATCAGAAACTCAAACATCCTGATTACCTGCACATTTGAACCTTAAACATAACCCTAACCCTAGGTTATTTAAAATATTTATTAGAACTATTTTAAAGGTGCACAGGTGTACCACAAACAATGCATACAGGGCAGAATTATGCATATATATATATATATATATATATGTTAATAATAAAAAAACACAGTAACCCACACTCATATCACTGAAACACATGTAAAACACAGAAACCCACACTCATATCACTGAAATACACGTGAAACACAACAACCCACACTCATATCACTGAAACACACATGAAACACAACCCACACTCATATCACTGAAACACACATGAAACATAACGCACAACACAACACAACACATGAAACACTGACCCTAACCCTAACCCACACTCATATCACTGAAACACACATGAAACACAACACACAACACGTGAAACACTGACCCTAAGCCTAACCCACACTCATATCACTGAAACACTCTGCAGCACCAAGTAAGCAGTGCCCGATGCACACTTCAACATTAACACACACAACACTACACTAACACACAATAACACTACACAAATACAAACTACATTCACACACTAACACACAGTAACTACCCTAACACGCATTAACACTGCACTAACACACACTTATCAGGAAACTCAGTCAAAAGAAAAATGCAGTGTAATCTATCCCTATATAGACAGCAGAGCACCTCTTTGTTATTTTTGTTTCAGATTTTTTAAATCAGGTTGGTTTATAATTATTTTAATCTATGTATGCTTGTAGGTGGTTTAAGCTTACAGGACTTGATGTTACAATCCTCATATTCAACACTTTGTTGCTCCATGGAGATGGAGATGGAGATGTGGTCAACAGGTGGGGACCCTGCTTCATCTGTTACAGCGATTAAATGCTGACTGTGTTTTACAGGTCCTTTTATTTATGGGGTGTGTTATGTATAGCTCTCTTTGTTTATTGATTATCTTCTGACTTACTCTGACTTCTTTTTGTTTATTGATTATCTATTAATGGCTGCAAATTGGAGGGTTACTGTCTGAAGGAAAAAATCCCCCAACTGAAAGTTATAATAGAGACAGAAATTTGTGACAGAGACACCACTCTCTTACCATCCAGATTGGCAGACTGTTTGTTTATTCATTCTTGTCAGAATTCTTTTGTTCTTTTGTAGTGTGGAGCAATTCTACCAGAGAAAAAATAAACATCTTTTCAGAGGGTCCTTTCATGGTCAACCTATGAAGCAAGACCAGCCAGAGCACGTGTGCACCATGCGTTTTGCCCAGAAGGGGGTTGGGCTCATGAGTTGGTGGGTGGGGTTTTGTAAAAAAAAAAAAAATGGGGGGGGGCTCATGGGTTTGTGGGTGGGGTTTCTTGTAGGAGGTGGTCTGAGTGCATATTCACCTCTCCAAACAAAAACTTTGAGGTTGATCCCTCACCTATATCATTTAAGTGACGGAAGTAGACATACACAACTAAAATGTGCTCGTCTTCATTTTTGACAACAACACTGATTTCTCAGATCCACTCTGACTCCTCGACTCCACCAGATGCCTTCTTTATTTTCATTCTTTATTTTCATTCTTTCCCTGTGAAGCAGTGAACCAGAACCCTGAATGCTTTGGAGCAGAGAAAAAGAACAGACACATATAGACAAAAGACAGAGACAGAGAGGGAGAGGACAGGGGTTGGTCCTTCCAGTGAGGTAAGAACAATGAGCAACATCCAGGAGCATCGCTCATTTTTGATTAGGGTTAGGGTTAACACTAGCTGCAGAGGGAATGTTCAAACAAACCAAACAAGCCAAATGTAAAGAGATGCCCCCCCCTGGACAAATGTATCTCTGCATCTACCTGAATTATGTCTATAAGCAGTGCACCAGGGCCCACTGGGAGTCTAATACATTCACTGTTCCCTAATACATTCACCATTCCCTAATACATTCACTGTTCCCTAATACATTCACCATTCCCTAATACATTCACCGTTCCCTAATACATTCACCGTTCCCTAACACATTCACCATTCCCTAACACATTCACCGTTCTCTAATACATTCACCTTTCCCTAAGACATTCACCGTTCCCTAATACATTCACCTTTCCCTAAGACATTCACCGTTCCCTAATACATTCACCGTTCCCTAACACATTCACCATTCCCTAACACATTCACCGTTCCCTAATACATTCACCGTTCCCTAACACATCACCGTTCCCTAACACATTCACCATTCCCTAATACATTTCCCTTCCTTGCCATTGCAAATACTGCAGTATAAATCATCTGTTCCTACTTAGAAAATAAAAACAAATAATTAAAAAAATAAGGACATACATTTTTTGAATATATACATATGTGAATATAACACAAAATTTCTTAGTGCAGAGTGCAAACTTAGTAGTTTGTTTTATAAATTCTTACGATTAGTGTGTCTGGCATTTTAATGTTAATATTGAGAATGAGGATGTTTATCCTTTTAAATCTAGGATTCCATATTTTCCAAAACCTCATGTTATAGGATTTGCAAAATATGATATAGTTTGGGAAATAGAGCATAGTGTTTCCTGATGTGTGTAAACAAAAATGTAAAATGTACAAAAGTCTTCTCCAAGCAAAAACCATTTAATACCATTTAACACAGTTAATCAAGAGTTAATGATGTTGAGAATGGACCTAACCCTATCCCTAACCCTAGACCTAATCCTAAAATCTACACCTAACCCTAACTCTACAGAAAGAGGTACGGTAAACGTTCTGAGGAGATGCTGTTACCAGCCACACTGTTGATACTGTTTGTTTTTAGCTACCGTATGAGACATGCCCATCTGTATGCTGGTATCCCTTACCTCCACATTCACTTACACACAAATATTTCTAGTAAATGAACCATCTTATTATTTTATTGTGAATTTCAAGTGTATTTGCAGAAGACTCTCAGACGTTCTTTATCCATCACTATTTGCTTATTCAGATAACAAATACATGATAAACCCCACGACAACATTCAAATCTCCTACTGTTTAACCCCCCTGAACAGACTCATGAGATAAGGGCATTACAGATAAGGCCATTCAGAAATGTGCGATTCTTCTGTTTCTACAGGTTCAAAACACATCCTTATCCACATTCCTAATCTGATTCACACACTTGTGTGTGTCTCCCTCTCACACACACACACACACACACGTTATATAAATAACGTTGTTTTTTTCTATCTGGAGTACAGCTGTCAGTTCTAACCCTGCAATCACAACATCAAACATGTAACTATATAACACCCTGTGCCACTTTCCATAAAGACTGAAGGATGTGCCTGCAAGGTTACTCCTCACGCTCCACCTCTCAACTCTCCTCTTCCTGTCCTTGTGTTCTAAGCTCGTGTTCTAACTGGACTGTCATTGTGTGTCAGGTATAGCCATTTCATCTTCTATATTGAAATAACAAATCCATCCATGTGTCATTTATACTTAGAAATTTCTACATTTCTACATTTTATAGCAAAGAAATACGGAAAAAATATATTCTACTTATTTAAGATACAGCTTAAGAGAACAGCTGTCTGCCACATTGTTTTCTTGTCCTGTTGCACTGATGGCTGTCCTAGACTTACCAAAACAGCTCATTTGATAATGGAGAATGTAATAAAGGTCGACTCCAGTAAAATACGTTTGAAGTTTTGCACTAATGACACACTTCAGTTTCATTTATTTTGAATCTGTCAGCACCCGCCCAACCAGTGTGATGAGGTCACTGAACTGCCTCATCACCAGACTCCCACAACAAGGCAGACTAAAGACTGATTTTCTTACCTTGAGGTTCCCAAAGGGAGGGGTTTTTAAGCTTCGGGGTGTCAAGGGTTGGATCTCCACCCATAGGAGAGGGGAACACAGCAGAAGACAAACTATGGAGAGTAAAAGACCATGGGTTATTAAAGCTAGCTAAATACCTACCAGTATAAGAGACTATAGGGTTAGTTTCTAGTTAAGTGTGTGCTGTGCACAGTGGGCTGCTGTTACTCATTGGTGAACTACTGAATGTAGTTGCGTGTGTACTGTGCACCATTGGATTTGAGAAAGGTGTTAAGTGTTTGTGTACAGTAGCATTATGCTTCAGACTGATCTCTTACTGTACTGTTTCATGTTTTTGTAGAGAATCTTTGACATTGATGCCCTCCTCATGAACTCATCTTTGTTGATTTAATGACTCCCTAAAATGAGGAGGAACATATATGTCCACTGGGCCAGTGAGGAGATCACTGGGCCTGTGAGGAGATCACTGGGCCAGTGAGGAGATCACTGGGCCTGTGAGGAGATCACTGGGCCTGTGAGGAGATCACTGGGCCACCGCTTTTAACCCCTCGCCGTTCCCCCATGCAGGGTTTTTTCCACACTGCAGGGCTACTGCTGCCTGGATTGTTCTCTGTCCCGATCACAGACAACATGCTGAAGCAGAATAAATGTGACTTTCTTAATTTCTATACAAACTGATTTAATCGCTGATGTATACAGTTGAATACGTGAAAATGTTTTATTTGTAGTCTGTTTTTTTCAGTTGTATAGTTTGTAGTACATTTACTTTCTCAATTTCAAGTTTACTGTAGTACAATTCTTAGGAATTCAAGAGGTTGACATTTCTGTACGAACTGCTGTTTTCAACTTTCATATATATATATGAAAGCAAAGAATTACATGATTTTGAGCGAAGACTGGTTAGCATGTAGGATTACCTTATTTTGAATAAAGAGTTTGTTTTTGACATGGAAGTCTGAAGTGTATGAAGATAAGTTTGCAGTTTTACATGTGTGCTTAGAGGTTAGGGAAAATAGCATATTTTCAAGAAATGTGACTTGACAAAAATAAAATAAAGAAAAGTGAATATTACTGAATGTTGTGGTAGCTATAATACTATAATACTACAATACTAAATTAATCTTAAAGCACAGAACCTGCAAAGACTTTTTCTGTTATATCCCAATAGCACAAGGTGATATGGTAGTGAAAATAATGGGCTTGGTTTGTTCCATTTATTTTGATAGTAGGTTACTGTGTACTGTGTAATGGGTTCTAGGTTTGTTCCATTTATTTTGATAGTAGATTACTGTGTAGACACGAAGTAAGTGTCTGGGAGAACACTGGCTTGAGTTTGGGTTTTATGGTTAGAGTGTTGAAGAACACTGGTTTGGGTTAGAGTTAGGGTTAGGGTTATGGATAGAGTGTGAGAGGACACTGGCTTGGGTTAATCAGCAGATGTACATAAATACTGATCTAGCACAAGTGTACACACAGCCAGTAAAGCTCTGTGAGGTTAGCGTTAGGAGCTGCTCGCACAGTGCAATGTGAATAACAGTATACAATAGTGTGAGGGTTCGGGATATTTCTAAAGCATGACATTTAAATGGTACACTGTATAACAGACATGTAAGTACAAATTGTTACAAATTGGCTGCTAGTTCACGCTATGTATTATCTACCTATGATTCAACCTATAGAGTAGTAATATATAGTACTATATATAGTACTGTAATATATACAGTAATATATAATATATACAGTAATGATTATTATAGTACTACATATTTTTACATATATTACATATACTGTACATAATATTACAGATACTGTGCATAATATTACAGATACTGTACATAATAATGCATGGAGTATAGGTATATTTCTGTTAGAATTAAACAGTTCTAACAGTTCCTTTAATAATAACGGACCTTCAGCTTTTCCACTGTCATTACAGGCACAAAATGTCTCTCATTTTCTCTCTCTGTCTTTCATACACAAACACTCTCTCTCCCTCTCTCTCATGCACAGACTCTCTCTCTCTGTCTCTTTCTCTCTCTCCCTCTCTCTTACCAGAATAAGCCACAGAGTGATGGGTGAAGGAGTGAAAGACACCTTGGTGTGGTGGAATGAATTGATGTCACTCAGCTACACAATCATTCTTCAGCCCTGCAGACAGATCCATTAGCACAGAGGAAGCAGACCAGGACCTAGAGCTCACCAGCAGTGCTAAAGCTCTTATGGACAGGCACTTCTGCCCCAGCCTTTTTCATCTAAATCACCACATCCTCCAGGAACAAAGACCAGCTCCCTGTGTCTGAACTATGTTACTGTATGGAATTACCTGCTGTAGAGTCTCATGCTATTACATACTTTCAAGGGTTTCTGTGGTGGTTTTCATCTCTGTACACAGAAGCCAACCTGTTAAATTAACCACACAATTCATATATGGAACACATATATAGATATAAAGAACACATAATAATAATAATAACAATAATAATAATAATAATAATAATAAAACTAGATAAATGCTAAAATAAAGAAAAAAATATTTAAAAAGTCAATGACAGCTTAAAAAAATTATATAAAAGTCTCAATAAGTGGATAAATTAGAATTTAATAAACAATCAGCTACTGAAAATAAAACTCTTGGGCTGTGTCCATTTTTACTTTTTGTGTCTGTCTCTGTTCATACCACATTGCTATAAATGCCAAAATAATTTTTAAGGAATGAATGTCGTTTATCTGCTCAGTTTTAAAGCAGGTCCCTTTTCAGTTGGTTTATCTGTTCATTTTTACACTGCCTTTTCTCTTTAAGTTCAACACTTCTAAAATAGATAACTTCACTTACAGTAAAAATTGATAACTTAAAGTAAAAATTGCTGACAATATCTTTCCCTTACAGTAAAAATCGCGGCCTGTATCATGAGATAACAATGGAGGCAGCTGCTGTTTGTGGAAAAATATTTTTTTTCTTAATTTTTGTCTTTCATGTCAGCAGAAGCAGACATAATAAAAAACACACTAGTGACTGTCACCACCCCAGCATTCAAACAGTTCTTCTATATGCAAGGGTTCGTGTGTTTAATTCTTCTGTTCTGAGTATACAGTGAATGCATATTAGTTGCATATTCAAAGCTGTTATAAGAGACAATTCAGATAGTAAGATCATAACACATCATGTACTAATTTTTCTAGTAGTTACTCAGATTTTAGTATTATATCACTATGTTAGTGAATGTAAGGACTCAGACTCAGACCCTTGTTTGCGGTACTTGCATATGTTTTTTGGTCCCCAGTGTCCCCAGTTGTGTCCCCATTTTTGTCCCCAGTGACATGTAATGTCCAATATCTGAAATGCTCAAGTAGCAAAATATTGTCCCCAGTGACGTGTCTGAAATGCAAAGTAGTAAAATAAACTTTAGTCTAAAGTGCTGTCATCACGTAACTTTTTTGTTGACAGATTATTTAAAACAAGCCCACATCAAGAGATATTTGCTTTTTGTTTTTCAGTAATATTGAGGCTGACGTCATGGTCAAATGCTACACAGAGTATTATCAGATTCCCTTGACTCTTTATCACAAATTATGGCGTGTATTGGCTCAAGGCAGTTCTGGAAGTACTGGAAATGCAACAACTGAGGAAGAGTCCCTGCTTGGCAGATTTGCTACAACCCAAATAATGAGTTAAGAATAATAATGAGCTAATAATCATGATGAATTTTGAGGTACAGACACTGGCAGATGTGAAACAGAGCTGTGCTAGATGTGTCCTACTGCTTGGAAGGATATGGGCTCATGCCATTACAGAGTTATTTTCTTTCTATAATGTGTTTCTGTAGTGTGTGTTTCTGTAACAGCTACATTGTATTTTATTATCAATCTTGCTTTTTCTCAATTACTTGTAAAGTGTATATGTAGCTCTAAACCTAAAAAATAAATTACATTTCTGCACATTTTTCCTAACTCTGAGGGCTGTATACAAGTAATAACCCTAAAATAAAATACCATAACACTAATCCTAAGTATAATAACTATAATCCTAACCTTAAAATATAAGTAATAACCATAGCCCTAACCTTAGTACACTTAATCAAAAATCATAAATGATTTGTTCACTTGCCAAGTTTCCCAAAACCATTGTAACTAAAAGTTGATCGTTAAATGGTAAAGTGACTATCACACTGAATACTCTCTCTCATTTAAGATGATCTGAATACTGTGATGGTTTTGGGCCCTGGTAATATTTCTGTTCCTTACATGTATTAGTGTACAGAACCATGTGTGCAGGCTAAGATCTAAGACTGAATACCTGTGTTTGTGTATACTTCCATGAGGAATTTGGGGAAACATTTGGGATCAGAGCGGGTGTTTGGCTGAGGAGGTAATATGATATTTATAATTAGGGATGAGCTGGCTGACTGCAGGAGGTCGCCACGCCATGACAGGAAGGGTGAAGTGCTGCCACCTGGAAGCACTTCTTCGAGGTCAAAGATCACATCTATTGAACATGAGTGACAACGTCCATTCAAAAACATACTGACATCAATCTGCCAGATAAGAGAGAAGCTAGGATTTGCTTGGTGTACTTACTATAGTCTATTTTCAAATTATAGCATCCCGGTTTTTAAAATTTCTAAACCACTGCAATGTTATTGGTTTGTTTACATTCACACGAACATTTAATAAACACTTTCAGCTAGCAGATCATATGAGCCAGTGTTCTGTAGAGACTCACAAAGGAGAGTGTAACTGGTTTTGAAACAATAATTCAACAACAAATACCTAAAAAATAAACTCATATTTAATGCTGATGTCCTTGAAAATAATGCTGTGCCCCCAAAATAATGGAGCTCTTCTTCACAGTAAAAGGAAGCATTAAGATACTTTAACCTCATGCCAGCCATCTCTTCACAGTAAAAGGACAAGAAATCATAAGTAGCCAGGGGGCTCTTCTAAATGGCAGCACTTTGAGTGGTCTGCAGAATAAGAGTCAAAAACTAAACTCTGCAGAATAAAAGTCATAAACTTACTAAACACTGCAGAATAAGAGTTATAAACTTACTAAACACATCTTTGCTGTGTTTGGCAAAGTCAGAAATTAGATACAGAGGTGAGGGTGTCATAGATTACATGTAGGTTGGGGTGTCATCTATTACATGTAGCGATACGTTCAGTACCTGGATGTCAGTACCTGAATACCTTTTCAGTATGTAAACACTTAAATCAGAAAATATTACACCACCAAAGCTGATCTCACTATGCAAAAACTGAAATCTTTTTTTCTCATGAGTTCCAGCAAACTTCTATCAGTCAGCTGTATCAAATGATAAGACAACCCATTTTCAGGAATGCACTTGTCCACAGAGCCAACAAACACAGCCCCCATCAGAAGACAGAGCTGATATAGTGAAACCTGTCATAACAACAAACACAACCCCCATCAGAATACAGAGCTGATATAGTGAAACCTGCCATAATGTTGGCCAGCCATGAGGACATGGCCTCGCTGGAACTGACAGCAGTGCTCTTGCTGCTGAGTGATATGGGGACATTACAGCAGAGGTGAGGATACGGAGACATTGCTGGAGAGGTGAGGATATGGGGACATTACAGTAGATGTGAGAATATGCGGACATTGCAGGAGACATGAGGGTACAGGAACATTACAGGAGAGGTGAGGATACGGGGACATTACAGGAGACGTGAGGATACGGGGACATTACAGGAGACATGAGGGTACAAGGACATTACAGGAGATGTGAGGATACGGGGACATTACAGTAGACGTGAGGATACAGGGACATTACAGGAGACATGAGGGTACAAGGACATTACAGTAGATGTGAGGATACAGGAACATTACAGGAGACATGAGGGTACAGGGACATTACAGGAGACGTGAGGATACGGGGACATTACAGGAGACATGAGGGTACAGGGACATTACAGGAGACGTGAGGATACGGAGACATTACAGGAGACATGAGGGTACAGGGACATTACAGGAGATGTGAGGATACGGAGACATTACAGGAGACATGAGGGTACAGGGACATTATAGGAGAGGTGAGGATATGAGGACATTACAGGAAACGTGATCCCTTGCCGAGGGTTCCTTATTTAGTCTGTTCGGCACTCTTTCAGAAACAACAGCCTGGGAGAGGGGGGGTGGTTCTTGTATTCATCATGCCTCTGCTTATCAAGGAATGTCAGATATTCAGCCCTGTGTGCAGTTTGGACTCAGCATGGGAACATGGCTATGAGTATGTGAGTTCAACGTTACCACATTCCAAACACTTGTGCCTCCACAACCCCAAAACAAAACAAAAAAAGGACTTCCTGTTGTTTCCATAGCCTTTTATCCCCATGCATGAACACACATACACACACACACACACACACACAAAAAACACACCCACACACATAAACTCACTGTCTGACACATATACACACACACACTCACACACTTTCACATACATACTCACTCTCAAACAAACACACACTCAAACACACACACACACACACACACACACACACACACACACACATGCACATTCACACTAAAAACACACACGAAAATATTTTCAGACCATCTATTCTTTAGTCTTATATCCAGTAGAATGGAAACATTTTCCCTTTTGAAGGAAAAAAGTATCTTAGGAGGTGGAGACAGTGAGGCTGGGGTGGAGGTAGTGAGGGTGGTGGTGGAGGTAGTAAGGGTGGGGTGGAGGCTGTGAAGGTGAGGGTGGAGGTAGTGAAGGTGGGGTGGAGGTAGTGAGGGTGGCGGTAGTGAAGGTGGGGTGGAGATTGCCTTATACAGTTTCAATAGGTGAGCCGAAAGAGGCGTAGCAGAGGGCGTGCTGTAGGGGGTGTGGCCACAAGGGAGCTGAAGGGGGCGTAGCTGGTGGTAAGCTGAGGAGGACATGGCTGCAGGTGATCTGAAGGGGACGTGGTTGCAGGTAAGACGAAAGGGGTGTGGCTACAAGTGATCTGGAGGGGGATTGGCTGCAGGTGGGCTGGAGGGGGCACATGGCTTGGCTGCTAGGACACAATCCTGCAAAAACTGGAACCACCGAACTGCACCTGCAACAAAACAGATAAGCCCCAGAACACACAGCTACACTGCCTAACCCTAATACTAACACTAACCCTAACACTAATAATCAAATCAAATCAAATCAAGTTTTATTTATATAGCACCTTTTACAGCAGATATTGTCTCAAAACAGCTTTACAAATGTCTGATTCCAAGCCTCCAGTGATCATGCCCAGGGCGACAGTGGCAAGGAAAAACTCCCTAAGAGCGTGAGGAAGAAACCTTTGGAGGAACCAAGACTCAAGGGGGGAGCCCATCCTGGCCGACACTGGTCACCACGACAACAAGATAAATATATAAACAACACAGTGTATTAAAATTATAAACTATAATATTAAGTCCAGGACTGTGCCACAGGAGGGGGGGGGGCAAGGGGTGCTGATAAGGGCCTCCATCTAGTTGATTAATCTTCCATTTGCGTCTGGATGAGTAGGAGGTGGTTGGTTCAGAGCAGCTAGCAGGAGAGCCTTGTCAATCCTTACTTAGTACCAAGGACAGCCATTAGCTCAGTAAAAGTAAAGCAATTAACTATTACTGCCTAACTAAAAGGACAGAACTATAAGATAACACAGACTTGTGGGCGCCCTGAGGCGTTGGCATCCCTCCACCCCACCGTCAACAAACTTGTGTGAACGTGTGCAGTGGTGGGACGACAGCACCAGTGTCTCAGTATAACATAAAACCCTCTGCCCATGAAGCCCCTGGACTTGTAACCTTTATCTACGGGGGAATATCAATTACCAAATGCTAAACTAAATAAGTAAATTTTTTTGCCTAGACTTAAGGATTGAGACTGTGTTAGAGTCCCAGACATTTTCTGAAAGGTCGTTCCATAGTTGGGGGGATTTGTAAGAAAAAGCTCTTCCCCCTACTGTTACCTTATTAATTGATGGAACCAGTAAGAAGCAGCACCCTGTGTTCTTAGTAAACCTGGAGGCTCATAGTAGGAATTAAGTTCTTGCAGGTAATCAGGGGTGAGTCCATGCAGAGCTTTATATGTTAATAGAAGGATTTTATAGTCTATGCGAAAATTTGACTGGGAGCCAGTGCAGGGTTGATAGGACTGGGCTGATATCAAATTTCCTAGTTCTAGTTAGAACTCTGGCTGCAGCATTTTGAACTAGTTGAAGCGTATTTAAGTTCTTATTAGAGCATCCTAATAATAATGAGTTATAGTCTAACATAGAGCTAATAAAGGCGTGGACAAATTTTTCTGCATCATGCTGGGATTATGTATTCCTTAGCTTGCTAATATTGCGTAAGTGAAGAAAAACTATCCTAGTAATACTATCTATATATTTATCGAATGATAAGTCAGTACAATATAACGTCGAGATTTTTAACGAGCCAGGTGCAATGGGGAAGTCAGCGAGATTTAGCATTACATCCGTCATTTTCTGTCTTGCGACCTTCAGGCCCAGGAGGAGGACCTCCGTTTTAGGAAATTTTGTGACATCCAGTCGTTCACATTTCTTACACAGGCTTCTATTTTCTCTAATCTGGGTCTGTCATCAGGTTTGGCTGATATGTGTAGCTGGGTATCGTCTGCATAGCAGTGAAAGTTGACACCATGTTTGCTTATAACTGCACCCAGTGGTAGCATATATAATGTGAATAATAATGGTCCTAAGATGGATCCTTGTGGGATTCCATATTTCACTGGATCAAGATTTGGTCTCTTAATTAGAGGTTTAATAACTGCTAATTTACAGGCTTGGGGCATGTGACCCATGGTAATGGATGAGTTAACAACCAACAGAAGAGGTTCAGTCAGAGCTGGTAATACCTCCTTGAGTAAGTTTGAGGGAATTGAGTCTAATGTACAAGTTGTGCAATTCAGCAATGAAATGATTTTTTCCAGTTCTAATAGTGGGAGCGGAAGGAAAGCTTCAAGGGTTCCTTCTAAAACAACATTTTGTTCAGTATCAGCCATACCAGATGACAGACGAGTGGGATTAGCTATTAAAGGTTTTATGTTTAGTCTTTCTCTATATATCTCTATGTTTATGTTCTCTATTTACTATTAAAGAAATCCATAAAGACATCACTGGTTAAGTTTGCTGGAGTCAGAGGTTCAGCACCTGTCTGGTTTTTCTTAAACTTTGAAATAATGCTGAAAAGAAATCTGGATTATTTTTGTTATTCTCAATTAACGAGGAAAAGTATGCTGATCGTGTTTAGTTAGTGCCCTTTTGTACTCATTATGGCTAACTTTCCAGGCACAGTGAAATACTTCCAACTTACTCGATCGCCATTTGCGCTCTAATTTACGTACTACTTGTTTGAAGTTACGAGTTTGATCGTTATCGGGCGCTTTATACAATAACGAGGGGACGAGCTGATTCAGACGGAATCAAATAATGATCGGAGATTACCGCAGTTGGAGGGAGCATAATTAAGTTATCTACTGTATCTTAGTACCTAGTGTTAAAATTTGATCCAGAGTATGACTGCTATGATGGGAAGGCCCTGTTACATTTTGTACAATGCCGAAAGAGTTCAGTATTGAAGTGAAGGCTTTTTTCAGAGGATCATCATCTTGCTCAAAGTGTATATTAAAATATACTACCATTATTCCTTTATCACTGCACACTGCTATGTTTGCCACAAAGTTGCTGAACTCGCTTACTAATCTAAGGTACTTCGATAGATTATACATACTCCACCTCCTCTGCCTGACTGGCTTGGCCTATGTACATAATTATATCCCACAGGGGTGGCTTTGTTTAATGGAAAATACTCACCCGATTTAATCCAAGTTTCTGTGAGACACATAACGTCAAATTTCTGATCGCTTATAATTTCATTTACAATGGCTGATTTGGAATTGAGCGATCGTATGCAGAATTTCAGGTCCGTAAAAGTAAACTATTGTTTGGTTGCAAGGTATGAATCCTAGTTAAAGTTTTGGGATGAGTTTGCTTAGTTTTTCTATGATTAAATGTAACCCGGGGCACAGACACAGTCTCAGTTCTATAGGATCTAGGTGACGCCTCATGGTGACTCACAGACGGTCGGTTTAGCCTGTTTGTCTGTGTCCTGGTCGTGACTCTGGATTGTCAGCAGCTACTAATACTATTCTGCCGACTAACTCATAAACTATGCACTATGCTGCAAGATAGTAAGGCAGCGCCATCCTGGGTTGGGTGGACACCATCCCTACCTAAAAGACCAGGCTTGCCCTCGAAGTTTTTCCAGTTGTCTATAAAGCCCACTTGATTTTCCGAACACCACTTGGACATCCAGCGGTTAAGCGCCGTGAGCCTGCTGTATGGTTCATCACCATGCAGCATTGGAATGGGACCAGAGCAAATTATGACATCATCTGGGCCAGTTTAACCACCTCTATAATATTAGCCTTAGTTATTTCAGACTGCTGCAGCCCCTACATGGATCACTATCCATGTACACTATCCACTCAAGTATCTCCTATTAGCTAACATTCTAAGGTTGCCACTAATGTCCGGCGCTCTGGCTCCTGGTATACAGCTAACTGTGACCGCTGGAGTCCCTTAATTAAGGGCGAGCGATTTTCACGTGTCGGACGATAGAGTCACCTATTACCACAGTACGTGATACAGGTTCCTCAGCGGGTGCTTCACTGAGCGGGGCCAACCTGTTTGACATGTGAACAGAGGAGTGGTGTTCAGGTGGGCTAGCGTTGGCGTTAGCCCACGCTCCTCGTCTGTGCCGCCAAGACGTCACCCATTCGCCCCGCTGTGAGGGTTCTAACGCCATAGTCGCGGGGGCACTACCTCTCCCTGGCGCGCCCACTGCTATCGTTCTATTCTGCTCTCTATCCTTAGATAAAAGGTGGACGTGGCGTACTATGTTTTCTGTTTTCGCCACAAGAGAAGCTAGCTGACATCTCCTACAAATATTATTATCACTATTGCTAATAGTGGTGAAAGGATCTAAATATATTAGCACTAATACTAACACTAACCTTAACCCAAATCCTAACCCTAAATCTTAAACTCTCCCTTAATGCAGCAGCACTACCAAAGTAAACATGCCCCAGAATACTCGTAATTTGTACAGAATACTTTGTGTTTATCATAAATGATGAACACTGTTTATGAACACTGCTTATTATAAATGAACACTGTTTTGCCACATTCTGTTACTTCTAAAAAGGCAAGATCTAGGCCACATTAAACATTCCAGACCTGTCTGATTACTGGATGGCCTCTGAATGTTTACTGTGATTGTCATGGTGTGACGGCGGGGCGGAGGGAGCACAAGCAGACGCTGCAGGGAACATGCTTAAGAGGGATTTTATTAAGCAGGGTTGCCAGACAGCAGCGTAGAAACAAACAACACAGCAATAAGGCTAGGTTAGCAAACAATAGCTAAGGGTAGCAGGCTATGGCTAGCGTTAGCATATAGCGGCTAGCATTAGCAAACAGTATACATACAGACGAACCGGTATCACCGGCGAGGCTGAGCAAACAAAGGCGATATGCGCTACGCACAAACACAACGTTTAGCTGAGAGGCAGACAGTGGCATACGCAGAGTCAATGTGCAGCATTTGAGCTGCGTGAGTGGAGAGAGTTTATAGTCCCCGGGGAGACGAGCGCCAGGTGTATCTAATACACTGGTGATTTGGGACGGAGGCAGGCGACGCGCGGTGGGCGTGGCCTGCGTGCTGGGCGTCCGCTGAGGCATGACAGTGAGGAAGAAACATTGGGAGGAACCAGGGCTCAAGGGGGGAGCCCATCCTTTTCTGGCCAACACCGGTCACCATGACAACAAGATAAATATTTATAGGGTAGTAAATAAGCTATAGGAAAGTCCGGGGCTGTGCCACAGCAGGGTGGGGGAGGACCAGGGGTGGTGATGAGGGCCTCCATCCAGTTGATTAATCCTCAATCTGCATCTGGATAAGTAGGAGGTGGTTGGTCCGGGGCAGGTAGCAGGAGAGCCTCATCAATCCTTACTTTGTACCAAGGACAGTCATTAGTTCGGTAAAAGTAAAGCGATACCGTTAGTTCTGTATGGGACATAAAATATAGACATTTCAGAAGCGTGGCAGTAACAACTCCGGCAATTAACTATTACAGCCTAACTAAGGCTTAAGACTTAAACCAAGATAGGGCTATTCCTGAGATTCCAATCCTATTTTCTAGTCTTTCTAGCAGAATATTGTGGTCTATTGTGTCAAAAGTTGCAATGAGATCAAGAAGTACTAGCAGAGATACATAACCTTGATCTGAAGCAAGAAGGAGATTATTAGTTACTTTAACTAAAGCTGTTTCAGTGCTGTGGTGGGACCTAAATCCAGATTGGAACTTTTCACATATATGTGATTCTTATGCAAATATACGCGTAATTGTTGGGCCACGGCTTTTTCTATGATCTTAGATCAAAATGATAGTTTTGAGAGGTCTGTAAATAGATAATATATATGGTAATATTATCTAGTTTACTTTACAGGCTTGGGGCATGTGACCCATGGTAATAGATGAGTTAATCAACAGAAGAGGTTCAGTCAGAGCTGGTAATACCTCCTTGAGTAAGTTTGAGGGAATTGAGTCTAATGTTCAAGTTGTGCAATAATTTCAGTAATGAAATGATTTTTTTTTTCAAATTGTGATTGTGGGAGCAGATGGAAAGCTTCAAGTGTTTCTTCTAAAACAACATTTTGTTCAATGTCAGCCATACCAGAAGACAGACCAGTAGGATTAGCTATTAAAGGTTTTATGTTTAATCTAATATTCTCTATTTTGCTATTAAAGAAATCCATAAAGACATCACTGGTTAAGTTTGGAATCAGAGGTTCCTGCCTGATTTTTCATAAGCTTAGAAATAACGCAGAAAAGAAAAATCTGTTTTTTGTTTTTTGTTTTTTTTGTAAAAAAAACGGAGCACGGAGAAGTCTTTTTTTATTCTGGTCTTTTTAAGTTTGAGCGTCGCTACTGTGTCTAAAGTTGATCTACAAGTGTTTTCCAAACTATCGGTTAGCCTGTCTAACTATCGGATCTGATGGGGAGTGAACTAAGATTTGAGTCATAAAAACGCTGCTTAGAACAATTTTTGTATTGATATGACGGGGATCTTGTTCACACGACAGACACGATAATGACCACTGACAAACGCAGATCATTCAACCAAAATCTGTATACTTTCATTGTCGAGCTTAGCCAGTATGATAAAAACCCAGTAGTTTCTTTTCAGTTTATATGCGCATCATAGTTGAATTGCCGGCTATGCTTTATCTAACGTTAGTCTGTCTGATGCTAGTTAGCTAGCTATAGCTAACTAGCATCAAACAGACTAAGAAACCTGATTGACCAGCAAGCAACTTGATTCTGTTGACCAGAACCCTGAACCTGAACCTGGTTGACCAGCAAACAACTTGATTCTTTGTCAACTAAGTTTTGTTTTTTACTTATTTTGCTGTTAAATTGTCTGGGCTACTTCGAGTTCAGTTTGAAAAGCATGGTTTAGCATCTATCTCTGTAAATGTCAGAGAAATATCATGGAAATGGCTGAAAGTCATAACCCTTGCTCTTTTACTGTTGATTCAAGGAGGCAGATTTCTCTATTTAAGACTATCATGTGAAGACTTTGTTGAAGATGGCATCACATTCAGTTTCTTAACGTCATCGAATTGCTAGTGTTTGACGGATTTTCAGCTGCTACTTTGCGTAATGGACACTCTTCAGTTTCCCCACGTGAGCATGTGACCATCGCTTTCACTCTTCATTTCTGCATCCATCACTTGCTGCTTGTCAGTCGTGGTGAAACCTTTCAAGGTCAGGTCACAGATGGTGAACTGAGTCAGATTTTGGGAGGCTGTGAGCATTAGCTATCTGTTACCTGTCGCTGTTTTAGTATTCAAAAGAGAAAAGCCTTGTCTTGAACATTTTGACTGGCCTGATGTCCATCTGGATTCTCAGGAACTATGATATTAAGGATGTTCCTTCTCCCTCTGTTTTCTAAATCTTCTGTGTTCAGCCATTTCTTGCACCTGTGTGTCTCCACCATTTTCAGCCTGTTTTTTCTATTGGGGTGGCAGCATCCTTCACCACAACTATCTAGTTTCCACCTCGGTAAGTGTAATTCGTTATTCTACATATGTCTCGGTAAGCTACATTTCAAGTGTAGTTCGTTATTCTACATATGTCTCGGTAAGCTACATTTCAAGTGTAGTTCGTTATTCTACATATGTCTCGGTAAGCTACATTTCAAGTGTAGTTTGTCCATGACTTTGGAGACATTGTCTGTGAATTCACATGGAGAAGTTCATAGTGAAGCTCGTTGGTTCTTCCTGAAGATCTATTATTGTTAGCATGTGCCATTAGCCATGAAGGTTATAGACCAGCTTCTGCATCTGACTTAGCTTGGTGTTCCTTTGCTTAATATTGTCAGCAGTATGTTGCAAAATGCAAGCATCAAGGTTTATATTAACCTAACATCATTCCATGTGGAGAATCTGGGAATGTTTTGGTGAAAAATGTTAGAAATATCAGTGAAATGGGTCTCTACCTCTCTACTGCTCTATTTGCTTTTATTTCCCTGAACTTACATTCCTCAACAGGAATGAATATACACAACAAGAACAGAACAATTACATGCCTATCTTTGAAGGCAAAAGTTATCTGAGTTCAGGTGGGTAGCGCTTGCAGGAAGGCCATTCAAAACAGCATCCACACAGATGTTAATGACTAAGCTCACTAATGCTTTGTACAACTTGACATCACACCTGCTAATAGTAGTGCTATGTATACTATATATAGTAGTACTATGTATACTATGTATAATAGTGCTATGTATAGTAGTGCTATGTATAGTAGTGCTATGAATACTACAGTTGTGATCAAATTTATTCCACCCCCAATGCTGTGAAGGGTTTTATGGAATTCAGTGCACATTTGTAATTGCGTTCATAATTAAATCTTACAAGGAC
>JAOYMR010000004.1:7344671-7355178 GCA_025802075.1 Tenebrosternarchus preto | reverse complement strand
ACACTGGTGATTGGGACGGAGGCAGGCGACGCGCGGTGGGCGTGGCCTGCGTGCTGGGCGTCCGCTGAGACGTGACACATGGTTACCACTAGCATTAGTATGATTAAGACTAATCAGATTCTCAGAGAAATTCTTGGCACAAACAAATCTCATGATTTAGATTAATCATAAATATAGATATATACACCCTCATGATGCAAATCTGACTACACCCTCATGATCCAAAACTGTCTACACCCTCATGATGCAAATCTGACTACACCTTCATGATCCAAATCTTACTACATCCTCACAATGCTAATCTGACTACACCCTCACATTCCAAATCTGACTACACCCTCACGATCCAAATCTGACTAACTTGCATGATACCAAACTAATTCCAGGACTTTTCCATGGTTTTCCAGGGGCCAATATGGATATATGCCGAGGTATCCATTTCCTTATAACCCATCCTAACATCAGTGGCATGTTAATCTCAGCTACTTACCAGACCTTCTGATGCACAAAAGATGTGTCAAAACATGTGTACCACAAAACAAGAAGAACCCCATAATAGACAATCTCCAAACCACGGGAGCTCAAAAGAACTCAGGAAAGAACCTTTCAGATCAGTGTCTCTGTGATATATATATATATATATCCCACCGATCCTCATGTTTTCCATTCTTTCAAAGCCTGTTTACAAGCTCTAGGGTTGCTCTGGGCAACATCTGCTACTGCTGCTATGAAATCTCTCTATCTTAGATGAGGATGAAGGATATACTGTTTGGGAAGTTTTGACAGGTGTACGGGGGTGTGGAGGTAAAGAGAAGAAGAGAGCTGTAATAAAGGAGGTAGATTGGCATTCAGTGGAGGACGAATAGCAGACTCTTCAAACAGGAAATCTCAGGTTCTCCTTCCTATCTGTCTTTCTAATCTTGAACAAATTCACACTTTGACTTCTGTCCTTCCACATCAAGATGTAGGTTGGCCATGTCTGTTACCTACTTGTGCATACTGTGATGTGTTTAAAAGTCCCTTCCCACTTTGTAACACTTTAATGCTGTAAAGCTGTACTCAGCCTATAGACTGACCTGAGAAGTCTCCCTCACTCACAGAGGGCATGGCATCCTCCAAAAATAACACATCACATCAGCAATGACATATGCACATACACTCACACCAAACACATACACAAACCAAACACACACACGCACAAACCAAACACTCACACACATTCACACACAAGCCAAACATCAAACACACAGATCCACACATAAGGCCACACCGCACACACACACCCGCACCCACACATATGCACACACCTTCAAACTCACACACATACATTACTGAACACATACACTTACCCACACACACCAAACATAAGCACATCTGCACACACAGCCACACCTGCGCACACACACACACACATGCACATACACAACTGTACACACACCCAAACACATATACACTCACAAACGCACACATGGACACACATACCAAGCACACACACTCCCATGTTCACACACACACATACACGCACCTACACCGAAGACACACATACACAAACACACACAAGCATACTTTTACATACACACTCATCACACACACACATAAATACATACACACACCCCAAAGCACATATTCCCATCACCTTGGCACAGTGCTTCCAGCTTTCCGATGCTGGAATGACGCAAAAATGTCCAAGTCCTTGGTATTGTGAAGGTTAGGGTTAGGGTTAATCTTAGGGTTGTGAATTAGGCAAGTACAGTACAGCCAGACTTGGATAAAGATAGACTTATAGTGGTGTAAATACATATGTGACCCTAACTCAAATTACTATTAAAACAGCTAGTATGTGGCGATATGCATATCACATCACAAAGATGACAACAGCTATGCATTATGAAACTTTGTCTTTTAGTTATCGAACATTTCTTACTGATCCTAATTGAAGGAAAACCTTTCAAAAATATATATCAGAGTCTGAGAGGCTGTGCGCTGAAGCACATTGCTGCTGATCATGTGAGCACAGACAGGTGAACATTAGTTTCAGAGAGCAAGGGCTTAAAAGCATACAGTCACGAACACCCTCATGAGGGTTGGGGTTAACTAAAACCTGTCATGTTAGATGATAACTAGTACAGGACTTCATACGCCCAGCAAATCTTAAATGGAAGAAGAGGAAGAATAAGAAAAAAAAAGTTTGTGCATATAATGGGAAAAGACAAACAACAACAACAAAAAAGAAAAAACATATAAAACCAAATATCAGTCAAGTGGGAACATTCAAATAAGCACTGTGTTTTGGCGTTAGAAGTATGACTTGCAATGCACCATTTAAAGAACAAGCGTACCAGCATGTTTGTCCTGATGATGCAGAGACTTGCCTTTCCTTGCCTGTGCTTATACGGGACCACCTTGAGCAATGTTTTCTTGAACCTAAACCAGAGCGCTGTAACTCAGCATGAAATCAACAGAACTTTTTTCCTTAGGGTGTTAGGGTTAGGGTGTTAGGGTGTTAGGTTGTTAGGGTTAGGGTGTTAGGGTGTTAGGGTTAGGGTGTTAGGGTTAGGGTGTTAGGATGTTAGGATGTTAGGGTTAGGGTGTTAGGATGTTAGGGTGTTAGGGTTAGGGTGTTAGGATGTTAGGGTTAGGGTGTTAGGGTTAGGGTGTTAGGGTTAAGGATAGGGTGCCATGTGGGCTTGAAACGTTTCTTCTGTTCTTACAATGAGTTCATGTCATTGATGCTATTTCTGAGTGCTGGATTTACATTTAGAGTATTTAGGAGACGTTCTTATCCAGAGAAACTTGCAAAAGTGATTTGTTGCCTCCATGGAAGAAATCCTTTTGCTAGTGCATTATGCCTGAGTTTCAGGGCAACATTTTTCTAAAAATGTGTTACATCGGAAGGTAAAGGCAACAGCATGGGGGTCAGTATTACAACAGTACGGTGGTCAGTATTACAACATTACGGTGGTCAGAATTACAACAGTATGGGGGTCAGTATTACAACAGTACGGTGGTCAGTATTACAACAGTATGGGGGTCAGTATTACACCAGTATGGAGGTGAGTGCTACAACAGCATACTCAACAATATATGCAAATCTCTGGTATTGTGTCTTTTAGCATTCTCTTCACTACTATCTGTCAAATGTTAGGGTTAGGGTTACACCCTAACCCTAAGCCTTATACCCTAACCCTGACCCTTACACCCTAACCCTAAACCTTACACCCTAACCCTTAAACCCTAACCTTTAAACCCTAAGCCTAAGCCTGGTTTCCAATAGAATCAATTAAGTTGCTGCCATGCTTCTGAAATGTTTTCTGAAATGTCCACGCTTATATTCTATATTTAGTCCCATACAGAACTGTTTCTCTTCTGTTTCTTTGTTTATGCAGAAAAATACACAGCTTTATTAGCTCTAGATTAGGCTACTGTAACTCATTACTGTTAGTATGCTCTAACTAGAACTAGGAAATTTGATCATATCAGCCCAGTCCTATCAACCCTGCACTGGCTCCCAGTCAAATTTCGCATAGACTATAAAATCCTTCTATTAACATATAAAGCTCTGTATGGACTCACCCCTGATTACCTGCAAGAACTTATTTCCTACTATGAGCCTCCACGTTTACTAAGAACACAGGGTGCTGCTTCTTGCTGGTTCAATCAATTAATAATTGTTTTTCTTACAAAGCCCCCCAACTATGGAACAACCTTCCAGAAAATGTCCGGGACTCTGACACAGTCTCAATCTTTAAGTCTAGGCTAAAAACTTTCTTATTTAGTTTAGCATTTGGTAATTGATATTCCCCCGTAGATAAAGGTTACAGATCCAGGGGTTCATGGGCAGAGGGTTTTATGGTATACAGAGAGGCTGGTGCTGTCATCCCACCATTGCACACATTCACTCAAGTTTGTTGACAGTGGGGTGGAGGGATGCCAACGCCTCAGGGCGACCCCAAGTCTGTGTTATCTTCTGGTTCTGTCCTTTTTGTTAAGCTGTAATAGTTAATTGCCAAAGTTGCTGCTGCCACGCTTCTGAAATGTCTACAATATATGTCACATACAGAACTAACTGTCTTGCTTTACTTTTACTGAGCTAATGGCTGTCTTTGGTACAAAGTAAGGATTGACGAGGCTCTCCTCGGCCTGGACCAACCCTGGACCTGCCCTGGACCAACCACCTCCTACTCATTCAGACGCCCAGCTGTGAACTTTATGTTATAGCTGGTTTACTGCTGTGTTTTTTATATATTTATCTTGTTGTCATGGTGACCAGTGTCGGCCAAAAGAGGATGGGCTCCCCCCCTTGAGTCTTGGTTTCTCCCAATGTTTCTTACTCACGCTCTTAGGGAGTTTTTCCTTGCCACTGTCGCCCTTGGATTGCTCACTGGGAGCTTGGACTTGGACACTTGTAAAGCTGCTTTGAGACAACATCTGTTGTAAAAGGTGCTATATAAATAAAACCGGATTTGATTTTTGAACACTAACCGTAACCCATACAGACAAGATCATCGAACTGTATTTGTGCCAGGATCACCAATAATTTCCAGCGTGAAGTGTTAAAATATTCTGGGCTGTGTCTCATGTGTTTAATTTAATGCTGAATGAATGTCTTCACAATTGTGTGTATTTGATGCATGTTTAATAAGTCAGAAATCACTGCCTACCCTGCTCAGGTGAAAGTTTTACTGAGTCATAAGGGCCTGTGTGTGAGAGTGTGTGAGTGTGTGTGTGTGATCACAGTCATGTGCTGCCACATGGAAGGCGTCCACCTCCTCACCATGGCAACCAGCAGAAACCTGATTGTGCTGGCCACACAGGAAGTGCTGCAAGGACAACAGGAAGTGCCCTGGCTCCGGCGGCCAGGCTTGGAAGAATTCCAGGAAGTTATTGTACTCTGTGGAATGGCCAGAGGAATTCACCATGTCTGCCTCTGGGGTGAAAGGATCACGGGCCAAAGGAGGCAGGATCAGAGCAGGTAGGGGGTGGATCACAGGAGGCAGGATCAGAGCAGGTAGGGGGTGGATCACAGGAAGCGGGGTCAGAGCACGTAGGAGGTTAACCAAAGGAGGCGTGTTCAGAGCAGGTAGGGGGTGGGCCAGACCATGAGGCCTTTGAAGATAACAAGGGTAAGAGATATGTACCAAGAGTTTGGGTTATGGTTATGTACCAAGGGTTAGGGTTAGGGTTATGTATCAAGGGTTAGGGTTAGGGTTATGTACCAAGGGTTAGGGTTAGGGTTATGTACCAAGGGTTAAGGTTTTGTACCAAAGGAAAATCATCTGTCAAGTCACCTGCGTAAATCAGAGATGCGTTGACATAGATAGTGGATGTCTGAAACAGATAGTAGTGAAACAGATAGTAGTGAATATTAAAGTACAGAATAAATATACATTGAACTTGGAAGTGACTTGAATAGAAATAATAGCAGGTAGATACCTACTAATGATTCTAACAACTAGGGTAATCTAACAGCGTAAACATCTCAAAATCTCTCTCTCTCTCTTCTTCACAAACACACACATACACACACGCACACTCCTAAACTATATATATATATTAGAATTGTGGCCTGTTCCAGAAAAGTTCATGTGAGAAGTCGTTTTCCTTAACATGTGGATGGAAGAGATGTAGCTGGGGGTTAAGGTGAAAGGTCAAAGGTTAATCCTACAGGCTAAGCTTTAGTGACAGTTTGCCTGACAAGCATAACCCTAACCCTAACCCCATACACTCCACACACTGCATACACCCCATACACTCCATACACTCCATACACCCCATGCACTCCACACACTCCATACATTCTACACACTCCATACACTCCACACACTGTATACACCCCATACACTCCATACACCCCACACACTTCCTACATTCCACGTACTCCACACACCCCATACACAACATACACTCCACACACTCCATACAACCCACACTACCCATACGCCCCATACACTCCATACACAACATACACTCCATAACCTGCATGCTTTCATTCGTCTAAGCCTCTAAATCCTAGCACACTCAACACAAACACTGCGCTGTCTCTCTCTCTCTCAGACATTACAGGATTAAGATGGTGAGAAAGCTTTGAGGATGACTAATGATCAATTACTGAACATTTCAAAGTCATCCTCCTCACTTAATAATATACACAGCATTAAAACTGATAACACATTTAAAATACACATATTTTTAACCTGTCAGCAAAAATCTGATTTTTTTCCAAATTTGGGGAAAAAAAAGTTGTTAATAACTTTGTAAATGTGCCAGCAAACTCTAACACAAAGAGGCCACAAAAATAAATCCAGTTTTCAGAACACCTTTTAAGGGGAGCAATATGGAAATTGTGAATGTGACATTTCTGTGATTAAAACTTAGATAATTGGGTGCATTAAAAACGACCAACAATCCATTTCAGAAATAGCAGCAAACAAATATGATCAGCATTATAAGCAGAAATAACCAACTTAATTAGCTCAGTGTCACTTGGAACTCAAGTAGAAATAAAAGTAGCATAGAACATAAAAGATATAAAGCTCTCAAACAAGACCAAACAAATGAATTAATAAATAAACAAGCAAAGAACATAATGAACCCAAATCCAGAAAAAAAAAATGTACTAATTAAATAATGAAACGTGACCCATTTCCAAATCCATATTATCAACAATCCTCAACTATACAAAACTGAGTAAATGTTACAGCTTCTGGCAATATATGGGTTTGGAGTCTGGCTGTTTGCACAGTGTTGACAGAGCATATCCACCTGCGGGGTTTGTGGTGGCTGCGGTGTAGCTAATGCCATGTAGCTAATGCCATGTAGGCCCACACTACTGGTCCATTTTCAATAGAGGGGTTAATGGCTTTGACCCACCTTTTTGTTCCCAGTGAGGCCCTGGCACATAGTGGATAGGGGAGCCTGCAGCACAGCTATACAAACAGCAACATCACACTGTCAAACCAAAGGACATTCAAAACTGGTTTGATTTAGTTGAAGAAATTGGGTCTTTCTAAACTAATCAAATAACTACATATTAAAGAATTTTCAAGAATTTCCCCCTGGGATCAATAAAGTATCTATCTATCTATCTATCTCTATCTAAAGGAACATTCCAGTGCATTCAGGATAACTGAAAATTATCTGACAACGTTTATTTGTTACAGATAACTCAGATTAACTTCCCATATATTTTTATGCGGCAAATTTCAAACTAATATACCATGTACCATGTAATGGTATTCAGAGCTTTACTCATTATTGTAAAGGAAGTTAGACAGAGCCTTTAAATAAATATCTGACCATTTACCTGAGGCTATAGTACTGCTCTATGCACCACTGAATGTTGTATGTTGTCAGGTGATTCTGCATTTTCTCCAACGTTCTTTGTGAACATTTAGCTTGCAGTTGCTCCAGCTTCTTTTCTGTACTCCAATTTAAATATATAAGGATTTGGTTCACATACAAACATTTCTGTCTAGTTGTCAAGTATGTTTATGTGAGATTAAAACTTTAGGATGCCAATCCTATTAACTACAGAAACTGCTTATATAACTAAGGTAAGCTAAGGGAGTTAACAACTATTAATGTAAGGCAATAGGTAACCAGAAATAGATTTATAGTTATATTTTCAAGTACAGTACTTATTAATAAGTGCAGTACCTATTAATAATTCGCTAACTGATTGCAAAATTTAATTTTAAACTGTTTCCTGTAAAGCTAAAAGCTATAAAAACTTTTGTCAAATAAACTCTTTATAACAATTTTGAATGATTTCAAATGCTGAAGAAAATGCAATTTAACGTTTCTTTAAGACGACCAGGTTTTCAAACCTTCTGAAAAAAATCCTTATTTTGACCTCCAATTCAAACTTGTTTGGAGCTTTACTACACCTCCAGGACACTTTACCCTTCACAAGTGTCAGCTGTACCTCTACAGAGGTACCTGTACCAGTATAGACCAACTAAAAAATAAAAAGCAGCTTTAAAATGAATGGCTAGTGAACACAGACTGTTTTTTGATTAAAAATTATTGCTGAAAAGAATGGCTTGTAAAGCCAATGCACTATTTTTCAGGAGATCTGAGTAACCTAAACATATATGAACAATTACTTTGGGTAAAAGTGCATATTTATGTGTTCTCTGTATTATACTGTTGAACCACCCCAATACACCTGCAGTACATAACAGTGGTATTCAGAATGGCCTTAAAACAGTTTCTAAATAGTACAAGCATGTGGCGCCCCCTAGTGTTAAAACATCTCAGGGGACATTACATATTTGCATTTGTTTCTTGCTTCTAAAGTGTTGCAGTATGTTAACTGGTGTCACGCGTTCTTCGGTGTGTTACAGTTTTTCTCAGGTGCTAAACTGCACTGATCAAGCCATTGATGCATGTTGTTAATTCCAATATGAACAAAACAGTAAATGTTTTTGCACTTTATCATTGTTTGCACATCAGTCTCCATTCCTACTGGACATTTTGCAAAAGACACAGTGATCACCACAACACAACACAATGGCTTCAGCTGCTAGTTATCAAACCCCAAAACACTTCCTCAAATTTGACCGTCTTGCGCTTGCTTAACTAACCCAATCAAATCTAACTCTAACCCAATCAACAGATTCTAACACAATATAATGGGTATTGTGGTGCTTTACAGACTATTTCTGGCATCTGACAATGGACATAATGCTGTGGTCAACAGTTAACATTATGCAGTCATATAGAACAATGTTCCTTTCCATCACAAATCTGGAGGATAGAATTAAAAAAAAAAACATTTAGGAAGTGCAAAGGCTGGAGCATATGTTCGGTCAGCCCAAAGCTTTTACCAATGAGCCTAAGCATCTGATAAAGGCAAGCCAGATAAAGTGCTCAAGCTTTAGATAGCTGAGCTGCATTGTGGCTGCATTGTTCAGGCCAAAAAAAGACAAAGATGACTCACATTCAACAAGATAGCCGGAAGAAGCTGCTGGGACAAAAAATTGTCTTATGACAACAATGGTGAATGCTAGCGGACCTCACATTTCTAATTACCCCACATTATCAAAACCTTGATTTTGCTATGTTTTTTGCTAAGTGTTGAGAAGATGGCCACATAGCTGCCTGGTTTTCTAATGTCCCCAATCCTGCTCTTGTAAAAATGCAGAACTTAAAATGCAGACAAGAGAAGTTTCAACTTAAACAATGGATTCATGATTCCACTTTAAATGTTTAGTGGCTCCTGTTGTGGGACACCCAGGTGCTGTATGTTCACAAGAGTCTTGCCCCAGAGATATGGCTTATAGCAGGGCTAAAGAAAAGGTTTGTAGTTTAGGTGTCCAGTCACTACCTCGTGGTTTAGTTGGGCTACATTGCATCACTTCAGTGTCTATAGAAGGCCTCCCTTGTGAGTCAATTCTTGATACTGGGTCACAAGTGAAGACTCAGAGACCTTTTATCCCATTTGTCGTCCATTCTGATTCAACCGATCAATTCCTTGTTTGAAGTTGCAGCTGCTAGAGGGAAGCACATTCCCTGCCTTGGCAACATCCACATTGTGATATTCTTTCCTAATAGGAGCTTCAGAGAACTTCAGTTTATTACTGCTAATAGTTCCTGACTGCCATTTCAAAAGTCAAGATCCATTACTGATTAGCACAAATATTCTGGACCAGTTCCATTAGCACACAATCGCGAGGAAAGGGCCAGTATTCTTAAGGAACACTGTTATTCCTAATGACATTGCTACAGGAGCCTCTGCTCCCGCTGTATATTGCCCTTCTGGTTAGATGCTAACTGCATTTCATTGGCTCTGTACCTGTACATGCACAATGACAATAAAGTTGAATCTAATCTAATCTAATGTGACAGACATGACAGTCTGGAGATGCCATGGGAACATTCTGCTGCCTCCAGCATGACCAATTTGGCAGTGGGTCAGTAACAATGTGGGGAGGAATTTCTTTGGAGGGCTGCACAGCTCTTCATGTGCTAGCCAGAGGTACCCTGACTGCCATTAGTTACCGGGATGAGCTCCTCAGACCCTTTGTGAGACCATATGCTGATGCAGTGGGCCCTGGGTTCCTTCTGATGCATGACAAAGATAGGCCTCATGTGGCTGAAGTGTGTCAGCAGTTCTTGCATGATGAAGGCATTGATGCTATGGACTGGCCTGCCCGTTCCCCAGACCTGAATCCAGTCAAGCACATCTGGGACATCATCTCTCGTTCCATCCACCAACGCCACGTTGCACCACAGACTGTCCAGGAGTTGACTGATGCTTTAACCCAGGTCTGGGAGAAGATCCCTCAGGAGAACATCCACCGCCTCATCAGGAGCATGACCAGGCAATGTAGGGAGGTCATACAGGCACGGGGAGGCCACACACACTACTGAGCACAGCACACACGCTACTCATTTTAACTTCAAGTTCAAGTTCAAGTTTATTTATTTTTTAACAACAGACGTTGTCTCAAAGCAGCTTTACAAATGTCCGAGTCCAAGCCCCCAGTGAGCAAGCCAAGGGCGA
>JAOYMR010000004.1:7319904-7344571 GCA_025802075.1 Tenebrosternarchus preto | reverse complement strand
TGCCATCCATGTCTTTATGGACCTTGCTTTGTGCACTGGTGCACAGTCATTTGGATGGGTGAGTGAATACTTTTGGCTATATAGTGTATCATTATTGCTATATTTTAACCTGTATACTATCAAATCCCTTCTTTCCACTATGACTGGCTAATATTTCATAATAACATGCTGTGATAATTATATAACAGGGACCATGTCAGCAAAAAATGAAAACATCACAGAACACAATGTTACTGGTGTTTTTTAAAGAAGAGTAGCGTTATCGTAAGTAGATAAAAAAATTTGTGGTTTTACCCACAAATACAAGACCACGTCGTAACCAGTCATTAACTTAGTCTAGTTTTACATTATTTTAAATATAAGTTTGTATCTGTATCAACCATTTAGCACATAAAGCAGAGTCCAGTATTAACATAGCTAATCACCTATTACTTTGTCTGAAATTTCACATAGTTTATGATAAAATGGGGTTAGGGTTAGATTTGTCTATTAAACAAGTACAGATATTGATTGTTTTTTTTGTTCATTTATTACATAATTATTGTAATTCTACAAATGTTGTTCCTCCGATTCAGCACTTGTGTTCCAGTAATTGACTACTCGAGTGGACAGAGTGGAATTGATACCATACTACAGTCAGTGCTCTTTGAAAAGTTTTAATCTGTGTCCACGGGTTTTGCTATCCAGCTGGAGAGGAAAGAATCTGTGAAGCAGTTCTCTTAGTTCTCTATGTAGTATCCTCCGAGTGTGTCACGCTGCCCAAGCCAAGAAACTCCAAATCCCAGCATGCAACGCTCAGATATCAGAACCTTCTTGAACAACACGTGGTTCCTTCCTTGCGTTCATCACTCAATCAGCCAGCAATTTTCATGCATTTCATTCCTTGAAACTGAAAACATTGAAATAAACCCAATAGAAAGCCTCTGGACAAACCTTGGTGACAAAGTTATGGCCAAGAAACCAACAACAGTCACAGAAGCCTTCAAATGTTGATCAATGAAGATTATTTCTGAAAAAGTGTTCATACATTGTTCTCTAATTTTGTTCTCCAGTGTACATAAAGGATATAGAGTCACATAATAAAAAGTCCCCACTCGCACTCCTGGGCAATCTCTAGAGATTTCAGTACGCAAGTGTTCAGTACTCTCTTTCAGTATGCTAGTCTTCAGTACGTGAGTTTTCAGTACGCTCTTTCAGCACACGAGTGTTCACTTTGCATACAACCTCAGTACTATGTCTGCCACATAAAGTCCCTGCAATTCATCAAAAGTCTCATTCGGCAGCATTTTTACTTTCTTTTCTCTTTTTTCGGCACTTACCAGTTTTGTCATGTATTCGTACTCCACACTTAGACAACTCTGAGAAGACAAATTATTAGGAATTTATTTATTTTTTCCTCAAAGGAAATGTATTACTTAAGGACCGCTAAAGTCTTTATCAACAATATACTTACTACATACACACATTTACTGCCTTTAGACAGTAATACAATAAAAACAAATGACAAAATGACAGATCGGTCACATTTTAATACTAGAATGACTAAAGTGACAATTTTTTATAAAGTATTTGCCTTACCTACAGGTTCCCAACACCTTCTCTCTCAGTCCTCCTTTTTGCTCCCTTTGATTTCATACATTCCCTTTCTCTAATCGTTTCTTTTGTTCTCTCTTCCAAATGTTCTTCAATTGAACAGTATTGTATTTGCACAAATGTTACAAATTACAATACTGACAGAGGAAATATCATCACTGTACCTGTTGAATGGTGAACTGATGTCAGGGATTTTGGCCTGCAGATTGCTTACATGTCACCTGACCATAACTAGATTGAGTGTGTTCACTGCAAAGGGTCCTGAGACCCAAAAGGCCAATAATTAACTGTATGATAATTCACATAGTGAATTCACCCAATAATTCACCCAATAATTCTCCCATAATTCACCCAATAATCCTATACTTAACCATATAATCCTATTATTAACCCTACATTCCTATAATTCACCCAGCCTAGTCTGCAAGCATGAACTGGGAACCTGGAAGAGTGAAGGAAAACAAAACATAAAGGATACATTCTAGGGACTTTCTGACAACTAATTTCTACCTTTTTGGCAGCCTAGGTCTTAGGAGAGATTTACTCTGTCTGCAAATCATCTTATTCAGTAGCGGTCCCACTCCTCCCACTCCATTCAAGGGATATTGTGTGGTTTAATTAGGTTGTGGTGAACCCACTTAGTGAAGAGGTTAGGGCCTTCACCATGTGCGCTAGCAGGCTCTTTACAAGATAATGGGCATTGAAGAGGTCCCTTAAATCTGGTGTCATGATAAGGTCAGTGAATGAAATGTTGTGGACTGAGGGGTCAGAAAGGAAACGGACAGATGGCTAGATCCTAATTCTGCCTTCAAGTCCTAGGAAATTACTACTTATTAGTTCTAAGGTCATTATGACATGATATGCATTTGAGTGGTTCTTGGTATGAGGAAAATGGATACCATGAAAGTGCTCCTTTTGTTTTTGCAAAAACCAGGAAGTTTATTTTGCGTTACTAAAAGAAAATGAATCAAATAAGACATGTAATAGGTGAGTAATGTTTTTGTCCCTTTAAAGTAATTGAATAGCATAGGCATTTTGATGTATTGCTGAGTCATTTTAAAAATGGCTTTAACCTGCAAGTGTTATTAACAAGAGCTTTATCGAGCTTTATCAAAAATTTTCCCACTAATAAATACAACTTTGTGTTGCCGTGTGCTCATGTGTGCTCATGTGTGCTCGTGTGTGCTCGTGTGTGCTCATGTGTGCTCATCTTTGTGTTTCTGTGTACTCATATGTGCTCTTGTGTTGCTGTGTGCTCATGTGTGCTCATAAGTGCTCATCTCGTAAATACGATATTTCTGACATGACTTGAAGGCAGCATAAGCCTGTAAGACAATAAAGTCAGTGAAAGGAAACTTGATAGAGACCAAGGCCTGTAGAAGGAGCAGTTCGAGCTTCCCATCCTGTGGAGGAGTTGACCCTAGAGGCTGCTGTTGCCTGGGGCCACGAGACCACACAGATTGTGGGGGGTGGGAGGAGTTGGGATCTCAGTGACCACACAGATTTTGGGGGTGAGATCTGAGTAGTGATGAGTGGAACAAAGACATTTAAACTTTTTCTGGGAGTAGTTCCACTGCTCACAGCTGTAGTTGAACCACTTCCCACAGAGGGACAGTACACCGATGACACGATAGCTCCATCTCCTGGAGGATTAAGCTTGTTACACCTTCCACAGTTGAAAAGAAGAGAATAAAACTCTGACTCCCTCATATCTCCCTTATTGACTGAATATTTACAAATTAAGGGCTTTATATTTTATTGTGTTTTTATTGTATTTCCTATGAGCCATTGCCATTCAATTAATTTAAGAATTCTTATCAGTTTATTGTCCCAAGTCTTGCCTGGTTTGCCTGTCTGATTGTGAGAAATTATCTTTAGAATCTGGACACCTACAGATTACACAAGACAAGATCCTTAACAGATGTTACTAAACCAACTGAATATGTAAGTCACCCGTCTTCAGTGCTAGAGCTTTTCTCCACGGGCTTGCAGGTTGATAAAATTGATATTATACATCTTCCATCTATCAATTCTCTACTGCTCATCTGGGACTGGGTCACGGGCGCAGCAGCGTAAGCAGAGAGGCCCAGGCCCCCCTCTCCCCTGCCTCTTTTTCCAGCTCTTTTGGGAAGATAGTGGGGAATTCCTGGGCCAGTCAAGAGGTACAATCTCTCCAATGTGTCATGGATCTTTCCTGGGGTCTTCTCAAGATTGGCCATGCCCAGAACACTTCTCCAGGGAGGATTCAGGGGGCATCAGGGGGAACCACCACAGCTGGCCAAGTCCGCAGCACTGCAGATGCCACAACAATCCACCTGTCAAACTCCCGTTCATCCTAATGAGGAGAAGGAGAACACACTGGCAGTATTGGTCAGGGCTGAGACAATGGCTACAATGGCATGTATATTGTAGCCTCAGATTTCAAGCATGATGACTGTAGCATAAGGCTGATTATACATTTATACTATGAATCTTGCTCCTGTTATCAACACATACAGTATTTTCAGTGTGACATATTGCTGTTAAAACAACAATGTTATAACAATATTATGTCACACCAAGCTTATGAACGTAAACTTGGTGTGACATGTGACACACAAGAGTAAGGCACAAGCAGTGGAGGCAAATGGAAGGATTATTTAAACAGAAACAAACAGCACTATGAGAAGTGTAAAATGAAACAAAATAAAAAGAAATCAAGGAGAGCTCAATACTGAGTTCAGATTGGTTTAGAAGATGCAGAATATTGTTGAGCTGCAGTCCAAGGTTAGGCAGTATGCAAAGCACTAAAAAGTGCATTGTAGTGAGTGAATAATTTTGTTGGCTCCTGGTATACATAGAACTATCTGAAAACAAATCAAATACAATTCTGTTAAACTAATATAACTACCTGCTACCTGCATCCATCTACATGCAATCGTTTTCCATAAATCACAGACTGAATATATTCTCTTTGGGTGTAGAACATCTCCCTTTAAACCAGCCCTTTAAACTTGTTTACATTGTAAGATAACTTCAGCTTTTGTCCCTGAAAATTCAATTACAATCTAAGCAACTGTATGATGGTTTTAAATGGTAAGTGTAATTCTTTATTTGCTTGTTTTTTGTCTTTATATAAACATGCATTAATTTCTGTTATATTCATGACAGAAACGCTCTCGAGCTCTTTGTAACCAGCGATGTAACGTTATCATATAGAGTTGTCTGTAAATACAAAGCTAAGACCCCCCCCCCTTAGATTCTGTGGTTGTGATCTGGGAATAAAATGTTCTCTTTGAGTGGCGGTTAATAGCACCTATGTCATGAGCTCTGCACCACAATGGTGTTCAAAGGTCTAACAAATCAGGTCACAGTGTTTATCCGTTTTCACAGAAGTGATTGACACTATATATTTATTACTTAAATAACCTGTTGTGTCACGCAATACAAAAAAAAAATGATTTGACAAGTGACATTTTGTATTGGGACAGATGGGGATTTTGCAGATGCACAGAGAACAACTAATAAAAAATACTGTGTAGGTCCTGAATACTTTTACGTATCTCAAACATTTATATTTTGTCTAACAAGATCCTGCTGAATAAGGAAATGTAGGAAATTGTTTTAATCCCCAGCATCCACATATGGATTGTAAACCCACAACATAAAAGGTGCTTTTTTGTTTTCTTGTGTTTTAGATGTTCTCAAATGGAGCCTAAATGACGGAAATGAAAGCCATTATGAACTAATTCAATTTAAGCCCTGAATGATAATTGTGCTCTATCTACGATTTAAGATATTTAGTGTTATAGTGTAGCAGTACAAATCATTTGAAAATGGGAAACAAATGCAGATCTACAGTGTCTTCACTTTGAATTGTCACAAAAGTGAAACTTTAAGGTTGGAACCCTGCCACTGGTATAAAGTAGGTAATGATCTATAGCAAATACACCTGGCCTTCGGTGTGGTGCCTTTTTTAGTGTAATGTGGTGATCTGGTTGGTCTTTCTTAGTGTAATGTGGTGATCTGGTTGGTCTTTCTTAGTGTAATGTGGTGATCTGGTTGGTCTTTTTTTGTTGTCTTCCCACTGGAGATGTACTTGCATGAAGTATATCCCCTAAGCATCTTTTAAAAATTAAATCAAATTAGTTATGCATTACCAAAATGACTTGTACAGTGTTGGAAAGTTTGGAAGCTTTAATTTATACAAGTAAATAATTTAATTTGATTAGCAACTAAACATGAGTTCAGTCAGTTTTTTATAGGTAGAATATGGCAGGAAGCTAGATACGGAAAGCCATGGAAAAGTACATGCTAAAATCATAGATTAAACCAGAATGTTTTTGTAATTTCTTCATTTTATTTTTCTGATATACACATTCACAAGAATCACTACACCTAAATGTAATGTTTGAATAAATATATTGATTTGTAATTAAAATAAAATTACAATCAAACTTAATTACATCACCAGTCAGTGGGGAAAAATATTAAATCCTGGATGACTGTCTTCCATTCAGTCACATATTTCTCATGTTTGTTCAAATTAATAGATTTTCCACGACAGTACAATTAAGAATGCAATTCATGAGAACAGCAACAGAAAGAATAAATGAATAATTACATATAAATAAATAAATAAATAAAATCATCACAAAAATTGGTAACATGGTCCTTTCTGTAACAATTTGATAAAGTAAAATGCCACTCAATAGGAAAGGTTAAATTACTCCTTTTCAATACTTCAGGACAGTATTAAATACCTTTTGATGAAATATGAATAGTTGGAATAAACAAGGTAAATGATATAACAATTACATATACATATAAAAAAGAGCAGACACGCACTCTGCAGCATATTTATTTGATATTCCTACTCTAAAGGTTTACCTAATTGGTTGCTATTCCTTTTACAGTCATTTATAGAGTGGTACCTGTAATAGTCATTCAACAAAATCGTAATTACAACAGTGCAAAATGTGTGCATTACAACTTACAGCTGACTGTAAACCTGTTAGAGTAGGTTAAAGCATACCTAATAAAATCTACGCAGAATGTGCTGTGCAAAATAATGGAATGTAAACTACACAACAAATCGCAACAAATGTTCTGGCTTCCACTAAACTTTGAAGCACAGTATGCCCATAAGTTAAAATTAGATTTATAAATTTGTCTGTGATGTGATTACTTTCATTAATATGATTCAATTGCTACTTCATAAATACTCTTGTTCCATTTTTGTGATTTGTCTGTAAAAATGTTTAACACACAACTGATACTGATCAGATAAAGTACTATTCAAAAACATCTGATGAACACCACAAGAGAACAGTAGCTTGCAATAGAACATAATCAACGAATCTCTACCTTCGCTCTCAGACCACCTTTCTGAATAGGTACGGTATATGCATGCTTATTTCCCCACCAAAAAGTGAATAAAGGATACATATTCAGCATATTGTCACTTAATGATTGTAAATAGGCTTTCACACACATACACAGTGGACTTTAGGTTAGTGGATAGTATGACTCAGTATGAAAGGTGGGTGGCTATGGATAATTACTGAAAAACTCAAAAAAGGAGAGAGTTGTTATTCCCCTCTGTGGACTTTCCTGTTCCTGGGCCCGAAACTAATGGTGGCTGCTGAGGCAAGCCAGGTCTAACTCCCATTGGATGAGCAGCTGCCTCTCCAAGTGACAAAGTTTGCATTCCACCATTAGGAGGCCCCATAGTGCTGAATGGCATCACTCCAGCTTGCATAGTGGCCAGTGGCGCATCCTTTATGGGCAAGTTAAAGCCAGTGAGGGTAGTTCCATGAACAGTAGGTGCCACGTGGGGTCCTGGGGCCCCAGAGGCTGGGATAAGGGGTGCTACATTCATGGAGCCAAAGCCAAAAACATTCTGGGTAGTTCCATGGGCAGTAGGTGCTATGTGTGCACCTGCTGCCCCAGAGGTTGGGCTGAGGGTTGGAGGGGAAGAAGGACTATTTATAGGGCCCAAACTAAAAAGGTTCTGGGAAGTCCCATGTACAGTAGATGCCACGTGGGCTCCTGGAGCCCCAGACGTTGGGTTTAGGGATGCTAAGGAAGATGAAACATTCATGGGGGCCAAACTAAAAATGCTCTGGGTAGTCCCATGTGCAGTAGGTGCTATGTGGGCTCCTGGTGCCCCAGGGGTTGGGTTCAGGGATGGAAGGGAAGAAGGAACATTCATAGAGCCCAAACCAAAAAGGTTCTGGGTAGTCCCATGTGCCGTAGATGCCATGAGGGGTCCTGGTGTTCCATGGATTGGATCGAGAGGTGCAAGGGAAGAAGGAACAGTCATGGGGGCCAAACCAAAAACATTCTGGCTAGATGGAAGGGGCGAACATATATCAGTGCCGCTGTTTGTTATGATGCAATCATGAGGCTTAGGGGATGGTAAAATACCTGGGAAGCAAAATGAATATAAAAGAAAAGGAGATGGTAGGAGGAGGAGAAGGAAATGAAGGAGATGAAGGAGGTGGAAGGAGATGAAGAAGGGTTACACATAAAAAAATGGGACAAAACTTGGCAACTATATCACATAATAACATCATATCTATGGTGCAAAATGACAGCATCAAAGACAAAGGATAATTTGATATCTGCTTCTTGCATTTCTTTTTTTCAGTCACTCTGTCTGCCTTAGCCCTCCTTAGCCCTCCTTACCCTGTGCCTTTTGGCCAGAGGCTGAAAGAGCACTAAGAGGGAGTTGTTTCGGTTTGGGTTTGACAGACATGAGAGAGTCAAGATCCACCAGTGAAGCTCCTTCCCCAAGGAAACTTGGTGTTTTTTTGGAGTCTTCAGTTGAAGAAAGGTCACCTATGGATGAATTAATTAAGGGCACATACATATGATTTAACAGTGTTTTATTAAGTTAAACAGATCATTAAATATACAGGTTAAATGTGATTGTCAAAAGAAGAAACCTGTTCCATTGGTCTTGGTGTCTGCAGGAGCTCCCCAAATATCCGAGCTTCCTCCACTGCTAAAGGGGTCACCTGCTACTGTACTGTTAGTGGGTGCTGCTGGGGCACCCCAGGGGTCATTAGCAGAAAGTGGCGAAGAACCTAATGGTCGGAGAGGGGAAAAAAATTTAATGATTTAATGCGCTATACTGGCCTATATGAAATATTAAATGCAATTTTCTTTGTTTTTAAGTTCATATCATTTAAGCTGTGTAAGAAGTCTGGTACAGTGTAAAGTACCCAGAATCAAAGGACTGCACAAAATGAAAACACATTACAAGCCTGGCGGTCAATATAATTCATTCATGACAAACTCAAAATACTCAAAAATATTATAAAGCCTCAAACATTTGTTAATTTGTACTTATTTATTCCTATCTTGTAGTTTGATGCATAAGGTCCAGTGTAGTGATACTTTATCAATTCATATCTCTGTAACCTGATACCGTTACACACAGGCAGTATATGCATTGCCATCATTAGCCAGTATATATCAGTATGCAGTACACTCCAACAATGGCAACTACAAGAGCACAGCATAATTTTATGACAACGTTATGACACGAGAATAACTGAGGAATAATATGGGTAACATAAATAATATGGGTAGCATAAATGTGCATTGCATATAATAGCATTGAGCATACAAAAAAACAATGCAAAATCACATCACTTTAATCCATTTACAACAGTCTGTTGTAAAAGTGATGATTTAAAATGTAATTAAGATATGGAATGTCACCTGGTCTATTTGGAAGACTCATAACAAGGCAGTAATCTAAAGTCCCGCCAACCCTTTATTTTGATGTAGCACGACAGAAGCAAGGGCATTCATATAGTCTGATTAGAAAGACAATTAAGAACAATGTGCCTTATTTTTTTTATGAGGCCTGATTTTTTCCCCTCCCATCTTGTACATACCAGATGTGCCCCATGGATCATCATCAGCTTTAGCCCCATTGCCGAAAGGATCTGTTGCTGATGCTGCTGAGGTTCCACCATCTCCACCCCATGGGCCTGACTTTGCTGCGGGTGGTTCTTGAGTTCCCCAGGGGTCTGAGGATGCAGGAGCAGGCACTTCTGTGGAATCTGCTGGTGCCGCCCAGGGATCTGCTTTTGACTGTTGGGAGGCTTCTTGTAAATCGCTGGATGTGCCCCAGGGGTCTGCGGAAGCTGGACCTTTGTCCTCTGTAGGCTTTGCAGAGTCACCCCATGGATCGCTCTGGGCAGGTGGTGATTGTTTCTCTGCCCCGGCTGGACCACCCCATGGATCACTGGAAGCGGTGGCCGAGTCTTTTACTCCATCCGCTGACCCACCCCAAGGATCAACAGAACCAAGACCTGAACCTTTGGAATTGTCCGATGGCGCACCCCAGGGGTCGTTGCTGGCAGTGTCTTTTTGTACGTCGGACGGAGCACCCCAGGGATCAGAACTGGATGTCGGAGCTGTGGCTGCTGCTTGCTCCCAAAGGTCAGGTTCTGTGTCGCCTTCTTTTGCCTGACAGAAATTGGTTTAGTTTAATACTGAAGATGTACGATATATGTGAACATATGGTGAAGTAAAATCATCAACTAAAGACCAACTCACCCGTCTCTCTGCCTCCTTCCTCTGTTCCTCCAGTCGCCTCTGCTCTTCCTTCTTCTTTTCCATGGAAGCTGTTAGATCAGCTACAGAGGGGATGTTGTCCAAGGACGGTAACCCTGTATATGCAGGAACCTGGGCCTTTGCTTTATCATTTGAGTCTGAGGAGCCTGAATAAAGGAAGGAGTTTGAGAGAAGCAAACAAGCAAATAAATTGTGAACAACTTTTTTTATGGCACATTGTATGGCACAAATAAAAAAGGGGGTATTTGTTTAAGTTTTTTGGCAAAGCAAATACACTAAAAACATACCTGCTAACACACAAAAAAAATGAGACACCAAGCAAATTTTAATGGAAGAAAATCTTAATTGAAGAAAATCCTACCAGCTGCCAACTTGTCTTTTGTCTTCATAGCAAACTCTCTTTCCTCTTTTCGTTTCTCCTCATCTTGTATAAGAACCAGCACTATCTTGGCTTTCTCTCTGACATTCAAACCCTGAAGAGGACAAGTAACAACTAATGCTGCAGACACATTCCATCAGCAACTTCAGTCAGCAGTTCTTTAATAGTTTACTTGGTAAAACCAAAATGTGACATGATACATAATATTTTTTAAGTGTATTGTTTGGATTGGCAATAATATTTAGTGCTATACTGTATTACTATGCTACAACTGCACTGAACTGTATCACGAGTTCCTCCAAGTTTTAATCTTGACCTTATAATTTGTCAGTCCAGTGTAGATAAGGAACACATTCAAAATAAAAGTTTCAAGTAATATAACTGTTGGTACTTGTGCATTAGAATGGAAAAACATGCAAGTACCTGGTCTTTACCATCCTTGTCTATGAAGAAATACTCTACTAGAGGTTTGATAATATGAATATTTTCTTGACTCTGCTTTGGAATACGGTCAGAACCAGTTTTCAGTAGATACTCCAGCAGGGTTAAAGACTGAGAGAGAGAGAGTGAGAGAGAGAGCAAGAGAGAGAGAGTGAGAGAGAGCGAGAGAACGAGAGAGAAAACGAGCAAGATGGAGAAAAATGGGAAATCAATGAAAAACTGAACAATACTAAAACTATCCTTCAAAACTATCATTTTTACTGAATGTATGTGTAAGACAGGTAGGAGAAGCGAATATCCCCCAATTAGCATTATACTAACCACACCTTGGAATCATCTCCCAGCAACAGAACAGGAAGTGCAAGAATACAGTTTTTCCATCTTGTGCCATAGTTGGCCAGTTAAATCATACATACTCCGTATGAATCATATACACTCAAGTATACATCTTATTTAAATGACTACAACTCTTAATTACAGGAGCTGTGGAGCATACAATAAAACTAACAACCACAAACATTTTAATAGAGAGAGAAAAAAAACCCTTACAAATAGGATATCTCATTCCCCCTTTCAAAGTTCCACCCATACATGCACCTTGTAGACATGCCTCCAGTTCTTGTCATCACCGAGCCGCTTCCATAACATGGCCATAATTTCACCGCAGGCCACCACGTTGTATGTCAGGTCTGAGATGTCTGTCATCTGTGAGCTGGATGGCCCCCAGGGGTCATTGGAGGTTGCTTCTCTCACCTAAGAAGAAGAGCAGACAGAAACAGATGTGACGTGCTGCATCTAAATCTAGCATCATGTAGTAGATACCACTCATTGATTCCCTCTGGATAACCATGCAGCACATTTAACATAACATGCCACAGGTAATCTGTACATGACACGAAGGGGATAAAGAAAATACAGCAGTGCTGGATAAATAAACAAACTGTTAATAAAAAAAAGCACAGAACGAGGGAAGCTATGAATATTGGACTTTTGAGAAGAGTAACCTAACTGAGTCTTGAGAAGACTTCCACACCTTGACCTTAGAGTAATTCTACACTAGATTCTTCCTTACCTTGACCTCAGCCTCAGAGTAATTCTGCACAAGATTCTTCAGTGTTCTACGTATCATTGACTGCGTCATCGTGCTGGATGTGCTGCCTGCAAAGAGCTAAGCAAAGAAGGCAAACGGATTAACAAGAGGAAAGCGTAGAAGGATACAATTTTTTCCCCATTGGATCATTATATATAGACTGATTTGTGCTAAGCATAACACAACATATGTATTTATATACTGTATGTACTCCATGAATATTCATAAATGTGAGAATGGGTCAACACTTATACATCAACTAATGAATATCATTCCAATCCTAAAGCATCTTCCTTGCTTTTACCTTTAAAATGTGTCTGTAGTTATTACTATTGCTGGGAGATGGCTACTGTTGATAGTTTCCTTTTCACAGTATGTTCAATCCATGTGCTTTTCCTTAGAATAACATCTGCACGTTACATGAGAGGGTTGGAATGAGGTCCTGCAAAACGATAAATTCTATTAGTATGCCTCCTATCACCATGGAAACATTGTAACAGTCCATACAGGCGAATCGATGGGTAAATCATTTATATCGATAAGGTCATGGGTAGATATAACCTAATCGTGCAACTTGATCGTTTACTGGACAGCAGTTTATATAACGTAAACGGCGTGGATTTCAATACATGGTCCAAAATAGACTTGCGTTTGGCATGGTATAGAATTACTATTGCCTTTGTAACCTCTACTTGGTCGTTGTGCTCTCAGCGTACGACTGATTTTCACGGAGCTGTTAAACAAGGAGTACATCACGACATCTACTACAGTTTTAACGTTTGCCTGTGTACAAGGAGAAAGGTTAACTGTCAACACCGATATTGGAACCTTTTTATTTACTGTCGTGTGGTGCAAAGTTCTCATGGCGCATTACTATTGATCTTGCGATTACAGTAATTTGATAGGCAGCCTACCTGTACCATGGATAGCGACACAGGCTAGCGAGATAGCTAGGTAGCTAGTTTAACTAGCCACCATGAAGATGAGAACATCCGACGACATGGAATTGTGTGGTTATAAAATTCTCTCGTCTCTTTTGTTTGACGATCCTTTCGTAGACTACAACATGACATTGATGCAAATGTTACAAATACCTACCTTGGAGAGGCAAGAGGAGTAGCTGGGAGGTGCGATAAATGTGCTTTTTCCGATAGGGGCGGAAATTTCCGCTTCCGTTGCTACCTGTCATAAACAAACTTGCACATGCGTCCTGATTGAATATGTATGGTAGTAAGGGAGTGGCCAGAGGTTTTTATTGAAAGCTGTAATATGTTATCCATGAAAGCAAAATAAAATTGTGATTTGCTATTACACGAGCTCATAGTGTGAATGTAAAGTGGGCTACTCTTAATTTATTTGTTATAAATATCGTGACCGCTGATCCCTACATCAAAGCAGCAATACAAAGCCCACCCTTGCCTATCCATAGGATTTTAGATCGAGCAATACGTGTTGCGTGATTCCTAAGCCAAGGTCGCTATCGCAAACGTCACTGACGTCTTTGTCTCTGTAGGCGGCTATCCCACAAAACCAAATCGGATGAAGTCTGGTAAATGACTCACGTCGGTAAAACACATTTCTTTCAAGATGACGACTGAGGGGGAATACGAATCAATTCTCTGTGTTAAACCAGATATCAATGTTTACCGCATCCCACCTCGGGCTACGAATCGTGGATACAGGTAGGCTAAATCATGAAATGTGCGGGCCTCAGGTGCCTGTATTAGGTCAACGTAAATTACGTTAATGTCTTAAATACTATTCTTCCCGCTCTCTTTGTTAGGCTGTTTGCCACTGCACTTGGAGCATTTATTAAGATAAAAAAAAATGTATTGCTTGCACAGCGTTTAAGGTAGCCATTTAGCTACCAAAGGGATTTTTCACGTTATTTATGTCGGGCACAACGTATTGGAGGAAAACGCACCGTTATATAGACTGCTAACGCTGGTCCGTCTCTTTATTGTAGGATTGGATAGGCCTTTTAAACTATACCGTTTAAGGATGTAGTATATAGATTAATCAACGTCTCACTCCACAGTAGCCTGTGGCCTCCCCTGTAAATACATGTAGAACGGCTTTATTATGATGACGACAAAGTCATTTCGAATCCAACATTTCCCAATTTTTCTGTAAGTAATTTTTGCAAATCGAACTAATTATAATACATTATTTCACATGTCACTAACCTGCTTTTATTAATATAGTTCTTTTCATGTAAAGAAATGTTAAGATCGATCAATACAATTGTTCGTGTGTGGGTTTTAAAAACACGTATAGGAAAGGCCTACCGTTTTAGGTAGTTTTCTAAGTGGTTCTTGCAGATGGGTAAAAAACCCTAAACGTTTCTGTAATGATTAAAATTCCATTAAAAAGCAAAAAAAATATATATATTTATATCCAATTGTAATATGTAGTAATATAATATTAGGTGATTCATTATATAAATAATAAATATCATTTGAATAAATAGTGTATTTTTCTGCAAAATGCAGACAAATCTAGAGAAGAAAACTATGGTTGAAATAGACACTTTCACATCACATAATTCTTAATAAGCCTAACTCAGAAGTGAACCTGAAAAGGATCTGACTGCAGATGCAGGATTCTTCCTGTAGGTTCAGGCTTCTTATGATGACTATACTGAGTTCTGAGTGCTGCCTTCTTCCTTTCATAAGATTGCAGTCATGTGTTCTCTAGTTAGCATAACAAAATTACTTTCCATGCAAAATATAATTGTAGCCTAGCACATTGTCTCAGTAGACGAAGCCACAATCTGACAAAAAAACATGTAATTTATGTCTATATTATCTTGTTTTGAATTGAATAGCCAATCAGAAAGTTCCTTCATAGCCAAGTGCTGATATATCACACACAATTGGCCAAAACCGTGTTGTTGAGGTACCATTGGCTGGTAGTTAGACCAGTTTATCCCAGCCTTTAGAACTCAGTTTCCATGTGTGTAACCATAGGTTATGGGTATTGTAATCAAACTGACCATACGTAATACTCCTGTTTTCATATTTCAAATAGAAGAAAAACGGATCTAATGTAAGTAGTAAGGAGACTAATGTTGCTAAAGAACCACAATGCAACATGCAGCTTTTTTCTCAAGTTTGCAATTAAAACGTGCCTTGTTTATGTCAAGCCTTGAGATTTGTTGTGAATAAAATGTGAAATGGAACGGGCCATTTTATTTGCCCAATGCATGAATAAAAAATATGTAGGTCCTAAAATATTCAAACATCTTCGACCATTAAGACATGGACTTCACAAGACTTCTGAAGGTGTCTTGTGGTATATGGCACCAAGATGTTAACAGAAGATCCTTTATGTTGTGTCAGTGCAGCGGTGGATCAGACTTGTTTTTTTTTTCCAGCACATCCTACAGAGGCTTGTTTGGACTGTGATCTGGGGAATTTGGAGGTCAAACCAAAGACCTTGAACTCCTTGTAATTTCTCAAATGATTCCTGAATTCCTTTTTGCAGAATGCGTTATCCTGCTGTAAGAGACCACTGACATTAATACCCATGTCATGAAGTGGTGTACTTGGTCTGCAGCAATGTTTAGGAATGCGGTACATACAAAAGCAAAGTCCACCTAAACGGCAAAACCCAAGCTTTCCCTATCAGAACATTGACTAGAGCATCACACTACCTCTGCAAGCTTGTCTTCTTCCCATAGTCCATCCTGATACCATCTATTTCCTAGGTAAGTGTTGAACATACACCATAGGCCACCAGATGCTTTTGGTGGTGGTCAGGGATCAGCATGAGGACTCTGACTGGCCTGCTATGGAGCAGGAGCAGGTTCTGATGCACTGTGTTCTGACACATTTCTGTCATAGCTTATTTATACCACAGAAGTTGTACTGTGCGATCGGACTGGACGTTCTAGCATTTGCCTCCCACACACAAACATGAGCCTCGGGTGCCTGTGATCCTGTTGCTGGTTTGCCAGTTATCCTTCCATGAACCACTTTTTGTAGGTACTAACATGGCATCCCAGGAACACCCCACAAAACCAGCCATTTTGGAGATGCCCTAAACCAGCCATCTAGCCAGCATAATGCGGCCCTTGTCAAGGTTGCTGATTTTTCCTGCTTTCAACACATCAACCCCAAGAACTGACTGTTCACTATACACTATTTTGATAGTATGGCTGGGTGGAATATCAAAATTATTTATATGTTCAATACAATTTCATAGAAGATTTTTTTATAGAAGAAATGACCATATCAATATTATTGAATATGCCTATTACTGGCTTCACGTGACCATTTATTTTCATTCTAAAACATCTGCAATTTAACCAGAAAAGCAGCACTCACTATTTGTCTCTGTTGCTAAAAAAATGCATGTGCACACATCACTGTCACCATGCCTGACTGTCCTTCACTCTGTCACTATGTAAGAGTTTTCTCTACTTTCTCACACATAGCTCAGTGATTAACTGATAGGTGAACAATGGAGGAAAACAAAGCCAATTGGAAAGATTTAACTACAAAAATAACTCACAAGGGCAGGTTGTATGGTAATGGTTCATATAGATGACACTCAATCGAGTCCAGCTTTCTGCAAATTCTGATACATTTTATGGCATTAGGCTGACACTTTTATTTAAAGTAACTTACAATTGTGACTGAATACATCGTGAGCAGTTGAGGGTTTAATTGTAAGTCACTTTGGATAAAAGCATGAGCCAAGTGCGGTAAGTGGTTAGCTGGTTTATGGTGGCGTACCATGATGGCTCTCACAGAATCAATGGATAAATATCAACTGCTTTCTGGCTAAATGTGAGAGATGAACTGCCATATATGTTTTAGCGTGCATCAGAGAATATTTCAGCTCTCAACCAAATCTCATTAATACGTTGGCTAGTGCTCTTCCCCCAAATTTGGCCAATTTATCTAATTTATCACAATCTCCTTTATAAACCGGGCCAGTCAAGGCAATGGTATAAATAGTGATGGAGCAGTAGCAAACTTTTGCCAGTCTTGGCATCTGACAAGATCCTAAGTCCCCTCCAGTAGTTCAGTAGTTTAACAGGTGAGGAAAGCATTCTTGTCACTGACGTCAAACCAGTATGCACTTATTCAGTAGCAGCATTCTGGTGCATCAGGAAGCAAAATCCATCAACTTCTCTGTTCTGGATTATCTCAATGAAAAAATTATGATCCAGAGAGCCTGTTGGACATGGTATCCTTCATATCCTTCAGTACCTCAGATTCAAGAGTACATATAATTCCTCTGACAACATTGAAGAAGTTGAGTGCTTTTGGAGGTGGAGTCTCTTCTGGCTGAAAGAGCAGCTTGGAGCCTGACAGAACTGCATATAACTCAGGAAGCTACAGGATCATCTGACTCATCATTGACTACCAACACCACCACCTCAGGAGGAAGCAGCTCGACCATCAGAACCACCAGTGACAAAGAGGAAAAAGAACACCTATTTCTTTTCTTTTGAAGAAACAGCCATCCTCCGCATCCATAGAATGGAGATCAATGACACAGAACTGCCTACCTACTTGCTTGTTTGTTAGTTAGCATTATGAAGCAGTATAGCCAAAGCTCAACCGTTTGACAAAAAATGTCTCATTTTCCATGGGTTCCCCTTCTGAAAGAGTGGTTAGCACCAGTGTGAACGCTAACACTTACATGCCACAGGGCATCCCTGAAACCAGACACTGTTGACAGGCTCGTAATTACAGTCATAAAGTCTGCAGTTGAGATGGCTAAAGAGTCACATATTTCTTCTAGAAGCAGTATTATCCGAGAGTGATATTTTCTAAACCTTCGTCTGCTCTTCGCCAAACAATTTCACATATATCCATTGCCGACATACAACAGGTTTGGTCTTGTGACTGTCCATGCATGTAAAACCAAAGATGTTAAATATTCTTCACTTTACTTCCAGAGCTTTTCCTTCTTGGGAACTATTCACTGTGTGGATATTCATCTACTCTTGATTCCCATCTACTCTTCTTGACAGGTTTTAGTTTGAAAACCTTTCCCATGATGAAAAATGAGCTATCAAGCTATCAGCTAACTGTAAACATTGAACATTCACTTTATTATTGCATGACTTCTGATATTTTATTCACAAGATCACAATGTATGACGGCAGTTTTTTAAAAAAAAATTTTTATTTAAACCCCTAGATTTTACACTATTGTGTGTTCGCTGATCACCTATTAATCTTGCTTATTTTGAGGTACTAAGAGAATACATTGAGAATTTGAGGCATTTGTCGGTTGTGCCCGTTGATCTAAACTCTGCTGTTATTGTTGGCAGAGCGGCAGACTGGAAGTTGGAGGCTCCTGATTGGTCAGGGCGCATGCGGGTAACTGCAAAGGGAAAGGTGGCATATATCAAACTGGAAGACAAGGTCTCGGGTGAGGGAAGAGTTATTAAACAAGGTCTTTGTAGAAAATAACTTTTTAACTGAAGACACACAAGCATAGTTTTTAGACACGTAAGTAAAAAAGAAACAAAGATGACAATAAAACAACTTAAGAACAATAATTAAAAAGTTACTGACCTATTGCACCTCACTTTGTCATGTCTGTTGTGGTGTATAATAAAAGTCGCTCCGTTTTTAAAATCTACATTACCACATGAATTCAGATGAGTATATCCTGTCTGCTCCCTGTTCATCAGGTGAGCTGTTTGCTCAGGCACCAGTTCAGGAATACCCTGGTGTTGCTGTGGAGACGGTTAGTGATTCCAGCCGATACTTCGTGCTCCGAATACAGGATGATAACGGTGTATATCTGAATGCTTTTTCAAACTTAAAAGTCTTTAGACTGCCTTAATGATTGCAAGTTCTTTAATCAGAAATTAAAGTTCTTTAATGTAATAATCCATCATTACATTTATCACTTTTTTTATTAGTTTCCAATTTTTTTGTTTTTATTTTCACAATGGGATTGAACTTTACTATTTAATATTTGGTGTATATTTTGTTTTACTGTTTCATATAAAGCTGCATTACATAATGTCAAACTCTGAAAGGAAGTATGTAAACACAAATAAACACTGCCCTCATCATATTTCAGGTCGGAGTGCATTCATTGGGGTTGGATTCAGTGACAGGGGTGACGCATTTGATTTCAATGTTGCTCTGCAGGACCATTTCAAGTCAGTGTCTCCCTCTCTTCACTTTTCTAATATTTTAACATGATCTGAAGACTAAGTCTTTTGTGTCTTTTGGAAGAGTAGCCAGTCAATACCTATTGCCTAAACAAAGAAAATATAGTTATACCACATGCTAGTATTTCATAGATGGTTTTTGTGCTAGTTGCCAAGATGAAAGGTGTGTCTGTCTGTGTCTGTTTGTATGTCTGTCTCTCTCTCTCTCTGTGTAAGGTGGGTGAAACAGGAGAATGAAATCAGCAAAAGTGCTCAGGCTGCAGACTTGGGGCCAAAGCTGGATCTAGGCTTTAAGGAGGGACAGACAATTACACTCAACATTGGGGTAAATAATGTTCTCTTCACTACATGTCAGGCTTTACACTGTGCAGTCAACTTCAATATTTCGAGTTTACCTTTGGATGTTTTTAATAAAATGATATATACTTAAATTATATAGCTTTAATTTTTTTTTAATCGCAGGTGCACATATATGTATACAAGTTTGCTGCTTTGATCATTTTCCTTTTTTTTATTTATTTATTTATTTATTTTTTATTTTCAGCAAGGCAAAAAGAGGGATAAGCCCCGCCCGCAGAGTTCAGGAGGCCTTGGTCTTCTCCCACCTCCCCCTGGAGGCAAAATAGCCCCTCCACCTTCTTCTAATCATAACACAGTACAGCCCACAAGGGGAACACAGATTGGTATGGTTTTTGTTTATTTTTACAGCACCTAAATAAAAAGAGCATAGTATACAACTTTTTTTATTGCAATTAAAAATACTAAAATTTTGAACTGGTATATATGAAATGACTTTCACAGTCGAATTGCAGCAGAAAAATCAAAAAGGCATTAGAAAACAAGTTATCCTTGCTAGTTCTGACTTAACCTTTTTGGCTTTTGGAACCTGAACCGTGATAGTGTTTCAGATAGTAATTCATTTTCTACCCTGTAGCAGAACAGTACTTAACTGTTCTGTGGGGGAATAAAAGTAAATGAGACGTGCAGAATGGACTTGCAGTCTTCAGGGTCCATTCTATTGTAGCTGACTAGGTAGCAATGCCTGCTTATTCAGTAGGCAGAAATGTGGCGCGTCTGGGCACACATTCGTGCGAACAGGTGTGTTGTATTCTAGCTGATCCCGTAGAGGGTATTTATTTGTACTTGCACTGCAGCCCAGAGGTCTGAAATTGTGTAACTGCTTTTGCATTTATTTCTGATTTATACTGATGCAGCTGTCAAGTGTTTTAATGAATCTCTTAGTGCTTAATATATTCTGCTAACTACCTTGTAGTGCTACTTCTGGATACAAAACCCCCCTTGCTGCTTCTTGCACTTTAAACTATCATTATTGCTTTGATGTTTTAGGGATTTATAGATAATAATGGAAGTTCTTTAATCTGCCTGCATGTTTTTGTCTTCCTTTCCATCAGGTTGTTTGTTAGAACTGGATAGTAGTAACTCCAATACAGTGGTTCAAGCAAACCCAAGTTCAGACCTGTGGGGTGACTTCTCATCTCCTGCAAGGTAATAACCCCAGACAAGTTTTAATAGCTGTTCTAGCTCTGTCATTGGCTTCCTTTTTTGAAATCTGAATCATTTAAACAGATGAGCAAACGGACACATGAACATGATCCAAAAACTGCGTGAAATGCCATTTCATGTACATGGTGTTTCTCTTGTGGTTTTTTTCCTGTGATACTGATACTGTTTTTTACCCTACAGCTCTGTTCCTTCTCCAGCACCACGGCAAGAACCCACTTCTGGGAACTGGGTCCAGTTTTGAGGCCATCTTATCATCTGCCGCTTTACTTCCTTTCATGAGATTATCTCATCAGTCCGTCACTGACAAAACATTCAAAATAAAATGTATTGGATAATAATATAAGGGACCATAGATAGAACTGAAAGGTTACAGGTTGTCACCAATTTATTCAGCTACAGAATACAATTAAGTTCATATGAATGCAGTACATGAATGTACATACAATAGAGTCGCATCACATATTATATGGAATATTCTTCAACAATGAAATAATTGTAGTATTATTCCCATTAGAAAAGTAGGGACTAATGTAAAAAAAAAAATAAAAATAAATACAATAAAACCTTTAATTCCTAATTCCTAGTAAGTGCCCTGCATTTACTGACTAATTAGTGACTACTTGCATGCTAAACAAGAATAAAATGTTGCAAATACATTTTCTGACTTGTAAAACAAAACCCAAAGTTATTATTAAAATATGTATGTTTAAAGTAACCATATGATTTACAGGAGGAAATCAAATGAATTTGAAAGTTTGTTAAGAATGTGTTGGACCAAGGAAGTGAGTCAGGTTCTGTGTAATTTACTAGAAGTGATAGTACACTGAAAAATCATGGATCCAAAATAAACACATCAAACATGTATACTACCATTCTAAATATTGTGAGAATTCCACTAACCTTACAAGATCAACACCTCACTTAAGTGCCACATTATACTGTAAAGGTTTATACAGTTTTAATATATTGTAAGACAGCATAAGCTGATAGGCACACATTCAGTTTTGAATGAGTGCATTTGATAAGTGAAACAAGTCGCCGTTATCAGAATATTGGAGGTAGTGGAGCTCGTATTGCTGTATGCCTGATCACGCTTGAAAATGTGGTCTTAGTAAAACTGGTTAGGTGTCAAAGAGAACGAGAGATGCAATTACCATATCTGTTGACCCCCACAGCATTACTGACGCCCTGCCTACATGTAGCTCAAAATCTTTCTTCTCTGTCCCACAGTTATCTGCTCCCTTTGGCCTTACTCATGCCAAAATAAAGGTCTGAGGGAACAAAAAGTCATGCTGCTACACTTGATAAACTTGTACTAGTTTAACCGCAAACAACCATGACACTGCCTTACCCTAGTTAATGTTGTACTAAGAATGGTCCATCACAGATTAATATCTGGTCAGTGATGGTCTTGTAGTAGGAAATGGTTTAGTGATGAATGTAACATACACACCTTGTATGTGGATTCCTGTACATCTTTCACTTGTCTTTACCTAGTTGAATTTGAGGGCCAGTAATAATGGGGGAATTACTGGTGTACAGAGAAACTCAACTATGCATGTCAACAGATATGCACCTGTAAGATGCACATACAGGTTAAGTGTCCTTAATAAAGTTAGGTGTCTCCATTAAAAGTAGCTGGTGAGTGTATCTTGTAACTAATGCACTATCCAGCATAATTGGTATGAAAGTTAATAATAACTTTAAAATACACTATAAACATATTAAAACATGCCTCTTAATCATTGAATTCAGGTGTTTCATTCAGTCCCATTCCCATAGGGGTATACAATCACCTAGCCATACAGTCTCTCTCTACAAATGTTTGTGAAAGTATGGGTCATTGTAAAGAGCCCATTGAATTTGAGTGTAGCACTGTAACACGCAAGCTTGTTGCTGTCGCTTCCTTTTGGATCATGCTTTTTTCATAGGAAAGATGCTTCTAAGAACCTTTCATTTCAAAGTCTGATTTTTACTGAAGCAAATGTGTCACAGAAACACAAAACATTACATTAGTGAGCTCATTAAAATGTAATTTTGATACCAGTGTGAATGTGCCAATCTAGAATTCCATAATTTTTTCTGCCACTATCTTGACTGTATGCATTATTTTTCTTGTGATGCAGAGATAACAAAAGATTTTTCTTGTGATCTCAAGAAATGGCTTTCTTTAGTGTTGTTTAAAAAAATGTTTCCTTTTTTTCAACCAATTCTGTGGTGGATGTCACTTAAAATCTTAAGAATCTTAAGAAAAAATCTTTAGAAAAATGAAAAACATTTAACAAATCTTTGTTAATATGGCTGAGAGAAGTGAAAATGTATATTGAACTAAAAAGAGATCTAATATAAACTAGACATACTCAAAATATATAGTTTATTCCTGTTCAGTTTAATTCAGTTCCAAAAGTAGAATCTCTAATACATTGAAATAAACATAATAGTAAAGCATCACTAAAAGTTGTTTTTTTCACCACAAAAAAATAATGTAGGTGCGGCCAATCCAGAGTTGTTTATTTTGCTGATAGCTTTATAATATACATCTTCCTATGAATACATTTTTTCACAGTATGTATATACATGTAAGTAGTGTGAGTACACAGAAGTGTGACTTTACCAAATAGATGATCTTTCACTTGTGCCAGTGGTTTGTGTTTCCTGCTTCAAATATCCCCATTCCAATTGCAGTGTGTTTACTTTAATAGATGTGGTATAAGGTTCTGTTAGAGTTTGTGCTGTCAAGGGTGCCTGTGGTTTATTTTCTGCATCATGAGGTGAGATGGAACAAACTGTTGTCTCCTTTTTTTGTTCATCCCCTCAAACAATAGAAGATCTGCAATAATTAGTATTTTCCTCATAAAAAAGACAGGGCTTATACATTTAAAATGCCTCAGTAAAGGTGGTCAACCTCTCCAAATATTAGGAAAATGTGATCCTAGCCAGGCATTTTGGTTGTTATGTTGATGTGCTGACATGTGGCACAAATATCATTCCTTAGATTAGATTCTTGAATCTGAAGTAGTTTACAAAGTTCTGAATGCTTAGCACTTTAGGAAATCAAAACCATAATCTCCAGAACCCATGGATCTCTTAAGAGGATTCCCCTTAGTAAGTAATTATGCAGGTATTCTGTGGGATATGGAACCACTGAAAGGCTTGGCTTATATGAATACATTGTAGATTTGGATGACTGCTTTGTATCATTGTCCTGCTGGGTCATATTCAGATATTATTGCATATCACATCACACATCTATCACCATAGTTTTTATGTGGGTTTTTATACACAATCATCTCTTTCATTTTCCCCTCATAAATCTCATGGTATCTGAAAGCCCTATGATGACTTTGACTGCCCACAAATCATTGCGCTAATGTGATTTTAATGAGATTTAGCATTTAGTTTGCAAACAGTTTTGATGACCAGTAACTTTAGATGCTTCTTTCAAAAACGCCCCACAGTTTGCATCAGGATGGACTCAGTTATTTTAAGAAGCACAGTTATCTAATGTTTAGAAATACTTGTGACATACCTCTCTGAGTGTTAACACCATCAATATGTTGTTAACAGTATTTTTCAAACTGCTTCAATTGATTTTGGCAGGTTTTATGTATTTCATGGATTAAACATAGTTTTGAACCAAACTGAAATGTTTTGTAGTTTTTTTTTCATATTTGTTTATTAAATTTTTCTAAACATCAATACAAAACATTTACATTTACATTTATGACATTTGGCAGACGCTCTGTGATCCTCACATTCTGAAATTTCTTCTTCTGAATCACCATCAAAATCCTCTGTCTCTCCCAATATCAACTGTAAGGCAGTCTGAACACCGAATCGCTTTGCCATCTTGATCATTTGTGGTATGGAAGCAGTATGAGAGACAGAGCTATTTATCATGTCCCCATGATTGGTTC
>JAOYMR010000004.1:7298752-7316173 GCA_025802075.1 Tenebrosternarchus preto | reverse complement strand
TTATTTGTATTATTTTTTATTAAGCTAAATTTTTAATATGGGATTTTTATTAAATCTTTTATGAAATTTATGAAATTTTTAATATGGGTCCTACAGACCCAAAGACCTCACAAAGGTTAAATTCTGCTTAGCTTTTATGTCTGAAAGTGATGTCTGGTCTCATCGCTATTCAAAGCATAATGTTGGCAAACTGGTTGTGGACACAGCTACATGTATACAGACAGTATGTGGTTGTGTGAATGTATGCAAATGTATGCCCCAGTTTTAGTGGTTTGCTCATATCCTGTCATGGTATTACTGACTGACTTTATAATGCATCGTGTTCTTATATGCAACCAAATTATGATGAACTTCAAAAATATTTGCAATTATATTAGAATGTAATGTTTAAATATTTGGTGGTATTGTAGTGAACACAGTGCACTTATTTAATGGGGAGCAAGACAAGTTAGAATGCAAGTGCTTATAATTACTGTAATGATTCTTATTTAGAGTAATCCCAAAATCATAATCTGTATAGCACAGGGTCAGAATACTGGTAGACAAGAGGTAGACAAGAACATGGTCTATGGAAAATGCAACTAAATGGGGCAGATTAACTCAAACTATAGAACTCATACAAAGATACTGAGAAAACAAAACCCAACAAAAACTTCAAAACAGATTAACTAGGGACCAAGGAGACAGAATACCTGACACAGGGCAGGGACAAATAAAACTGAAACGAAAAGTGCCGTCTAATAATAAACAACCCTATTTTTACAAAAAGTACATAAAGGGTCTGAGGCAACTAGACAAAATGGACTTTAATTTAAATTCTATAAATTAGTCTTTGCACAACCATTTGGACTTGTTTGGAAAATCCTGTGCAAATTCACTACATTGGTTAAAATGTTAGATTGTTTTAAATGAGCCATTTTGTGATTTGCATTTAGAAATTTACATAATCACATGCCACTGATGTCTCCATGTAAAAATGCACAATTAGGGATTCAGAGATGTATTCAGAAAATTAAAGATTTAAAAATAGAATACTTTCAGAATGAAAGCTAAAAGTGTGCTCTTTAAAAGTGCTCTTTAACGCTACTCCATGCATAGCATCCATTTGCATACACATACTTTAAAAACAATCTGATCAACTTTAACACAATGAAATTATTTCTTCTGCTTTAACACACCTGATGTTTTGTTGTAGATTTTTCCTGTATATTTGTACAGTCTGCTTTTTTGGGCATTGAGACGCTCATGTTAACAGAGAGCAGCAAAACAACCTTTATAAAATAGGAAGGGTCTTCTAGGAGAGGTGAGTAATTTTTGAAAAAAAAAATCAAATACCACCACTGCTACTAATAATGGTCATTTAATGATCATCAGTACATTTTAATAATTAGTTGCTTAAGTCAATTCTGTAGTCTTCTTTCAACTTGACTCTAATGTCTTCCATGGATAATGTGAGTTCGAATCACTCAGCAAGGAAACACTGTGCCATTGGGTGTAATACATCAATACACACTTGTCAGAATGTAGAGCTTGGAGATAGATCATTGTATTTCTCCTTATGACCATTAGGTGGTGCTATTGTTTATAGTAAAGAAGATTATGCAGATGGAAAAAATATGATAGATTATTCTGATGTCTTTGTTAGTTGAAGGACATGGAGGGTTTAGTCCTACTAGCTATTTATAACAGCAACTCCTCTTTGTCATGTTCCTTGAATACTGAAATGACTGAACTCTGCTTAGCTGATGTCTTCAGTTTAGAAGCAGGTGTATTCATGAAAATATTTATCTTTTGCTTATGAATTACATTTTCCCTAGAAACTAATATACTTGGCAAGTTACCAGTGTGCAAAACAAGACTATTTCCGACAACCAGGAAAGTCCAAGAACCTATTACAGAACAGCAAAGTTGTAACTATCTCCATAACCTGCTTCCCGCATGTACTTTTCCATGTCTATTGGCTCAGGCACTGTGAGCAACACCCTGTCATTGGCTTTCCTCCCCCCTTGTTTGAGTTTTGAAATGACTTCAGTCAGTGTAGGTCGGTCCTGTGGTCTCCACTGACAACACGCCTTCATGATGGAGTATCTAAGAAGTGTTTATAGAATATGTTACAATATGAAATATGAGACATTCCAGCTTTAATTTTGTTTCTAGAATTGTGTGTTTGTGCGCATGTATCTTTCATGTACAGTGAGTTTGAGCAGGTGGCTGGTCTCTGTAGGGATTTTCCCCTCTGTAAATGCTGCAGGAGCTCACCAACCATGATTTTGGGGAACGGTGGTTCACCTGTGAATGAATCAAAATGTGATGTTATGAAACTCAATTTGTTATGGGGGATTCAAATATTTAACCTGGCATTCAATTAAATAAAAGTTGATTGAGATTGAGGGAAAACTGGCAAGGATGGTTTGAAACCTCACCTAATGTCACCATTTCATATAACAAGATGCCAAATGACCATCTGCATGCGAGAGAAAAAAAAAGCTGACATAGCCATAGGCCCAAAGCCTAAAATCAATAATAAAGATTACACTAACTCTACTCACATATCGCTGCTATGACTGACATGTCGATGAGCTAACACCTCTGGAGCTTGCCACTTCCTTATCACCATTTCCTCCATTTCTGCTGAAGAACCTGCCTCTATACTCCTGTGGAACGCTGGGCCGAATCCCCAAAGCTTCACGGACAGGTCATGACCAACCAGGATGCTTCGTGCCCCAACATTCCCATGGATGCAGTTCTTACTGTGCACGTACTCCTGTTTCCAAATTACTGATGGTAAATATCCTATGCAAATCCTTTATTCATGGTCTACTTCACTCATTTCATACCAGAAACCACAACATCGGAAGCTCTTCACAGGTGTCAGTAATGCTACCATAATGTGGTGGGTATGAAAAAAAGACTGTGCCATCAGAGGCCAGCAAATTATTATCTCAGCCTATTGTTTATATTTTTAAATTACACTCTGTTTAGCGGAATTGTTGACTGAACAGCCATGAGAAAAATTACCCAGAGAAGAAAAAAAGACTTGGTAGTCACTTAATAAATAACCAATCGATGGCAATTCTTTTGCAAAGCTTGTTCGTCTCCTAAAATGGTCAAGCAAGCTGAGAGTTTAATATTTTTTAGATATGGTGTCAGGGGACATATAGAAAGCAATGGAACTAAGCATTATAGATTATTGTGAGTAATAGAATAATCCTACTTACATAAGATGACTTTTTTTTATAACATAGAACACAATGTTAAACATTTAACAATAGTACAATTTTAGCTTTAGTAATTTTTAAATGAATATTTCACAAAACTTAAATCCATATCAGATTAAACTACCATATTAAGAATTCATAGCAGTACCCCTTAAAATGCCTAGATCTTCAGCTTCAGTTTCATATTTGTATCATGTAATTGTGTTCTTAAAACATGCAATAAAGTACCACTGTTAAATGAACTACCACATTATCAGACATGAATTAGTACTGACCAAAGCGGAGGCAATCTGTTCCCCCATCGTGAAAATGTGTTTTTCTGTAATGTTGCATGGAGCTGCCATACATTTATTTTCCTGTGAGGTGCATCAATAGAATGAATGCAAACAATTTTCCAAACAGTCTCTAGACATTGACACCAGCAAAAAGATTCCAAGTGAATAACTGCAGTGTACTGTAGTAAGAAATATAGATATTGAGCAAAACCTGGCTTTCTAAATGTCTTTTAAAACCTGGTGTAATATATCAGATTACATCAGAAAACATCAGGACATGCTCCTCAAGAGTGCAAGAGGTGCACAGTGCCAAAGGAGGTCACACAAAACACTAACATTTACCTGTAGAAGCCATTTTGTTATGAAAAAGTTTTATTTAATTTTTTTGTGTGTTTAGCAGTATTTTATATTTGTATCTTAATGAAGAAGCAGAAATAATTATATATAGTCATAATACCATTGCTAAAACAAATCTAAGGGTGGTTTAAGACTTTTGCACAGTACTGTACACACACACACACACACACATACACACACACATATACACATAAATACATATATACATACTGTACCTGTCTGTGTGTCCATAAGAACCCTAGCAGGTCTCTGTTGACCAGCTCCTCCATCACAATAATGAATGGTGTCCCCACTGTTAGCACCCCAAGCAGGTTGGGCAGACATGGGTGGGGCCCCAGCTCAGACAAGAAGTGGGCAAAGCCCAAGAACGCCTGGCACTCTCTGGCATTGGCTGTTTCTATGCAGAGAAAAAATATTTAAAAATAAGAATGAATATGTGTAAAGTGTAAAAAATGTGAATAGTAAAGAAATGTGAATTACATATTAGTAATTATTTTCAGATTAAAGTCTTTATTTTCAATGAAAATCTTGATTTTTTATATACTATGGGCAGTCTGTATTTAGGCCAACTTAATTTTTGGTAAATGCATTAATTGTGTCAAGTACACCAGTTTTGTAGGAACTCTTTCTTTAAAATCCATCTGTATATAAATATACACGTTATTTAGAATTCATTTTTATACACATTATAAATGTGCACAAATATGTTCTATATATAATCACTGTGTAACCAAAAATTGCAATGAAAAAAGACAGAAATTGTCCATCAGACAAACTCCCCTTGGCCAGAACTCTTCTCAGCAACTGAAGCAACTGTAAAAGCTGATAATTTTAGCTCAAAACCAATATACCACAAAAATGCCATTACATAATTAAGAGTGAATGATGCATTTATGCTCATCAACTGATTTACAAAATGGTAGGATTGTTTTAAATGGTAGGATTGTTTTAAAGGACTTTAGGTATGTTTAAAAGTGGCTTACAGGGACAGAACTCTTCCAGTTGTCCCTTATCTATGTCATGTCTAACCACATCTGTACCTTTGAGCACTCGTAAGATGACTGCCCTTTGGTCTTTAATAGCTCGGTAGAGGGTGACAGAGCTCTTGGGCTGTACTGTAAAGGACAGTGGCAGTGGGGTGATTTGTTGAAAGGAGCCATGTTGTATCTCAGACATCTGGGGTTCTGCTGCCTGTGGACAGGGCCTGTCATTCTGTGTTTGAAGTGTCATAGGTACAGCCTCAGACTCCAAAGGGTTGAACTCTCGAGGGGCTGTTATGGGAGAAATAATGGGAGAAAGAGATAAAAATAAAAAAACCATAAAGAAGAAAAGCAAAAAAAGGAAGCAATTGAAGACGCTTCCCTTTCTTTTCCTTTGCCTGCCCATTCTTCGCCTGTGACAGAAAGACCAACCTCTATGGGAGATGCGGACTCCAGTTTTTTTTCCTTTTGGTGTTTGTCCTGTTCTTTCTCTCACTCAGTGGTGAGTTGATGGTAGGCTTGTTGTTTGTTGGTCTTTGTGTTTGCATGTGTGTGCGTCTTTGTGCTTGCGTTCGTGTGTGTGCATCTTTCTGTTTGCATTCGTGTGTGTGTGTGTGTGTGTGTCTGTCTGCCTCTGTGCCTGTTCACCTTTGTCTGTGGGCCTGGGTTTGTGCGCTGGGGTGCTTGTATTTGTGTGCCTGTTTGTGCGCCTGTTCACGTGCCTGGACACCTGTGTCGGTTATTCATTAATTAACTTGTATAGTGTCCCTGAGGTAAGCACGGGAAAAAGGGACGCAAGACAGGAAGAAGGGCTGGGTCCCCTCACTGCCCGGTGGCTTCCCTTCTCCCTGAGTCCCCTCTCCCCTCGGAGGACGAGAGGAAGCTGTGGGACTACCTAGCTGCGTGGGCCCCAGTCCACGAGGCTCTCCTCTCCTCCGTGCCTGGTGCGGCCCCGACGAGGGTAGGCGCCTTGCACCCCGAGAAAGCGGAGAAACCCCCCTGCCATGTGAAGGAGGAGAAGGAGTCCTCCTGCTGTAATGAGTTCCCTTCCCCCTGGACACAGGATGTGGTGGACCTGATTCGGTCCGAGCGCCCCTTGGAGGTGCTGACCAACCAGCGGCACCCAGAGGAAGAGGTGATGCTGGCAGGGGTGCATTTTTCATCAGGGGAGAACTCTTTCTCTAAACCCCCTGAGGAGGAGGGAAGCGAGATCAGCTTGGACAATGATGCCTTCTTCAGGGAAGCTCTTCGGGGCTGTGCCTACAAGGGTCCAAGGTCGGTGATGCTGGCGGGCACAAGTCTCAGGAGGGAGGAGGACATGGACTGCGAGACGCCTTCTGCGAGACGCAAGTGGACTACAAAGGTTAGAAGGGCCAGGGAAGTCAAAGAGAGGGGGAGCCACCTTGAGACGGCCGGGACCCGCAAGGAAGCAGCCCGGATCCTCACCCCACCTGAGCCCAAACCCTGGAAGAAGCCAGAGGGATCCAGGCCGCCAGCGAGCACGCGCAGGCCTTCAAGCGAGCACGCCCAGGCCTCCTGCAAGCACGCCCAGGCCTCCAGCGAGCATGCCCAGGCCGCCAGCAAGCACGGCTCGTCCGCCGGCGAACACACCCCGGGCCCCAGCTGGAGAGACCCAGGGGACTGCGAGGACTTCTCCGCTTCCGGCTCTGGCGCTGCACCTGCCAGGCTTTGGGGCCTGGCCCTCAGGATCCGGGGGACTGTGGGGGCTGAAGCCCATGGGGGGAGCCGGGGGCCCCCTGCTCCAAGTCCCACTCACCATCCCTGTGACTGTTAATGTTACCGTGTTTATACATGTCTTGCCGTTTTTGTCTGTGCCTGTCCCTGTGTCTGTACCTGTGTCTGTTCCCGTAACGTTGTTTGTGCCTGTCTGATAACAGCAATGCATGTACTCATGGATACAACAACATTTCACTGACAAAGACCAACCACTACACAGTGACATGAAAACGCTTAAGTACACACACCCTTAACAAGACACAGATAATGATAACGAAGACAGACAAACGCCATGCCCCACAACACACACACCAAAGAACACACTCACACAACAACTACAACACAAACACACCTCCACATAGACACGGGACAAGGGAAGCGGCAGAGGCGGCCACTGTGACACAATTTATTAAGATTACTATCTCTGCTCAAGGATAGGGACAGCCACAAACTGTCCGGATGACACATGAGTCAATTTGCAGTGCTAAAATGGACTCAGACTTTATGAGAGAGGAGATACTGTGACAAGTTCCAGAATGTTTGTGGTCTCGTCATAGTACTGATATTGGACTTGTGAAGTCAGCCCAACCAGTGAAAGTTGAATTCCGTCCAGGAATCAAACCTCCTTGGAACAAATAATATCCACTGAAAGAAGAAGGAAGAGGCCCCAAACTGAAGGATAAGGACTTAAATTGTTCCAGATACTGTCAGAAAAGGGACACAAAGTTTCTCAGAAGAAACTTCAGTATTGTCAGGAGAAGGTAATTTATTTGGGCCAGATCATAATGCAGGGACACAGAAGCATTTCTGACAGTCAGATAGAAGCTATTCATAAGGCTCCAAAGCCCAGAACAGTCAGAAAGATGATGACATTTCTTGGTAATGCTGGCTATTCCTCAGCATGGATAGAGGATTATATTATTTTAATAGGGACTTCACTGAATTTAGGCTTCTTCCGTAATGCTTAATAGGTAGCCTCAGATATTATTGAAGTGTCGGTGCCGGAGTCAGTTTTAAATGAGGCTGACATGTCTGCTAAAGGTGCGTCAAAGTAACTCAGCCCCTGCTAACAATGCTTCTTTGCTTTGTTCCAGTTCAACTGATCCTAAGAACATAGTGTCATCCTCATCAGCTTCAGTTATCTCCTGCACAGCTGTCTCTGAATAACACACTGCAGCAAAGTGTCCATTTTTGTTACACTTCATGCATTTTTTTCCCTTCTGGAGGACATTGCTCACTGTCAGCATGATTTCGCTCACACATTGTGCATGCTCCATTTCTCGTCTATGTTTATTTTTGCTAAATGGCCAGTTCTTTTTTGCGCTGTATTTCTGACTGATTTTATGTTATCCACATGCTCATGCTCTTATCCTCTGTGCCCCAAAATCACAATTGTCAGCTAGCTTGTAGAGCTGCGTGACAAATGCTTCCATACTTTCACTAGGAAGTTGAACCGTTGAGCGAAACTTCACACGCTCATAGATTTCGGGACGAAATGTTTGTCAAATCTGGCCATGGCAACAGCGTAATTACATCTTCTGCACTATCGAACACGAATGACTTGAATATGTGCTCAGCCACCACTACCATTGAATAAATCAGGGCTTTTACCTGCACAGTTTTTTCATCCTCTGTAAGCAGTGAAGCTGCTTGATAACTGGCAAACCTCCATTTCCAGTTCCGTAACGCTTCAGGCTTGGAAAAGTCTAACTGCGGCGTGAACTTTGCCATAGCGATGCACAATTTAGTTCTCTCAAACTCACACTCGAACTCACGTCCATGTGTTTTGTCTATGTGTTTGCTTTTGACACCATGTAACATTATTACCGGGATTTGGCAGTTAAGTGGGCAATTAAGTCATCTGAAACATTTTCACTCTATGTGACAGACACTGCCTCGTGATCAGAGGAAGTATCTTTTGTATAATGACAAAGAGGATGAAAATTAGGGGTGATTGTTCACTTGTTTTGCATTATGTTACATGGGAAGACCAAGGGGAATATACATGTACTTACTTAGAGCCATAGTTTAAAACTGTTCCATTTTGAAACATATGGATAGAGGGTTACAGGGTGAATAGTAGTAATGACAGTTTTGAAACTAGAGAACAGATGGTGGAAGAGAATGATGCAGACTGACTTCTCAGAGGACTATTTTAGATGGAAGATGAGTTTTTTTCTTTAACCAGACACCAGAAGGCATAACAGAAGAGAGAAACTAAATGGAAGGTATATGGATTTGATTCCTCTGTGTTACAAATCATAGATCCATGGACAGGCAGGAACTTATGGTTCCAGCAGTTAACTCATTCTGTAAGATCGGTTAGGAAAATAAATTGTCCATGTGTGGTGAAAGTTTCAACAACACCAGGCACATGGCCTTCAATTTTAGAGACGGAACCAGAACCACTAATTGCTATGTGTCATTGCTATTGGTATTTTATGCATCACTGTGGCTGTAAATCAGCAGAAGATATAGTGATGGCTCTGTCAGTGCATCTGTTTAGGCCTAGATATAATTGTTCTTGGTTGAAGGAGTTACCATATGTGAACTTACTTGATCAGCATGAAAATATGTTAACAGCGATCATCCCTGATGTGATGGAAGTGAAATCTGTGAGGGCTGAAGAATGTTTTTATTCAGATAATGCTAATAATGGGCCTGGGATGTTAATGGGAATATCAGACTGTAACAGCTATATGATGAACTTGGGTAAGTGTAAATATAAGGCTATGGATGACTTGAACGAAGTGACTTTTCATGTTCTACATCGCATACAGAGTAGAACTTTGCTGGTGCAGAACTAAACTTTGCCTGGAGACATGACTATAGGGAATTTCAAGGATATTTGGTGGGTTTGTGGCATACATAGTTCTACCATATGGGTCGACAGGATACTGTTTCATGGCAACGTTGAAGATTCCATACAAGATTTTTACTGTCCAGAATGGAAAAGTAGCTGAGGTCCGATCTGATGCTATTTCTGGAAAGAGGAAGAAAAGGGAACTGGCACATTTTCACAATCTGGAGTCCTACCATTGGAGGATAAGTCTTGGAGAGAAGTGGGGTCTAGGAATATTTTCATGGTATGGTGTGATATTTTTAGCAGATCATATTGATAATATTACTTAAACCTTACAGGATTTTGCAAATGAGACTATAAGGGGGTTTGAATACTTGTCAAGTTCTCAAAGGAGCCACAGGCTGACGTTGCTGAAACATGAAATGGCTCTTGATTATATTTTGGCCAAACAAGGTGGCCTAGGTGTGGCTTTAAACTTAACTGGTGATGCCTATTATACAGTACTTTGATTTCTGATAGTTCTGATAATATAACTAGTGTCATAGATGCATTGAAGTATCTTTTGAGTATCCACTCTTATTATAGTCTTAGCATTTATTTCTGTTTTTATCTTGTTATTTAGTAGTTTCTTACTATAGAGTGGTATGATTAAAGAGGGGAAAAGGAAAATGTAATTTATAATTTGGAATAATGTGAAAGCATGATACTGTGAATTTTACATTGACTTATAAAGTGTTAATCTGCATGTGATGTTTCAATTTGCATGTTGTTTTTGCAAAAGATACTGGTTGCTGGTTTCTTTTCTTTCTTTGTTTAGAGACCCCGATGTACATTGAGAGTCGATGCTGCTGAGGAGCTGCAGTGCGATATATTCTTATGTCTTATATTTATTGGCATAGTATCCGATTTTGTTCTATTATAATTTAATCTGTGATATTGATAGAGGATGTCTGTAGGGTAGTAATAATCTTAGTAAGACAATAGTTTGACTTAGTTTTTTTTTTTTATTGCATGAGTAGTACCTAAATTTATAACACTTTCTTTGTTTTAATTGTTTGGAGAATGATGTTTTGGTATTGGGTAAGAATGATGTTTTCTGTATTGGGTAAGTACCCTGGGACCTCAGATATTTTTTTTCTTTCCTCATTGCTTAGGGATATGGGTGCTAGGCAGGGGAAGGTCCAGTTAAAGGTCTGATGGGTCAACCAGCCTGAATTTGAACATTTTATTTTCTGAGGTTTCCATACGTATTTGCTACAGTCATATCCCTACACAAATTGTTAAAATTCCTTTTTTTTTACATTGGTCTGGTGTACCATACTTGGCCACCTAGGGCAGAGGGGCCATGAGAGAATTTTTCCTGTGTAGATTGTTTGATGGACATTTAAGGAAAGATAGCTGCCTGATGAGATTTCACTCTCACACTCCATAAATTTGCTGTATTTTTAAGGTTGTGCTGTAGGAAGCATGTGTAGGAGAAACTGTTACGACTGCAAACGTATGTATTCTTTTATTTTTTGAGACTCTATAGTCTTGAAGGGAGGAAATATGTTGTGTCTGAAGCTCCATATGGTTTCTATCTTCATGGATTTAGCATGTTTAAGTTATGGGCCCCTGGTTCAATGGTCAAGACCCGTCTGGAGCTTTTCTTACTTTTCCTTTGCTTGCATATTCTTCACCCGTGACACACTTATTATTACATGTGTGTACGTTAAATGTTACCTTTAATTGTTATGTTAGATTTGCCTGTGTTTTATATAGGATTGTATAATTATTAATACTACCTTTTTTTGTTCTAGGTTTGAATGTGTTAAATACTAGTTCACACTCCAGAAAGACAATAAGTGACTACAAAGAAAACATACAATAGGGTTTTCTAATAAAAAAAACAACACCACTATTCCACCACCACCACCATAGACTTACCATCAATGCCCTGCAGGTGGCGCCTGCTGTTGCGATGCTGTCTGGGTGTATGATGGTGATTATCTGTTTGTTGTCTGTCTGTTTTTACAGCTTGGGTTGTCATAGGAACAGTCTCATACTCTAAAAGGTTGAACTCAGGAGGTGCTGTTAGGAATCAAGGGTGAAACAGAATAATAAAGAGAACACCAAACAGAAAGGTTATTTAAGGTTATATTATAAAGGTAAAAAAGTTATGTTTCTGGAGCCAATATTCATTAATGTATTGAATTGTCCCTAATGTATCTGCTCATAGAAGACAAGGCTGCCAGAACCAGAGTGAGAAAGTGAGCAGGCATTTGACCTTTAGATTAAGACAAAACTTTTTATTCAAAATCTAAAAGCTTAATCTATATTTCTGGATTCAGTGCATTTCTGATCTTCTTGTTTGTTGCTAAAGCTTTAACAGTCTGGGCCCTTTTTATATCACCAATTTACTTCATTCTAACACAACACCACTAAGATCTGTAATTTAATCATTATTGGATGGTCTTGACTAAAAGCTCAAGGGTGTTTATGAAAACCGAACTATCAATTTACAAACATGTTACCATTATTACATTATTATGAAAGTGATTATTATAAAAACTAATAATCACAACACATTTACAATTCCTAGCTATTACATATCAATATCAAGCTAATAAATAGGCACAAAATTAACCTTTCCTATATGCACACACATATAACCAAAGGTTTAGCTAAGAACCTTCACATTGGAAACACCATCATACTACATATATCAAAAATTAAATATTAATATTAATGTATTTTTCTAAACGTGTTGTTTATGCTTTGAACACATCAGTGTGTTTTAAAAGGAAAATTAGTCTCTGTAGTTTTTTTTTGGTACAACTGCATATGAGTTAAGAAGTACTTATTGTGTTACAAACGGGTCTAAATGCTCTTACTTTATGAACATGCTTAAGTTAAGATGTGAAACTCATAAATGTAATGTTCTTAAGTCTGCGTTTACGCTAACACTTAGCATTACAAATGTTTTGTGAAACCTACTTTTGCACAAGAACAAGCTGAAGATTATGTATTTATTTTCAGCAGAGAACAGAGAAAAATATGAATTCAGTGTATGTGTAGCCTTTGTCCTTGAAAGTCTATTGTAACGTATACTTTGCTGGTTATTGTGGATACACTGAGATTTTATTTTTATGGGTAATAGGAAAAAAATGAAAGATTTGACATGCAGAATCTTTCAAGCTCTGTAACTTTTGTAAGCTCAAAAACGGAAACTATGCTTGTAAGTTTTCTAGAGCATACTGTGTTTCATCCATGTTTTGAGAATGAAGAAAGAACTCTAAATGGCTTAAAAATTCTAAATTATTTTGTGCAATCACCAAGAATTTACTCTTTTAAATGTCTGAATAGCCTAGATGTTTGAAACTTCTGCACTGAGACATGCCAGCATAGTTCAATAACACAAATTTTGTCCCACCACTTTTGGAGATTATATACTTCTTATTGCAAGTTAAATGCTTCATTTACTTCATTTATTTAAATTAAAATTAATTTAATTTAAAAGTGGTTATTGGTATTGTAGTCTACAAAAAAGCTTCAAGAACCAACTCTGCACTCTTAAATTGTAAGCTAATTATGCATATTTGTAACTTGGAGCGATATAGAGGCGGACGCAAATGCTGAGATGAGCGAGATTTATTAAGGGCAAATCCAATATCGTCGTCGTATGGGCAGTGCAGTGCAGAGTCTTAAAACTGGTGAGGAATATAACAGGTAACACGAAAACGAAACCACAGAACAACGGAATAACAGGTTAACAAGGGATACTAAACAGGACACGGATACTCATGAACAACAGGCAATCATAGAAATCTATGAACATAAACAAACACATGTCAAACAGCGACGAGACCTAGAACAGGCAGAGACTAACTAACAAACGTAATTACCAGACAAACGAGGAACAGGTGAACGGACGGAGATATACAAAACGAGGGGCGTAAAAAAACCAAAACAAAACATAAGCACGTGGAAACCGGAAACAAGTTAGTAAACTAAAGCACGGAGGAGTGAGAAGGAGCCAGCGTGACAATATTATGCAAAACCACAAATATTTTTGAGTGCAAAGTAATCCTAGATGTTTCACCAGACATACACAAACCTGTTCTCCAGACATTTAAATGGAAAACATTTTAATAAGTACTTACATTCTGGAACCTTTAATGTTACATAACTGACAGTAAGTATAAAAAATGGCTGGAGTTTTCATAACTAATACTGTATAATATAGCTTCAACTCACAAACGCTTTGATGGAATGGCACCAAACTCCACAGGTGCACACCCCAAAGGGGTCTGGGACAGGGCAATAATTTTGGTGCACCACCATCACTAGTCGGTGATATAACATCCAAGAAATTGTTGAGACTTGCACTTGTTGAGACCGAGTAATGTGAAACTTGGTAAATAGCTTACTGGCACAGGCTGATATATGTACTAACTGGGGGACAATATCAGCTTTCAACACACACGAGCAGACTTTCAATTGGCCAAACTACACAAAACTTGCATGGTATATTCTGGCATACATGCTATTCAAGTTTTAAAGCAATTGACCCTTTGGTAGCTCTACTCATATTTTCACACACTTATACTGGTCTAATAAAAGTGTTTTCTGTTTCCAGAAAACCCACAAAGCCTTGGGATCAGACAATTTTGCCTCTTGGAGTATATTTCTAAACCGTAGAGTTTATGCATAGTTTACTGTTATGTAAAAACAGTACTTTATAAACTAGTCCTAGGTGTTTCACTGAATTCTCAAACATATTTCATCTAATTGTTTTTTTTTCCCAAAGTAAAATATTTAGTAAAATAGTAGTGTGTGGATGCAAAAATCAGTCAGTCTTTGTGAATAGAAGTTCTCCTTACTGATCTCATTAAAACTGTAGTAGGGTTAATGAGATTATGACACAATTTTCCAGATGGCAATAACATTATATTTAATGGAGAGGGGAGCATTATAAAACATGATGGTAATAGCATTATATTCTATATATGAGGGAGAAAGGACAAAATCTTGTTTATATGGGGGCAAAACTAAAATCTTGTTTAAATTATAGTAACTCAAATGATGTCACACTCCTTAAGATTGAATATTTTCTAAATACATGTCTGCCTCTACATTGTACATGTAATCAGTCATACAGAAAACAAGGCTTAGTGTACTCGCCACCAAACTTTCCATATAGACTTGTTAAAGGGCTTCACTAAGTCTTGTTTGAGCTAATTTGATGTAACAGTTACTGGATTTTTTTCTACATTGCAGTAATGTGATGTAAATGTGACTGCTGATGCAGACCCAGTTAAGCAGTGGTGAATGGATGGGTCGATGGAAAACTGTACTTATAGTTTTAATTTTCTATGTGATAAATGTATTTTATCACATAGAAAGATTATTAACTACAAACAAAACAACAGGGAGTTCTAATAGAACAACAACAGTAACACAGTAAAACTTACCATCAATGCCCCGCAGATGCTGATTTCCATGACTGTGCTGCCTTGGTGTGTGATGGTGCTTGTGTGTTTGATGTCTCTGTATTGTTACAGCCTGAACATCTTTGTTAGACCACAGCCTCAACAGACACAGAGCAAGCAGGGTACTCAGGAAAGCTGCCAGCAATAGTACTGGAACCACAATGATTTCTGGCTCGTACACTCGTACCACTGACAGAAAGGATGGAAAACAGTATAAAGGAATGTTGATTTCACTTTAGTACATTAAACCAAATATATCACCATGTTCAAGTCATGTTTGAGCTTCGTTACACTGGACCAAGCCTTGATCACTGAAGTGGAAACTATCTGTGAGGCAAAATGGCACTGACATTCTAGCAAGATGTCATAGTAAATCCTTTTAGACCACGTTTTGTGCTGGTTTCTATTTATATGCTAGCAGTCTGACATACAGTAAATCACAGGTTGTATTAAACATTAATAAGTATATGAGCTTCAATCACATCAGTATTGTACTAGAAAGGATATGGAAGTATTGAAGGCAAAAACTCCAAAAGGTCTTAAAGAGCACTGGGGTCAGTGCCATTCAGTTACATTTCAGCATGCATTTTTAAAAAAGTGCTATATTTCTAATTGAGTAACTGAAACCAAACCCCCTAATAGGAAGGACAGAAGGAGCAGGAAGTGGATAACGATAAGAGAAAAGAGATAGCAGCTGCTTACCACATATCCTGTCCCCTGAATCACAGAGACTTGTTACATTAGTTGCATTAGACATGCTGTCAGAAGAAAATAACTCAGTATCACCATTTGATAATGAGATTAGTCTGTACCTTCTGCCAAACACTGAATTATAATTAGACATGGAAACTGAGCAAACTGCTCATCACATGTGGCAGGAGAGAGCATGACAGGAATTTGGGACCCCTCTCAGAAAAAACCAGGTACAGAAGTTTGGAGAGACTGTGCATAACAGTCATTAATCACTGCAGCAGTTTGGGCCTGGTGCCTGGGGTTGTCAAAGGACCACATACAGGCATTGTCACAAGTCTGTAATTGAAATTGATGCAAAACTTAATGAATTTTATTTTTTATAATAGTTACTGTGGTGCTTGAAAGTTTGTGAACTCTTTAGAAGTTTCTATATTTCTGTGTAAACTTGACCTCAAGTCCTAAAAGTAGATAAGAGAACCAAATAAAGCAAATGAGATAAAAACTCTAAATGACTTTGTCATTTATTACTGAGGAAAAGAATAAAATATTCTCTTTATCTACTTGTGTGAAAATCTGAAGATTTAGGTCATATTTAAGTAAAAATATAAGAACTTCCAAAGGGTTCTCCAACTTTCCAGCAACATTTATTTAGTGCTGTGTTTTTTTTTGTTTTTACTTATATACTGTAACTTATTCAGTGGTGGTTATTAGAAACACTGTACAGAAGTTTAAATCCCTTTCTTTAAAAATTACCATCAGTATCAAAGCTCTCATTCATAAGAATAATAATGTATTTAAAAGCAATTAGTGATTTGATACTCAGTGTGGATGCTAATCTCAAGACATACGACAGTAAACACTTTTATTACATCGTCTTGGTTGGCATCACTGGGTCCTGTTCTTAACTGCTTCCTGATTCTACTTTTATCTAGAACATTTTGAACATGTTGAACATGCAAATGGTTTTTAAGTGACTTCATATAACGGAAATATTAAAATACATTAGATGTAGTGTTTCACAAGGAGCAAGTCTTGGTCCTTTTCTATTTTTATAAATTTCCACTTTGTGAGCCTGATGACCTGGTGTCAGCTTCCCCAATTAGAGACTTTATATATATATATTTTTTTAAATAAACCTTTTCTATATTTTTATCATTTTTATTTAACTTTCCATTTTCATTTAAATAAACAAATGAAAAATCTAATAAAAATGATACTTTGAAAATGTTGAGAAGTCTACCTGAGCATTTTTTACAAGCAGGCAAGCTATACAGTTCAGTCTATTCAAATCAGGCAGGCCTATTCAAGTCATTGGGGTGAACAGTTTTACAATTAGGTAGGGCAGGTCTATTCAAGTCATTGGGGTGAACAGATTTACAGATAGGTAGGGTAGTCCTATTCAAGCCATTGGGGTGAACAGTTTTACAGATAGGTAGGGTAGTCCTATTCAAGTCATTGGGGTGAACAGTTTTATAGATAGGTAGGGTAGTCCTATTCAAGTCACTGGGGTGAACAGTTTTACAGATAGGTAGGGTAGTCCTATTCAAGTCATTGGGGTGAACAGATTTACAGATAGGTAGGGTAGTCCTATTCAAGCCATTGGGTTGAACAGTTTTACAGATAGGTAGGGTAGTCCTATTCAAGTCATTGGGGTGAACACTTTTACAGATAGGTAGGGTAGTCCTATTCAAGTCATTGGGGTGAACACTTTTACAGATAGGTAGGGTAGTCCTATTCAAGTCATTGGGGTGAACACTTTTACAGATAGGTAGGGTAGTCCTATTCAAGTCATTGGGGTGAACACTTTTACAGATAGGTAGGGTAGTCCTATTCAAGTCATTGGGGTGAACACTTTTACAGATAGGTAGGGTAGTCCTATTCAAGTCA
>JAOYMR010000004.1:7283829-7294688 GCA_025802075.1 Tenebrosternarchus preto | reverse complement strand
TAATCATGGAGGATAATCATGGAGGATAATCATGGAGGGTAATCAAAGAGGATAATCATGGAGGATAATCATGGAGGATAATCATGGAGGGTAATCAAAGAGGATAATCATGGAGGATAATCATGGAGGGTAATCAAAGAGGATAATCATGGAGGATAATCATGGAGGATGCACATGGATGCATACTTCTTCACCTCATACTTCCTCACCTTCCTCCACATCACTAAAACATCACAGAACTGAAAAATGTCAAGACGAAAATAAAAAAATAGATTAAAAGATTAAAATGTACACTGGACTGACACAAAAGCATGTAAACTGATCAATTGCACCCTTCTAAACTATGCCCTTAGAGCCATGTTCACTGTTGCCAGGGTACATAACCTGTTCAGCCTCAGCATGAAAATATGATGTTGAGTCATTTTGTGGGTTCACAAACTGTAAGGTGAAAGGGGAGGGGTTGGGTGCAGTACCAGTCAGGTGGTAGAGATTAATTAAATGGTGTTAGGGATTAATTCAATGGTGTTTAGATGAACTAGACCATGGCAATGGAAATGGAGTCTGAGAGCATGGAATGTCATCTCTTTGGCAGGGAGTTGGTTGTGTGAAATGGAAATGTGTGGACTAGATATAGTCCTGCTTGATTTCCACAGGAGAGTCCAAGGCAAGATCCTATCCTGGGGCACAAGAAGATTGCCTCAATGAGATATGACGAAACTGTCACTGCACTGTCACCAGGTCACGCTCAGCTTGTAAAGGGAGTTAATCTGATTGAATATGGCAGTGGCAGTTTAACCTCTTTTTGTAACTGTGCCATTTTTCACCACAATAGTATCTCTAGAATAGTACCTCTAGAATAGTACCTCTTCACTGGTCATGAAAAAAGCAAAAAACATTCCTGACAGCAAAAAACATTTCTGATAGCAGTTCAGAATATTTTGTCTTCTTGGAGAAGATGGAGCAAGTGTTTGAAAGAGTGCCTCCTACTCACTCTACAGTCCTGCTGCCCATGTTTGAGATTGATGGAGAGACCTGAAGGGGTGTGATTGGGTGGAATGGCTTCACTTCTGAACCTGAGTGAGAAATGTTATTAGACTGCCCTGCATTTCAATACACAAATATCTTGTACAAATAAAAGAATGCTCATAAGCATGCATTGCACCCACAGAACCTTGAGCCAAAGGTCAATTATAGTATCAGATGACCTGAGTCTATATGTTCTGCATAATTGGGTGAAACGTGAGGCAGATCTGTTAAGTGATCACCATTGGAGGACACCAGCGGGGAGAAGTGAGATTTGGCAAATTGATCAGGTCGGCAGTAGTAGCGTTGCAATCTTTGAATCAGTCTGTGGTCGTGAAGCAGTCCTAGTACGAAGTTCTCGGTGTAAATATCAATCTATATCTCCATTCGTGCCTATGATCATAAGACATAAGTGGTGGCCAAAAGAATAAGACTGTAAAGTGGTGGAGATGTGGTTTCCCCACAGGGTTGCTGGGTCTAGATGCAGTTTCCCCACAGGGTTGTTGGTTCTCACTTTGTGACAGGGTGCAGAACTCCGCAATCCAGGAAGGCATCGTAGTAGAGCAGCTGCAGAAGAGCATCGTAGTAGAGCAGCTGCAGCTCAAGATTGAGAAGAGCCAGTTTTGCATAAGGATGCCCCCTGGCCAACTTCCACTACAGCTGTTCCAGGCATGCTTTACTGGAAGAAGGCCCAGAGGCAGACCCAGGATCCACTGGAGGGATTACATCTCATATATAAGAAGTGGATTGGTGGTCGTCATATTTAAAAACAGGGCTTTGAGATTTGAGAAGTGAGATTTGGCAAATTGATTTGGTAAATCTCATATATAAGACTCATATATAAAACAGGTCTTCATCCCACTTGATGAAGCACACACTGTTTATGAGAAAATTGGACCAGCCCATTCTTCAACCATTTTGCAAAGTCAGGTGTGTGTGCTGTTGGACAGGGAAATCAGGTGTGTGTGCTGTTGGACCGGGAAATCCAACCATTGTTGACCTAAGAATATTTGTAAATGTTGTGTCATATGGGTGTTGGCTGTAGTAACAGTGCTTTGATTTTAGATCATTTACCTTGTGCAGAAAGACAAGGTCACTACAGAATTAGCAATACAACATCAACAATTGCTGTTATTCATAATGAATGTATGTAATTTACATAAACAGAAAAACTAATTAAGAGACTGAAGGGGCCCAATATAACAAACTTGGGATATATCAACTTTTTGTTGCTCAGTTGATGTCTAACTATAACATGTTGTTCAGTGTATGTGGCTTCTACATTCTGTGAAAGTGTATGTCTATAAATTTCTATATTTGTTTAAGGTAATTTAAAATTATGTTTTAAGGTTTAAATACTTTTGTGGAGTGCCTACAGTTTTACCGAACCACTGCATGTCAACAGAGGAGTAAAGCCTTAGTGTTTTGTCTAGATGACCTATCAAACCCACTATTAGTTAAGCTAATTCCACTAAAGCAGCAGTTATTGTGGTTGAAGAGTATTAGACATAATCACAGCATTCAGGTCTGTCCTATATACATGTACTATTTGAGAAGGTAGATCTGGGCAGCTATGACTATGGTGAGTGTGTGTGTTTGTGTGTGTGTGTTTGTGTGTGTGTGTGTGTGTGTGTGTGTGTGCATGTATATGTGTGTGTGGGTGCGTGTGTGCATGCGTGCGTGCATGTGTGTGTGTATGTACTTTCACTCCCCCCAGTCTGCGCCACCCCAGGGTGGGAATGCTGTAGCAGACACACAGTTTATTTTTGGGTCAGTGACAGTGTGTCAATGGCCGCAGGTGCATCGCAAAGGAAGGCTCTGAGATACCAACAGACCCTGGTTAGTCCTGGCTATTCTTCCTTTCTCTTCCTTATTCATGCTGCTTCTCCTCCATCCTCTCATGCCTTAGACAGCTTTTTTCTTCTTATATATTCTACTAACCCTCTTTACTTTGTTGTGATTTTTCTCTTCCTTGTCTGTAACTCTGATTTGATGCTATCTTCACTCTACCTTGCGCAACCTCTGCATGGTGTACACATTTCTCTAACTGCACATTTCTCTAACTGCACATTTCTCTAACTGCACACTTTGCTACCTGAGACCTTGCCTGAGTTGGTAAACTGAAAGCAGTGCCTGAGCAAAAACTCTCTGCTCAGCAGGTGGCTGCAGTTAACACACCTTTGTGATGGCCCTGCACACTCCACTTCAGCTCTCTCTATCTCTCTGTAGGGGCTTGTGGGTAACCTCAGTGCATCTTACTTGTTTTTCAGTTCTCTTGCAGTTATTTGTTTTTCTCAACCTAACTTTTTCACAGTCTAACAGTTACTTTAACAGCTTTTGTGTTTTTGATGTGTATTTAATGTTTGGTCAATCTGGCTGAGGAACAGAGAGATAAAAAGTACAAACTGGGATGCATCTTGATACATGAGGATAAATGTAAATATACATTAGCTATGTTACATAGCTTCAGATATGTGCATGTTTTTTTATGATGTTTGATGTTTGTTTGGTGGGGGGAGGGGGGGGGGTCGTCACCCAGGGTTTTACCCTGTCACTATGGAAGCAGGGCTGAACTCGCATGTGACACTGTATTTCTTTATGTCACTCCACTTTCAGGCTGTTTCTCTGCGTTTATTCTAACAGGTGACACACAGTGAATGTACGGCATGCATTTGTTATTGTAGCAGGTGACGTACAGAGAATTTACGGCAGGCACTTCAGGAAAGGGGCAAGGTTGCAATAAACAGGCGTGTGAGGATATGCTGACAAATGTTATCATCAGGTTCAAAGAAATGTCTGTTTTAAAAGACCTTTGGGAGAATTATGAATGACTTTACATGGCATCATGAGATGACTGCATATTAGAATGTTAGTGTTCTTCATCTAGTATGTGGTCTTCAGCATCGACGTTCAATAGAGCGCATGTACTGCCATTGTGTATGTCCACCATTCACATACCCACATGCTCTTGTCATGAATACAGGGGGAGTAATTGTGCTTTGGGTGATGGATGAATTCAAGCTTAACACCCCTGAGCTTTTATCTTTGTTTAACCTTGATTGAAAATGACAACAAAAATCCATTTTAGTCAGTGGATTTCAGTTTAAATACTCAATGTGAAAGGATGAATGTGACAGAAGAGCAGAGACAAATGCAGCTTTTTTGGGCCCTTAATAAACAGGTAAAGCCATATAAACAGAGTCGGAGATCAGCACTTAGGGCAAGAGAGGGGGAAAGGAAGAGGGGAAGAGAGAGAGAGAGAAGAGGGGAAGTGAACGCCGGGTTAGACAGAGTCTAAAAATAACTTAGCGGGTTGTGTTACAGAGAGAAAGAGAAAAGTGGTAGCTCCAGTTGGGGGTGGGGGGTGGTGGTGGTGTGGTGGGGGGGTTCTGGGTTCTCTGTCCAGATGGAGATATGTGCGCAAGCCAGGGGAGAGAAGGGAGGAGGGGCTTAAATATGGAGAAAGATAGGGATTACATGTACTATGGGAACATGTGAGAGTAATAGAATAGACTTAAGGAAAGGAAGCAGAGCGATTTCCTGTGCAAGTTTGTCCTGGTTATGAAGGCGAGAGATTCATGAATATACATATAACTGAACACTTTTATACAATAAAATATAAAACCAATGGTGAGAAATATAAAATAAATAGATCTGACCGATTACTTAATTATTTTAAAAAGAATTAAAAGAAATTTGATTAAATAAAATTAAAAAAATAAAATTGTTTTCATTTTGTATAAATCTCATAGTGTAGAAGACATAGGAATCACTATTTGTTGTGCATATGCTTCATACTGCTAAGACATTTAGAAGTGGCTTCACAGTTTACATGTCTCCATGGTGATGTTCATATTTAGCCATGCCTGGCATAGAACAGCTTATGGCATGAACGGCATAATGTGAACATAATCGCCACTGACACTGCTAATGAAAGATCAATGACAGCACTATGTGAAGCCAGTAACAGGAAAGGGGAACAGGAAACAGACATTAACGTGAGGTGTTTATATATGAACTCCTGCTGGTTGGTCTTGCCAAGTGTCATTAAAACTGTTAACATCAGTTATTTATACTATAATGTTTTAATCATACATGTTCTGTGTCCATTAATCATACATTTTCTGTGTCCATTCTTTTCAAGACTTCTATGATGCTGCTTGACTGAATGGGGTTTGCATTCAGACATTCAGGAATTAGAGGTTCAAGGATGAGGAAAGCTATTTTGAAAGTCATTTTGTAATGAATGCATTTTGTAAAGGTTCAGAATTGGTCAGTGGTATATACTGGTTTTGTCACTGGTTCTACAAATGTAACACAGGATTGGTCAAATGTAACACAGGATTGGTCAAATGTAACACAGGATTGCTCAAAAGACATGAACAACAGTTTCAGAAAGGTTAACAGGATGAAAAATTATATGTAACCATCACTGGTAATGCATTCCTAAGTACAGTTGCTCTGAGAGGTTGATGCTGATAAGAATGTGTTTTTGAGAAACCTGTGTGCACGTGTGTGTGTAGGTAGGTCTGGTGTGTCTGTGAAAAGTAAATATGAAGTTAGGAGGTATCTTTTTTCCAGATGTCTCAGTCTGGCTAAGAAGTTAGTAAATCTAAATCAGTCTGAGGCTGTTTTGCTTGGTACATATTGTATACCATGCTGAAAATATTTACTCTATTTATGGTGTCTCTTAAATTTCATAAATGTCTGACATATTTAATATGATTGCAAAGAAAACCTATCAGTCAGAAATAAATATGGATGTTATGAGCTAAAAATGGATAATATTAACTTTCTAAAGAACTCTGGGTAATGTAGTCTTTTCATTCACCTCTCTGCTTAGCTGTGTGGGGAGTACAGAGAGCACCCCGGAGGGTCCTATCGACGAGAAGCTACCCGTCTGCTGAGAGAGAGACAGCTGAAGAAGCGTGATGGACATCATCAAGGACATCTTAGCCAAGGCAGCCACCACAGGTGGAGTCACAGCCATGTCCACTCTGGCAGCAAACACCAAATGGATGTGGAGATAGGAGAGGTTGAAGAGGAAGAGGAGCCTGAGCAGAGCCACATGTTCTCCCTAAAGAAACAGCGGTCCTACTCCAAGTGCAAGGGTGGGGATCAAAGCCTCAATTATGCTACATAAATGATTTCAGCTAAAGGCACAGATATTCATAGGGTATAGATAAGTAAAACTAGTAAAAGCATAGTATGGATATTATTGAGTCTTGTAGCAGTGTTTTTACATTACAGTTACACTTTAGTAACAATAAGGAGCAAAGTAACATGAAACACCACACTGGGGAAAAAGATGTTTAAAATACAAAGCATGTATATTTTGAGTCCTGTAAACATAAAGCATTATGTATGAAGCTGATTATGTAATTTTGAATATAGAACTTTTACAACTTCTCCTAAATTTTTGCATTTACATACACGTTACATCCACAGAGTATTTTAATGTAAAATTTCAGGTATTAGGCAGCAGTCAGTAAAAATGTTTAATATAACAGATGATAATATACATTTAACATACATTTTGTTGCTCCTTAGGGAAGTACACTGGTTAATCGCTGTCTTTTGACCCTTGTTCTTGTTTGTTCAGACTGTGTAGCTCGTGTACAGAAGTTTTTAGTAACTAAATTAGGGGAAGACTGGATCTTCCTAGTGCTTCTTGGTATTACCATGGCATTAGTCAGCTGGACCATGGACTATGCCAGCGCCAAGAGCCTCCAAGGTATCACAGTATCTGGATTTCCCTATTCCACCTACAGTAGTGCAGCACTGCAGAACATTACAGACATTCATGACTTTAATGCAATGGGCGTTTACATCCAAAAAACAAACAAACAAACAAACAAAAACCTTTGAAACTGAGCTATTGAGTTATTGCTGAACTGATTTACAAACTAGTGCTGAAAACAAACCGTTCAGTGATTTTTCCTGCTTTTTTGTGTTGTTGTTGTTGTTCCTGCTTTTTCATTTGTTTCTGTTCTGTTTCCTTTGCTTTGTCTACTTGTTTCTTTTCCTACTCTCCATCTTTTTTGTTATTACACCACCCAGCTTTTTCCTTTTCCAACTTCTTCAACACAATGATTGCCCATTTTAATTGCTTCTCTCCATGTTGCTAACTCCACTTTCCTCTCCTATCTGTCATCTATTACAACCACCGGGCCACTCTCCCAGCTTATAAGTGGATGTATGGGGAGTTGAGGGGGAATATCGTATTGCAGTACTTGGTCTGGGTCTTCTATCCCATGGTGCTCATCATATTTGCAACTGTCTTCTGCCACCTGGTTGCTCCACAGGCCATTGGTGTGTACTGTTTGTACCTTCACTTTCTCCCAGTACATTCACTGCAACTTTCTTTGCTGATCTTTTAACTACAACCTACAATAGAACATGATCTCAGCCATTTGTTAGTCCTATTTCCACTGCATGCTGGGCTGTTCCCATAGTTATCATGCACTCTGGTGTTTGCTTTGCTCTATAGTCCTCAAAACTGTCTTCTACCATTCTTTGTGCTACAGAAACTAGTTAGAGCAGAATTTGCTTTTCATATGTCTTTTTCCCAACCCTTATATTACTCAAAAGACTCTTCCTGTTAACCTTAACCTGCTCTAATACTGTATATACCCTATCTAGCTGTAATACTGGTTCCATATCTATCCTGTGCAGTACTTCACTCATTCATTCATGTTTGGACCTAGGTCTCAGTTACTTGCTCAATGGAACCTGTCCATTGCTGATTCAGATTCAATTGGTTTTTCCTGCTTCTGTTCCCAGCAAACACCTTTTCCCCCCTTCAAATGTCTCTTCTTCCCTCAGGTTCAGGCATCCCTGAGATGAAGACCATCCTCAGAGGGGTTGTGTTGAAAGAGTACCTCACACTCAGGGCTTTTGCAGCTAAAGTGGTTGGACTCACTGCTGGACTAGGCAGTGGTCTGCCAGTAGGAAAAGAGGTAAAGCTCTTTTGTACATAGTCTTATTTCAAACAGCTTATTACACAGTAGGCTGTAACTGATTTGTAATGTTTCTTTATGTGCTTCTCAGGGTCCTTTTGTGCACATAGCCAGCATGTGTGCCACTGTGCTCAGCAAGATTATGTCCTTTTTTTCTGGTGTCTATCAGGTAACCATAAATAATAAACATAACAATTTAGTGGGAACTCACTTTTGGAAGAATCTGTATACTACCAGATCTGATAACACATCTCACTAACATGTACTCAGTAAAGAGTATGGAAGTGTATGCTTTCATGCTGGGGCAGTCTAATGTAAAAACACAAGTATCTGACATATGCCTGTTAGCTCCTTGGAACCTTCTGGGTGATACAACAGGTATTGAAGTTGTTTGTAATTCACAGAATCACACTTAAATATATACATAATGTAATATTATAATTAAATACTTAAAAGGTATGTAAATAAAACAAAGTTAGAATTTCAAATCAGACGGGCAGAATGATGTTTACTTTTAATCCGTGCAGGAGTCCTTAATTATTACTTACTTTTCATTTTATTTTTTTCCCAGTTCCTCATCCATGCTTTGTCTATAACCCACCCCCACCCCACACCCACACCCACCCCCTCTCCTCTTTGCCCCTATGTGTCAGTAGAGTCCATACTGCTACACAGACATTCTCACAGTCGGTTGTGCTGTGGGGGTAGGCTGCTGTTTTGGCACTCCTCTTGGAGGTAGGATGTAACAATTTTTGTTATATCTCATTATTATGTACAGTAGATTACAATTCTGAGATTCAATCTCATTTTTTCAAATGTTCTCAAAGCTCCTTTGACTGAATGACAGCTGGTACAGTAGCAGCCCACTGAAATGTGCTATAATGAAGTGTACTATAATGAAGTGTACTATAATGAAGCATACTATAACGAAGTGTACTAGAAGTATACTTTAACGAAGTGTATTATAATGAAGTTTACTATAATGAAGCGTACTATAACGAAGTGTACTATAATGACGTTTACTATAATGAAGCGTACTATAACGAAGTGTACTATAATGAATTGTGCTATAATGAAGTGTACTATAATGAAGCGTAAATTGACACCCTTAATATAATTATAAGTTTTACCTTGGGATATGGGTTAATATAATTACAAGTAAGTTTTACATGGGGATATAGGTTAATATAATTACAAGCTGTGTTCCTTAGAGGTTTTAGCTCTGCTCAAATCCACCATATCGGTCATTTTTAGGGAATGTGCACTTCTCTCTCTCTCTCTCTCTCTCTCTCTCTCTCTCTCTCTGTGTGTGTGTGTGTGTGTGTGTGTGTGTATAGCCTGCTAATGTTAAACCCAGGTTATTGTCACTATGTGCAGTTAAATATGAAACATTTTAATAGAAAATATGTGCAGGAGTATAGACTATATATAGGACTATGTATATGTTACAGACTACAATATATTAAAGAGTGGGTGTTCTGTTTCATAATACCTCTAGATACATTAATACTTAAGGCATTGATAGCAATAATATTTTTAGTTGTAACCAGTGAAAGCTATATATTACATGCATTATTTTTTTGTGTGCCAACAGTGAATAAATCTCATTTCTGTATTTTTTCTAATGAACTCTAACATCGATGGCTCACTTGTATTCTAGAAATAAATAGAATAACAAACATTGATACAAAAATATATATTTTAAGATTTGTTAAAGATTTGTTACTTCTTGACCTCTCAGATGGTGGTCTGACAGTAACCAGTTAAAGACACAAAATATAAAAACATTTAGTTTTTGTTATTGTCTGTTCATCATAAAGAGAGAAGACCTCAGGGAAAATCCATTCCTCACAGGATAAATCAACAAATAAAATAAAAAAAATTGTTCTGTTAAACTTTTGTGTATAAAGACGTACTATAACAACGGCTTTATAAATTCATAATCTGCATAGCTAGGTAAGCTATTTTTAATTAGTATCTTGTCAAGCTACAAAAAGTTTGTTTCTTTTTTAGTCATAGAAGAGGTGAACATATACAACGTGTCATTTCCATACCAGTCACAGACTGCAAGGGGAAACTAGTTTTGGTGCATTCCATTTTGCTTGCACATCATTACTGTAAGAGCGCTATACTATAAAAATGCTTCTGAAAAGAGCTATTCAGTTCTCAGCTTTGCAAAAAATGTGGTTAAAGTAGCAACATCATTATTTGTAGTTAAGTCATTGCTGTTATATTCACTGTTTTTGAAATATAAGCTGTGTTATTAATGACCAAGAGTGTATTTGTTTAGAGCTACGCTTGTTTAATATACCCTTGATGCTTTTTTTGATGAATTTCAAAACCTGAGCACAGCTGCTTATTACTGGGAGTATTTTTAAATAATTGCAATTTTTTTAACATCTGTCAAATTTCAAAGATCTGTTTTACCACCCAGGATCATAACTTCAGTGGCTTTGGGTGTATAAATTTAAGTTCTGCTATCTTAAAATCGGATCGATCTGATGCCATACAGTATGCATATCCTTGACAGTTCCTTCCTTTTAGGGGTACTGTTCAGCATTGAAGTTACTTCAACTTACTTCGCAGTGAGGAACTACTGGAGGGGCTACTTTGCAGCAACCTTTAGTGCCTTCATATTCAGAGTACTTTCAGTGTTTAATAAAGATGCAGGTGAGATAATCATAAAGCAGTGCTCTTCTGCATAAACTCTTTCCTCTGCTTTCCTCTAGCTCTGCTCACCTCCCTTTTACAGTGTCATCCCTCTGACCTCACAGTCCCTTTTACAGTGTCATCCCTCTGACCTCACAGTCCCTTTTACAGTGTCATCCCTCTGTCCTCACAGTCACTTTTACAGTGTCATCCCTCTGTCCTCACAGT
>JAOYMR010000004.1:7259347-7279712 GCA_025802075.1 Tenebrosternarchus preto | reverse complement strand
TACATCTGACCGTTTGCGTGAAACATTGCGTACGCAATGTTTTTGTACGTACGCACCTTTAGTACATGAGGCCCCTGGGCTCTTTTCCTGTTCTCTGTAACTCTCTCTCTCCTCTTATCCTGGGCTCTCCTGCAGGAGCAGCAGCGATGACGGGGGCTGTTACTCACACGGTCTCCACCGCGGTGATTTGTTTCGAACTGACTGGTCAGATCTCCCATGTTCTGCCCATGATGGTGGCTGTTATCCTGGCCAATATGGTGGCACAGGGGCTTCAGCCCTCCCTCTATGACTCCATCATCCAGGTGAAGAAACTGCCCTACTTCCCAGAGCTGGGATTCGGCCATATCAGGTAAGGTGACACTGATGCACACCAATATACACAACTGTCCTGTGGTGCGTTCATGTTTCAGTGAGGTATGAATAAGCGTTGTCAGCTCAGCATGCTGTGAGCACTACAGAGTGTTTGTGATTGATCATCAGTGTTTGCAGCCACCGCTGCTTAGACCTGTCTACGGGGCATTTATAACAATGTGTAGTCTTGGATTCTTGCCACTAACCACTTAGTGGCAGTATGTACATTAGCTTGATGATGGGTTAATGTCATTGTATTTGATATCTTGACTCTAATAAGGCTAATTGTTGCCATACAAATTCTTATAAGGCTTGTTGTTACCTGTACGTCTTAACGCAACTTTTATATACAGTATATATATATATGTGTGTGTGTGTGTGTGTGTGTGTGTGTGTGTTTTGTGTATATAACTCAGTCAGGTTGTTGATGCACAATTGGGAAAGTGGCCTGCTGTCTCTTTTTTTGTCTGTCACAGCCAACATAATGTCTTTGTTGAGGACATCATGGTGAGAAAAGTGAAGTTTCTGTGCTCACAGTCCACATACAGAGAACTAGTGCATCTGCTCGACTCCACTACCCTCAAAACTATCCCCCTTGTGGACTCGAAAGGTGATCTTTTGGAAGAAGCATTTTTTTTTTTTTACGAGTGTCTACATACCAACAGACTAAACCTGATTTTCAAATGAACATAATTTTAACAGTTGCAGTAAATTGTTGAACATGCCTCTTCTAAAATATTATTTTACGATATGAAGATTCCAGTACATTAAAGAAAATGGAAAACACAAATGCAAGCATGGTACAGCATTGACTTTTAAACAATTATGAACATAAAGTCTGATGTGAGATATAAAAACGGTGTAGAAAGTGTTGATTTAAGTCTCATTATCCTCAGACTCGATGATACTACTGGGCAGCATTGAGCGGTCTGAGCTCCTTGCCCTCTGTGATTGGTGGTTGTCAGCAGAGAGACGGATTCTGATGCAGGACCCGATTTTGCCAGAGCAAATGATGTGTGCCAAGGCCAGCTGGGAAACCTTTGCCTTTGTGGATGAAGATGGAGAAGAGATTAGAGATGATAAGGTGTGAGAAGGAAGGAGATTTATTCTATAATTTGTTCGTTTTTGTTGTATCCATTTGTAGTAGTGATTCAGAAGCTCATGTTTTCTGTATAAAATTTTCTCTCCTAAATTCTGCTGCTGCTTGCTTTATCAGTCCCAAGTTTTGGTTTTAATCTACAGTTATCTATTAATGTCTCAGAATTCGTCTGTACCAGAGGAAAGGAATGGTCCTTTGCCTTCATCCAAAACTGTAGAGCCCTCCAGAAATCATACTGCTCCTGGTGAGCTGAGGTTAATCAGTTATTTTTTCTTACTGTTTCTACAGTACCAGTACAGCAAATCAAATTCACCCAGCTCTTTTTATTTCTAAATTTTCCTGCAGATAAAGGTCCCTTCCACTCTTTCAGAAGAACTTTACACAACTTCTTCTCCTCCTCTTCAGAAAGACATTCAGACGGTCAAGCAAAGGTGCATACTTGTATACATTAGTCAAAAGTATAAGGATACATCTAGGCTGGCTATATGGTTCATGTCTACATCATTTCTCTCTCTTAGACGACATAATTTGACCTTGTCGTAAATGCTCTGGAAGTCTCATGCTTAGATATATGTGTCTGTGTGTGCATGCGTGCATGTATGTGTGTGTGTGTGTGTGTGTGTGTGTGTGTGAGTGCATTCCTTTCTCCATAGGAGCCACCTCCTCCACCTCCTCCACCCCTCACTGATACAATGTCTCCTGAAGAGGTTGGTTGTATTTTGAATTAAGATTTCTGGTTTAATAATATTTTTTCTGGCATTTGGCACTTTTAGATGACAGGATTCTAAGTAATTTTGGTCTTTCTGAAATAGAACTCCTGGTTGTTTTAACAAGATGAGAAAAATACATCAGAAAATACATTACAGACTGTTGTAGTTTTTTACCTTTTCTGGCATTGGTTGAAACAGGTCAAAGCGTGGGAGGAGTCAGAGATGGATAAACCACTAGATCTTGATCAGATCAGGATTGATCCCTCCCCTTTCCAGCTGGTGGAGAGAACGTCACTACACAAGGTTAAGGCATTTTTTTCTAGTTTTAGATGTTCTTACTCACCCAAAACATGCTATGATGATGTAACAAAATCTAACTATTTAAGGGAAAAAATCTAATTTACACAATTATCTGCTTAATCCAAATTTAGTTGATCAACTGAGACATTTGTTTTCCAATGTTCACGTTATTGTAAATTAAATTCATAATGGAGTGTTAAAATAATTTGCGTAATTTCTATTTTCTAGTACAATTCCACCCCCAAATGTTGGGAGGCTCTGGCTTAAGGGATAAAACATCTGTATAAAAATTTGTGGCAACCAAGTAGCCATTCTGTTAGCATATTCCTCTATCAGACTTTTTGTACAATACTATGAAACTTAAGCACAGTACTGTCTTAGGCATCCAAGAAATTACAAACTATTTATAAGCAAGTTAAAAATATTATAACAGGTACTGAGTGCTAAAATACTGATATGCTACAATTGATTTGTATTCCTCACACCTCATTGAGCTCTTCTGAAACCAGAACAGTCCAAATAAACTTACAAAAGAAAAGAGATAAGTACAATTTATCAGTCAGAAGTCTCTAATGTATAGGCAAAAGAAACAAGCATAAAAGCGGCTGTACTTTTGACTTATGTATATAATTACAGAAACTTTAACCAGTGTAATGGATGGTGTATGATGGTATACCTTTGACATTCCTCTCACACAGACTCATACCTTGTTCTCCTTACTTGGTCTCAGCCATGCCTATGTTACCAGCATAGGCAAGCTGGTAGGAGTTGTGGCACTAAAAGAGGTAGTGTGACATCGTCCAGTCCGTACATGAGCTGTTCAGTACTGATATCAGTATATTACAGTTATTTATTGTTTTTCTGAAACACGTTGCTATCTGCTTGTCTTAGCTTCAGAAAGCCATTGAGGGTTCCACAAGTAGTGGAGTCCGCTTGCGCCCCCCTCTGGCAAGTTTCCGCAACAGCACCCGTAAGACCTCAAAGGCCTCCCCCACCTGTGCAGCTCCATCATCTCCCATATCCTCGGTCTCCTCCCCTCCCTCATCTCCAGAGACCATCCATGTCCCAGTCCCAGTTTCTGTAATACCTCTCCAAGAGCCAGGAGAGACGGAGGTGTAGATCGAACACTCATCTCCTCCTCCTTCATCTCCTCCTTCATCTCATCCTTCTATCCCTCTCTCCTTGTAACATGCCGCCGGGGATAAGAACGATGGCAATGGAGAAAGTGATGTTATGGATCCCATTTAATAGCTGTGAAATATAATAGGCTTATTTTCCATTTTTTAATTTTTATTTTTATGAGTTTTTGTTGTTTTTTATTTAAGCTTTTATAGAATTTGTAACGTTGTCTTCAGTGTTTATATAATCTCAGTGTTTATATAATCTAAAATTATTGTGTTAATTCAAGATCTGAAGCTAAGCCAAGTAAGCTGAGAAAATCACTTTATTATATGCATCCCCAAGACTTGACTTGACTGTCAGATATGGTTTTCAAATTGGATGTTTTATGTTATGTTACTTTTCTTCTTTCCATGCTGAATGTTTCACAGGAATGTTAGGAAAAATTTGTCTCCCTTCCTGCTAAAATGTAATATATCTGAAGAGCACAGGGTGTAACTGCAGTGTACTGTAGTAATGATGTAATGTACTGTAGTAATGATGTAGAAGTAGTAAAATTGTAGTGTAGTACAATACATTTCTAGAGAAACAAGGCACTTTGTCAGCCATGCAAGCAGTTTTTTTAATACATATAGATGTGCAGTTGATTTTCTGCAAGATGTACATCAGATTAACCAAGAAAAAAGAATAGCTTCATTTTAATACTAAAGGACATTGCATTAACAAGGTATCTGTTTGCGCTAGCAGTTGTTGCTATGGCAGCAATGAAGAGAGAAAACAAGTATACCCCATTCCTAGTGTCAGGTTTCATAGGCATGCTAACGTAGGGAGGTTTCATAGGCTTGCTAATGTAGGGAGATCACTGAACTGAGCTAGTGTCTGGCCCTGGGGAGTTGGCACCCATGCTCTAAACTGTCCTTACACTTTTAGCCTGCAGGTGGTACCATTTGAACTTTGCATCTGTCTGCCTTTAACTTTTTTGACTGTAGCGCAGCACTACTACAGATCCTGCAGTTTACATTTATGTGCATGCAGAATTTTCTGGTAGCATTTATTTGGTAGTCAGTAAATCTGTGCAGAACTGCATGAAGTTTGTATTACTCTAATTCAGCCTTAATCTTAGACTGTCTATGTAATTGTCCCTGTTTGTATGTATCATTATTTAGATTAATTTTCAGATGGATTCATGTTTTGTGGATGTGTTATTGGCAAATTCCCTTTATTCCCTTATCCTCCTCCTTCTGTAATTTCTCAGTCTCTCAGGTTGCTCTTATGTCTTTAAAGAACTCTAAGCAATAATGAACACAATCCTTATATATGCATTTTGTGTTACATAGTAGCTGAATGATATTTTGTGTTTTTACAGGGCACACGAGTACAGTAACAAACATATGTCTTTTTCAGTTTAGATGTTCATTCTGTATGTATTTATTTGTTTTGTTTTTTTCTGCTCTCCTAGTCAGTGTGGACAGAATGTGTATGTAGCACGTATGTGATGTAGTTGTTCAGTGTGTTTGTATCACATTGTTCAATGTCAATCTCTGTGATGTGATGAAATCTAAAATATACCTGCCTCGCCACCTTTATGCAAAGGAAAAAACAACTAAATGCAAAGATTCACGATGTCTTTGTTCTCTATCGCCCAACAGCGACTAACTGACATGGGGCAGGTTTGTGGAGACTATCAGTAAAATTTAAATAGCACAGCCTATTAACAGGCAATGATCAAGATAGTAATTCATGAATGTGACTGCATTTCACTCTGGAAGAGAGCAAACGGTCCATCAGCTGTGCATATTCAGACTGAGAAGGCAAAAAAGCCAGACATCTCATTTTTGCCGCAGGCATACAGGCTCAAATCTGATTTGAAAAAGATTGGATTTGTGTGTCCACACAGCCAAAAAACAAACAAACTGGATTTGAGTCATTTTAGCCTGGCAGTGTGAATGCACTCTGAGTGCACTCAGATCCTGTGGCCTGATCTTCTGTCGAAAGATCTATTCAGATCCATGAAGATCCATGATCCATGAAGCTGAGCCACATATACGAATGGATGGAAGGAGATCGCGATCATAGCAGCATAGAAGAGCTGAGCTACAGTCGTGCAAGCTGTTAAAACACACCATCACAGATCCAATTATAAAAAATGTCAACTATTAAAACTCACCATCACAGATCCAGTTATAAAAATATCAACTGTTAAAACAAACCATCACAGATCCAATTATACAAATACCTACTGTTAAACAAGCTATTCATCATTTACACACTGCATGTTTTCTTTTTATAATTGAATACATTAATGAAACTTGACAATAAGATTGCTCAAATGCAACAATTCTCCATATTAATATAATAATTTAATGAGAACTCACCACGATTTACTCACCCACATCTAAGATTCACTCTCTGAGGATACTGCAAAATAAAGAAAAAACAATCACTCTGTTTAAGAAAACTGGAGATTTTTATAACATGGAGCTTTTTTAAAAACTGGAATCATTATACCATCTGGTGACTTTAAGTTCCTCTTCACTTTTAAGTGCTCATTTGTTTTTTCTGAAGCCCAGATATTTACATGGGCTACATATAAGAATGGTACAGAGATACAAAACAAGTTTACTAATAGTATAGTTTATTTTTAAATTAATTAATTAAATTAATTTTAAATTAGAAAGTGAAGTAATTGATTCACATTAGCAATCATGATTAAAATGCAAAGATTTGTCATCTCTGGCATTTTTAATTTTTAACAATGATGCTTTCAATAATAAAGGGTTAAATGGGTTTGTGTGTGTGTGTGTGTGTGTGTGTGTGTGTGTGTGTGTGTGTGTGGGCGGGTGACTTGCTTGGTGTTTTTGCATGATCTTTAGCTTGGCTTCAAGATGCGCAGCAGTCACTGACAGAAAGAGTTTTATTTACAACACATGAAAATACACATGTACTGGAGCTCATTGTAACAGGTCAACCCATATTCCTTCCTTTTGTTTTAACCAAACATTCATTTTGAATTTACACTTCAAGCTGAAGCAAAATTGCTGCATTTATCAGATTACAAATGTCATTTTATGAGTAACTGTTTAACTCTCCCATGTAAAACAAAAACAAAGTAACTGTTTAACTCTCCCATGTTTAACAAAAACAAAGTAAAGCTGAACCTATACTTCTATAACATGGGAGGTAATATTAAAGACTAACAAACAATCTGCTGTCCTACTAAAAATAAGCATTTTATTTGACTTTTCTACTATCTAAAAGGGAAAAAAAACATCTTACTTAAGATGAGGAGTTACTAAGTCATCAAAAGAATGAACATGAGTCTCTTTGCTTTCATAGTAACTGCATGTCTATAAGACTTTTCTCCTTCCTTTAAGTCATTTACATATTATTGAATATCCTATTTATACAAAAATAAATGTTGCTCAGTTTGCATAATGGGTTTTATCACTAAACATTTAATTCACTCCTGCACCACAAAATTATTTAAGAATACGCTGCAAAGCCAAAAAACTTAACAATCTTTAAACAAAAGTATTTAAAAAGACCAGATAAATTAATATAACAAGGTTGTTTTTTTTTTTTTTACAGGGAATCACTAGCTAATCCAGATATTGAGATTCATATTCCTCCATTCAGAATCTCTTTCTGCACCTCGTAAACAGCAATTCTTTAAATAATTCTTTAAATAATTAGCTCAAAGCCTGCAATTAATAATATGACAAGCACCTTCTTTTCTCATAATTCTGCCTTCTTTCCTCCAATTCAGCCACAGTCATACGGTCTGTCATGACATGACAATTCAAAATAAAACATACAGTGAGCTAGGGTTAATGTCATAAGATCACCTAGACATTTTCAATTGTTTTAAATTTTCATGGTTTCAAGTTGAGGTTCAATTGTTTGAATCTGGCCTCTTACACATAGTTGATTTTGCTGTCTCTCTCTCTCTCTCACTCACACACACATACACACACACACAAACACACATACACACACACATACACACACACACACACCATGCTTTACCTAATTTAAAAATCAGTCAGAATTCTGCTTGGTGTCTAAGGAATCTAATTCTTTTGGTGTCACTACACCCTTTGGTTTCCATAATCGTATGCAAGAATGCAAACACTGCATGTTCTGTTTGTCATGTTATCCTGGTCTAGTGAATTTGCTCATTCCACATGTTTCACTGAGAGAAAAGAGGATGATGTGGCATTTCTTTGCTGATCAGAATCTGTTGTTCAGTAATCAATATTAAGCAACATGGTTAGGCAGAACACATTCCAAAAGTAAACAAGTACAGACACAAACTGGAAAAAAGACCTGATGGAACAAAAATAGAATCATCACTCAAAAGACAATACATTCTTTTATGTCCATAATAGTGCATAAGTATTATATATGTAGCAGTACAGTATGAATGGTGAATAGGGCAGCACTGTTTCCAGTTGGGCAGTATTGTGCTTGGTTATATAAAGAACAAAAATATATCTTTTGTGTGTGTGTGTGTGTTTGTGTTCGTGTGCACACACGTGTGTGTGTGTGTTCATGCATGTATGTAGTTGTGGTGTGTCTGTGTGCATGTGCGTTTGTGGATCTTGGAGGTAAAATACATAGGAGACACTTCACACAACATTATTGCCAAATGGCGAATTGATAATATGTTTTACAGAATTATACCTTTATACATACATTCATACATTCATACAAACACACATACATACAAACATACATATTGTACGTACATACAAATACATATCAGTTTATTGGCTTTTAGTTTTATTACAAAAATCAATGAATTTTATTACTATATGTATACTGATAATTCAGTCACTTAAATATTCAAACACATGCACTTTCTTTTGGTTGTCTGGATCTCTCAGTATTGCACTCTGGTATTTCTTTTGCAAATGTTCTCAAAGTCTCTTTACTTCTTGCACTCCCTGGTCACAAAATTGCAGGGTTCTCTGGGAAAACATCATTGATCATCCTCATTTCACAGGGTCTGTGCCCCTACAGCATTACAGGAGCTCATTCTATTATGTCCTCCATCACTGTTTAATAACACATAAATATCAGTGTCTCTCACTGTACCATGTCCTTCACCATGTTTGTTGGACGAAAAAAATAATACACCTTGGGAGCGGGTGGGTATACATAGCTTAATTAGTTGATTATTTCAGTATGACAGTTCCATTTTTATTTGATTTTTTGTCCCTTTCAGTAACACTCTGTAGCTGTCCTGTAATTATAGCTGTCAGTTAGTTGCCACAACAACCACAGCCCCTTCTTCCACCTCCTCTTCCTTCTCTTCCAGAGATTGGACGACGCAGGATGTGACTTCAAAGACCATGTGCTCAGCCATTGGTTCTGCTGGTGCCTGTGCGGGGCTTACACTTCCAGGTGAAATGGGGTCGTCTCTAGGAGCTGGAGGGGTCAGAACGGGGGTTACCGATATTGGCTCAGGTTCAAGCGTTAATGTGATGTCATCCTCCTTAAGGAACAGAATTAAAGAAAAGGAAATGACTTTACTGTTATTATTGAAACAATTTCGTCCTGTAGGTTTTTAGTCCTGCAAAAAGCAAAATCATTTCATAAACTTACTTTACACTGGTTGAGTTTGTAAGTGTACTTTGAAGCATTTTATGCACCAGTTCACATGTTGATTAAAGACTAATTTGATTGATGCAGTATTGCAGTACTGAATTTAAAAACACAAAAACACTATAAACACACCTTGGCTTCCTCTTCTTCTTGCTGCTCAAGGATGCATTCATTTTCCGTAACTAACTCCTCCCCATATGATTCTGGCATGCCCATTTCTGCCAAGGTTACACCCATGTGTCCCATCATTTCCATCTGATGGGGCTCCACTTGAGCTGCTGCCCACAAATCAGCCAAACGTGGGTGAGTGGGTGGGCCCAAGCTATGAATGGTGCTGTTGGGTGTGGCTTGCAAAGAGTGGGAGGCGCTGTGTAGTCGATGTTCCAGTGACTTTAAAGTAAAAGCACAAACTGGTTATTTACCAAAAACATTATACTGTATATATATATATATATGATTTAGAGTCAAAGAACTGCAAAAATTGATGGTGCATTGTGTTTAAGCAATGATCTATGTATTGTAAAATCATCTTTGCCATAGTTAAACCTTTGTAAACTCTGGTAATAGTGCTGTTTCCGTTTTTGCTCCACAAACCTGTTGTTGGTTATACTGCAATATATATTTGAACTATTCAAACCTGTTGCTGCTTACACTGCAGTATATATTTGAACTATTCAAACCTGTTGCTACTTATACTGCAGTATATATTGGAGCTATTCAAACCTGTTGCTGGTTATACTGCAGTATATATTTGAACTCTTCAAATCTGTTATTGATTTTGCTGCAGTATATATTTGAACTATTCAAACCTGTTGTTGGTACTGCAGTAGTTGTTGCTGTTGGTACTGCTGGATCTGCTGCAGCTGCTGTAAATGGCTCTGCTGCTGCAGTGTCAGCTGCTGCTGCTGGGACATATAGTGGGTGGAGCCATCATAGCCCTCTCCTGGAGCTCCGCCTGCCAATATGTAGGAGCCAGCAGCGGGAGAGGCCATGCCTGAAGGCTCGTTGCTGATTGGCTCCCAGGCATCAGAGGAGGAGAGGCAGTAAAGACCCTGGGAGACGTAGGTGTGAGGCCATACTTCTGCAGAGGAGTGATGCAGTGCCTGATCTAGAGCAAAAGGAAGAAATGAACAGTAAAGCAGGGGGTGTGTAGTAGAAATCTCTAAAGATAAAGGAACAGAGGTGAAATATAAATATAATACAGAATGAATAAATGGAGGGCTCATTTTCAGACATCCATCAAGTGAAAATAAAGGTACAATTCCAATACAATGTGGACCAAATTAGTACAAAGACATTAGCACCACTCAGTGATACTGTACTTTCAGCAGCAGTAAATTATCCCTTAAATTGACCTATTGTGCAGCTCTAACATCATTAAGCCATATGACTCTACAGTTCTACAGTGATCTGCAATACACTATGAGTGTGGAGTCCTGCCTCAGCCTGAGAACACGTCCCTACACTGCACCACTCTGTTCTTTCGCCTCACAGCTACCTGTTCTCCAGGTTTTGGCTTTGCCGCATTTCCATGCACCAAATAAAGCCCTGTCATGTCAGCCCACAGCCATCACAGCAAGCGGAAGCAGTATTAGTCAAACACTGTTAACAAGAAGCAAGATAATAGATATGCAGACCCCTCGCAGCAGTAATAAATGTGTGTGAGGTAGCGGATTTGCTGACTGTAGATAGACTTTGATCAGAGTTAACTGGTGTCTCACGTTTTTTTTTTCTCTCAGAGGTTTGCACATGGAACCAGCTCTTAAGGTTTTATTAAAGGAATATTCATAATCTTATTTTTAAAGTTTTAGTTTTGATTGTTACAATTGAAACCACATGAATTTCCAGCAAACTGAAAAATTATGTTACATAATTGTTTTTTTTTCCCTTTCTTCTTTATAATATATATTGCTTGCTAGAATCAGACCACCTAACCAATGATTCCATCATAATGGAAGGAAAGCTTACTGGACACAGCCAAAAGGCTACTCAGAAGAGCCACATTTATTAGCACTATCTTTTGTGTCTTATCTTTTAGGTAAGCAGAAACACTTCCACCAAGACGAGTCCTTTATATGATTCCTGGCATTACATTCACCCCCACTGAAACATGAGAGCAAGAGCAAAGAGTCTTACGCTGGTTTAGATGTTCCCTGAATTAACAAGGTACCCATTAAATGGTGGAGAACAAGAACAATTTGATAATAAGCTTCTGGAATCTACCACAGATGGATAGATAGTAAGGAGCTAATGGAATGATCCTGCAACAGAAAGCACAGTAACAGAGGCAACACAAGGGAACTATGGATATAGAGAGGGCTTTCATCCTCTCTCACAGAGTCCTGAAAGAGCATATGGATATGGGGAGGGCTTTCATCCACTCTCACAGAGTCCTGGAAGAGCATATGGATATGGAGAGGGATTCCATCTACTCTCACAGAGTCCTGGAAGAGCATATGGATATGGAGAGGGATTTCATCCACTCTCAAAGAGTCCTGGAAGAACATATGGATATGGAGAAGGATTTCATCTACTCTCAGAGAGTCCTGGAAGAGCATATGGATATGGAGAAGGATTTCATCTACTCTCAAAGAGTCCTGGAAGAACATATGGATATGGAGAAGGATTTCATCTACTCTCAAAGAGTCCTGGAAGAGCATATGGATATGGAGAGGGATTTCATCTACTCTCAAAGAGTCCTGGAAGAACATATGACACAAAAAATCATCACTCCAGTTCTCAGTTTCCTTATGCAACTTGTGATTCAGTGCAAGCCATCTAGACATCTGAGGCAGCAAAGGATCTCCACACCATAATATATTCCCTCCATCATGCTTCACAGTTGGGATGCAGGTTTTAAAGTCTGGTCATACATTATGTTTTATTTGCAGTCTCCAAACATAATAAGTTTACCATATGTTTGTTTTTTGTTTAATCCATCTACATAAACACAAACATCCCATGGTTATGTGGAGCATAAGGTGATCTTTAAGGTGATTTTTACTTCCTACATACTAGCGTCCTCCAGCATTTTGTTTGTTTTTAAGGATTTCTCATGAACACAAGTATCAGACATATGGGATTCCAGAAGATCCTTAGCTGCTAAGAATTGTTCTTATTATTTAAGTATTTTACAGAATTCATTTACAGTGCATGAAGCAGTGCATGAAGTGAAAGAAAGTGCTGCTACTGCCTCAGTCCACATGTTGGTATGTGTATTGGCCAGTTTCAGCACATCATTATGCGTTACATTCTGAATTACTGCAGTGAATAAAAGAAACAAGGAGGCAACAATAACACCAGGTGTTTTTACTGATGCTACAACTACACTGTCATCACTGATAGGAGTGGCACTAATCTTACTGATGCAACATCTACAGTGTCCTCACAAAAATATATACTGATCAGACATAACATTAAAAACCACATGAGATTATGGTAATGGATCCCCTCATACTGCCAAAACAACTCTGATCCATTGAGGCATGGACTCCACAAAACCTCTGAAAGGGTCCTATGGTATATGGCACCAAAACATTAGCAGCAGAGTTCTGTAACCTGTGATTTGGAGCATCTGGCTTGTTTTTCCAGCACATCCCACAGATATTCAGCTGTATTGAGGTCTGGGGGACTTGAAGACCAGGTCAAAACCTTGAACTCTGTCATGTTTCTCTAACCATTTCTGAACAATTTTGGCAGTGTGACAGTACACATTATCTTTCTGAAAGAGGCCATTGCCATTAGGGAATACTAATGTCATGGAGTGGTGTACTTGGTCTGCAACAACATTTAGGTATGTGGTATGTGTCAAAGTAACATCCACATGAATGTTGCTTCCCGGCAGAACATTACCCAGGGCAACCCACTGCCTCTAGCCTTCTTCCAATAATACATCTGGTTGCCTCTTCCACAGGTAAGTGAGGCATATGTACCAGGACTTGTCCCAAAATCTCAAGAATGTAAAAAAAAAAAACTCAGAGAATATACTCAGAGATGACAAAAGTTAGTTAGCTTCCATAAACAACTCATTAGCCCATCAAGTTCAATCAGTGTCACAAAGGTAGATATGAATTCACAGGACATTGAAACATTGGTGGCAGACAGAATTCATCATCTAAAAGTTCAGTTGTGTGCCAGTGAAATGCCTCAGAACATCTATTTAAGATGGATTGCTTGTATGCCATTTGATTACTTAGGAGCAAATTGTATCTTTTATTTATTCAAAGTTAAACATCCAACTTAAAGCTTCACCAAGTAACTTTGTATTTGTGAAGGAAGACAGGCACTACTAAGTAAAAAGGTGTACCAAGACTGACCTTAGTCATTAGAGGGAAATTAATTACCTCTTGACTGTAAGTAACACTGGACTAGCTGCAATTGACCAACACTGTCTGATAAGCAGCTAAAAAGCTAATATTTATAATAGATTAGCCAGTCGCGATCAAAGCCAGTGTTTAAAGTTATATATATAGATTGTGTGTCTAGCAGTTCCATTATTATGAATTTTCCAGAAATAACTTTTAAAAAAGGAGGAAAAGCTTGCACATTGTTCTGGAACACTACGTAGTGTGCAGGCCTGCCTGTACAGAATGAGCTTTATGTCTTACATTCAGCAGTGCTTTGGGGAATGTATGAGACAACTAGTTCACATTTGCAGAACCAAACTGATTTATCTAGTCAGAAACTGGGCCACCACTAAAACGTATGTAATTTTGAGATTAAGACAGAGGTCTCTAGACAACTAAGGAATCCTGCTTTTCTATCATATCATTCATTGTTTACATAAAATGTGCTGTTGAAAGACATGAAAATGGTCATTTTAGGCTTGTCAGGCTGTGATGGACAGATCTGCTGCTATTACCTCTGCTGGTGATGCTCTCTTGGTTGACTTCACTGAGATGGGCCACACTACCTTGGTTGGAGTCAACACAGAAACTTTCTCCATCCATAGAGTTCCAGGCTAGGAGAGTAGCCTCAGAGATCGCAAACTGCTGCATTACACCTGTTAAATGAGGAAGCAAAAAGGTGAACTGTTGACTTCTGCTAAAAAAAAGAACCATAATCATTATTTTTGGTACCCAATGTGATGTGTAATTTGTCTCAGAACTAGAACAAAATGAGTTAAATATTTACAGAAACATCTGCTTAAAATATTTACCAGCAGCCATTCGTGCTTCCTTCTCTCCGTCACTTAGGTCACTGTAAGCGTCGTTCTCCAGTCTTCTTTCCCTCTCACGGTGGAGATTAAAGTGACCTGCTCCTCCGACTGGACCAGCTGATGGTTTTCCCCAACTCTGCCACTCAATCATATGGGCCACACGGCCTTGAGCCATAGCAGTAGGTTTTGTTACCTTGTCCTTCATAGACCTGGTCACACCTACAGGAAGAAACAATCAGGCATCAGTACAATCAAATGTGGTAGTGGACCTTCCATGCTGCATGTTAAATGCTGTGTGCGCTTTCCTGACTAACTACCTCCAATCATGTTTGGATAGCGTAGTGGAACTTAACTGTGAAATGCACTGGTAGTGTGGAGAATTCAGGACTCTGTAAGTGTCTTTGCATGCCGGTTCAGAATCGAAGGTAGGGTAATGATGATAGCACAGCAGTGCATTATAGGAATTTGTTTTTCTGTCAGGGTCAGTAGTGCAATAAATAAGTATGACTGAAATGTTCAGGATGTTCCTGCTCTATTGTTGTGAAAGGCAAAGTGTTAGGAGCAGGAAAATGGTGCATCAAACACTGTTCTTCCACATTCTTGGCATAGCTTGTTGACTTGATCAATGTCCTGATAAGTAGCATGGAAAAACTGATTTCACATTATTCTCAAAATTAATTAGTTACACAAGATTTATTAGCCTGCACACATTTAATTATGGTTGTGGAGAAATGTCTAAGCATTTCTTTATATGGAAAGGGTGCATTAGTATGTAAATATCTGGTTCAAACAAGAGACACATTAGAGAAAAAATTAACATGGGAAAAAGAATGTGCATTGAAAAGAATATGAGCAGAATAAATCAACAAGGACTTAACATGGCCCTGGTAATGCTCTTCAGATTTGTCTTGTTTTGTTAGTGAGCTTTTAAAAAACCCAATAATGTAAAAAGTCACTTGTTATTTGACATTAGCATGAGGCGTTCATTGATGTATCAACTACTTGTTTTATGGAAGGACATGAATTATAATGCAGGGTGTGGATTCTACTCTGTTACCACTGAATTAAAGGAAACAGAAGAAACTACTAATAAGAGAACAGTAAACTACAAAAAAGGTATAAGACGATCCTACAGCTGTTCTAAGCAACCTGTTATGACAATGAATGATATCCATTTTTACTATAAAGTGTATATATATATATATATATATCTGGTACATATATACAGCACAACACAATGTTCACCATTGAACCACTGACCACAACACTGCATAACGCACACTGGACAAAACCACAAAAGCACTACAATAACACTATTCACCACATAACCACCAAACACCTGAAAACTACAGTTCCCAGCAGCAAGTCTGTGGTGATGGGTTGTGAACTTATGTCAGCCAATGTTTGTGCTCTTGTTGGATCTGATTGTGCTTTCATCAATGACAGCAGTGGCCATTGACCTGCACTAATTAACAGTGACAGAAAGTGAAACTCGAAGGGGGGGGGACCCACAGGGGTAGCCATGTTGGTTCCACTCTCCATCTCCTCCTCTGGAGCCAACATGGGGTCAGTTACCAGCTACCGGGACAGACACACACCTGACACACCTGACAGAGAGGACTTAGCCAGAGCTCCAATCCCATAGGCGTTGGAGTTCCGCTTCAGTCGAGGCAAGATGGAGGTGGTGTCCTCCATAGACAGCTGACAGAGAAAAATGTTGCAAGGAGAGAATATGAAAATATGGACAACAGATAAGAAAGAAAGAAAGAAAGAAAGAAAGAAAGAAAGAAAGGGAGTAATACTTGTTATGTATTATCACTGACATACTCATGCTTAAAAGACAACATACACTTTTGAGCACATATCATATTTATGTTCCTTAGTCCTATGTATGTCAAAAGCACATCCGTATTTAGAGAGGTAAACTTATATTACCAAGTGTTGGATCTCATAGAAAACCATGAGCAGAAATCCACACTGACAGCATAAACCTTTCTCTACCTCTTTTGTCTTGATGTGTAAGCAGATGTAACCAAGAAGATGTAACCAACCTTATGTGTACTACATTGTATTATTCTTTATTCCAATTGTAGTGCATCCCAAAAAGTCAACAAGACCGACAGTATCACAGATAACACTGCATGGTCTGCCAAATGCCAGCTCACACATATCCAGAGAGAAAAAATCTGACAGTAGCAACAAGGGATCCCAGTCAATAAGGAGACAAATGCTTCAAATAATAAACGCTTAAAATCTTTGGCTCTTCAACTTGTATTGTACACATCTCTCGACCATTTAATGATGGCTCATGTATTTCCTATGTATGATTTAGAGGTAGTTCAACTGCATTGTCTACTAAATAATAGCTAGAACATTATACAAGTACAGACTGTACTGTACATAAAGTACCTCTGAGTCTGCCTTTTTGAAGTGACTTGTCATATACTGAATGATATGTAGGATGTCATATATAAGCTGATATGATTTTTCAATGTCAAAACTGTATTTGTTAGGATAGGATTGCATATCTAAAACAAACTGGGTTATATCACAAATTGAGAGTACCTGTCCAGCTTCCTGCAAGGCACTATTCTAAAATCTGGTTCATGGTTATTTTGATTTTTGTCTATATCTTGAGGAAAAGTAGGCCTATTGAAAAAAAAAACATTTTAAATAAACATGAAGCAATTAAATAACTACAACTAATTAAGAAAACAAATTGCCATAATAATAAAATACAAATAGACCTATATAACCTATATTATGTGCAAAGAGCAAAAGTCAGTTTGCAGAGAAATGAGAATGAGAATGTTTTCACATGTTTCCTGTCATGAAAGCAGCTTAACATTTTTCAAATTCAATATGTGGTTCAGAAAAGTTACATGCTGCTAACAGTGAGTGAAAACAGACTGCCACCAATTAGCATTATGAAAAGTATTTCATGGCAATTAGATACTATTACTGTTAGACCAGTAAATCTGTTTAAGATATTATTTTTAAATTGATTGATTGCATTTTTACCATTCTGTACATTTTTACCATTCTGTCCATTTGTGTCCATGGTTTTATCTCCCATCCCAACACATCACAATAGAGCTCCTTATTCATCTATACGTTATTTCCATAAAATAATTATGGTTAATGCCAGACTGGCAATGTGCTAATCCAAAATTTATTTTTTATGTTTTGTGGGCGGTTAATGCATCTGTTTATGCTTTGCTTTGTTACACATATTCTGCATCAATTGTGTCATTTTATCTATGCAACTGCATAGTCCTTGCTATCTACTAAAGTACCGCTGTCTCAAAAACAGTCCCTGACACCAAAATAATATTTCGGGTTATGAGAAACTTACGACCACTTGTTGACAAAAATGACAAAAGATGAATGAAGTTTAGACAATTGAAGTGGAAGAGCAAATAGAGGATGAGAAGAAGGACAGAACAGCTCTTCACTTACGTTGATTCCTTCCCAGGAAAACTCCCCAGTACGCCCATGCTGAGGGAAAAGGGCAAACAAAACATCGAGGAGGGGATAAAGCCAGAGAGCAGGGAGGGAGTTCAGTTAGCAGTGATAAAACAACAGGATAAGATGCTAAAGAGAAGTTTTGCCTTCACAGAAAACACCTTTCACATTTGCCTCAAATGCCTCTCCATAATGTGCCTAGATGAACAAAGAAGATTTTGTGGAGAACAACAGATCTTTTGAAGTAGAAAATATAGCATGTTTTAGTCTCCTCAAGTAATGTATTATGAATAATCAAATGCAAATGAAAACCAGATGAAAAGCATCTCATATCTTGGTGAATATGTAATACTTCAACACTTTTCTCACCATATCAGTCATCATTAAAGCAGATATTAACACAATAACAACAAAACCTTAGGTGAGATTCCCTTTAAGGCATATAGCAGCCAACCAGTTAGAAAAATGGAGAGACAAAGCAATAGAACAGAAGGAGAACCAATCTTGCTCCTGTGGTTGTGGTATTTTATGGATTTTTATTTTAAAGTTTAAACCTAAGGGATTCCTTTAAAAAAGGATAAATGTTACATAGATTTGTATAGAACAACAGCAGTATGGTTGGTGTCACTTTCATGTGGAGTGCTACCATACAGCTAGCCTATTGATGGTTTCTATATTGTACCTTGAACAGGTAGACAAACACTGTTGCCAGTTTAAACATCAGGGGCCTTGCAGTGTTCATTAAGATGGATCAATAATGAAGGTCAAACAGATGTCATCTTCACAACAGCAGAGCTGTAGGTGAACCCCGTACTCTGAACGTGAAGTTGCCCTCGAAGGTATTAAAATTCTTCTAAGGTATACTAAAAATCGCTACAGCTGCCCAGTGTGTGAGGAACAAACAACCATGAATGAACTTATTTTGTTATTTTGAGCTCCTGCTTTGGATCTGGCAATTAATATTTTTGCCACAAATTTTTTTTTGGTCCTTCTGTGCTATTATATGGCCAGCAATTATTTACTGTGGTGGAGTTTTAGCGTTTAGCTAAACCAGAAGCACAAGTATGGGTTTATGAAGTCAAGTAACCTTGAAAAGTGAAGCAGTCACCAGTAGAAATGGCAGACAATGGGGCAATCTTGTTAACTGCCATTATTTTTCTGTCAGGCAGTGAATGTGCTATGTTTTCACGCTCTCCCATTCTCTCTCTCTATCTATCCCTCACAGACACATGAATGCACACACTTGCATGCAAATTACAAACATAAATTCCTGTGTTCCTCTAACCTTGTGTGTTACAAGGTTGCTGCCTCAGCAGCTGTCATGGCCGTGCAAGGAGAGCGGTGGATTCATTCGCCTCAGGACTACCGACTACTCACACCTCAGGACTACCGACTACTCACACCTCAGGACTACCGACTACTCACACCTCAGGACTACTGAATGCCTACCGTATTACTGCAAACAACTATTGTCTGTAATATGTCATTTGTTTCTTCTAATTGGGAGCCACTTCAGAACTGTTGTGTCACAAAGTCTTGTAAGTGTCTGTATATGTGCATGGCACAGTCATGGGCCCCAGCTTTGAAGCAACAGAGCCTTGGAATGGCAACAGGATTTAAAATGGTTGATTGTGGGCCAAGTTCAGTAGTGTGTGAACGGGCCAAAGAGCCTGGAGCTGGCACCATTGTGCAGGAGAAGTAAGAGAAGAAGCAAATCAAGAAGATGGATGGGGTTGTGTCTCCCATGAGAGAAAGCCTGTTACGTGCCTGCACTGTACAGAAAAGGAGGACCTCTAAAGGCCAACTTCTGTGGCCTTGGTGGGAAATTCAATACCCACAATAAGTATTGTTTTATGTAGATTCTGTCTAGCATGGATCTCACACTTGTTAGTGCTGTTTACAATTATACAATTCGCAACTGTGTAGTGAGTTTATCCATTGTACTGGTGTCCACAACTGCATAGTGAGTTAACTACTTAGTTTATCCATTGTACTGGTGTATACACTGATCAAATATATATACATTTTACTTAGTAATGATAATGTGACAATAAATCTCTGAAATGTAGAGGAATTCGTTTAGTATTATCTTGAGTATTATCTAAATTTTACTTAATAATTAACTATTAATTAACTATTAAGATTCATGTTTTTTGTTAAGTATTTCAGTGCGATTAATCAAGTAGGCCACAGCCTGTGCCAAAAACCAACAGATGTCAAAGGCTATGTAAAGAGGAATTGCTCAACAGGTTTCCTTACCTGCTCCCCATCTTTCCTCACGGGAACTGCGTCTGCCGCTGAAAACAGAAAGAGATGTGGAGGGAGAAATGAACAGCACAAACTTACTTTGTGACACAAACAAAGAAGAAATGAACATCACAAGCTTACATAACCTCTGTGACACAAACAAAGAAGAAATGAACAGCACAAGCTTACATAACCTCTGTGACACAAGCAAAGAAGAAATGAACAGCACAAACTTACATAACCTCTGTGACACAAACAAAGAAGAAATGAACAGCACAAGCTTACATAACCTCTGTGACACAAGCAAAG
>JAOYMR010000004.1:7238813-7249518 GCA_025802075.1 Tenebrosternarchus preto | reverse complement strand
ATATTCCTCATTCTGCTCTACCGATATATATATATATATATATATATATATATATATTTTGACAAATACCTCGTACCTCATTTCTTTCACCCACACCTACCACAGCATTGCCTCACCACACCACATCACCAGTAAAGATTCTCTTTCATCCACCCTCTTCTCTTTTATCCCTGTCTCTGTAACCCCCTCCCCCCAACCCCCATCTCCCACTCACGTCAACCTGCACTGGTTAACCCCCCTCGTCTGCACACGGCCTGCCCGCTACTGTTCCTCAGTTCCTCCATTGTCTCCTAGCAGCCCTCCAGCACCACGCCAAATCACACTCTAGCCTCGAAGACAAGCAGCCTTTAACCAAAGGGTTTCCATAGAAACACACACACCGGGGAAGGGAGGGGGCTTCAGAGGGGGGGCCGTGAGCATCGTCTACTCCCGACCCGGTTCCTATCTTTATCCCCGTGAGAAAAGCAATAAAAAGCCGGGGGTCTTACTGATAGTGCGGGAGCCGATGCAGCCCATGGTGTCCTAGCGAGGGCCAGTCAGTGACAGAGGAAGAGGTGCCTCTTCAGCAGACATTGCCACCCTCTTTCTTCTTGCTCTTCCTCTCCTTCGTCCTCTTCTCTGCGTTTCTCTCCCTTTCCCCTGCTCCGCCAGGCTGCGTGTGAACGTGTGTGGCTTTCTCTCTCTCTCTCTCTCTCTCTCTCTCTCCCCGTCATCCTCTCCTCCCTCCCTTTTTGCCCCCTCGTCACTGGTACACACACATAGCACACACTCTTCAGTATGCTGTGAGATTTCAGTCAGTCAGTCAGTAAGTCAGCGCGTCTGAGAGCATGATTTTTTTATATAAGGGTTTATTTATTTTTATTTTATTTTATTTTTTTTACCAGTTAACATGCTTAGTTTAATACCATAACACCTCATAATAATTTTTTACACTGGGATGCAGGTCATGTTTGAGAGAACACTACTATAATGCATTTGACTGGTAAACTAGCCAGAAAACCTTCCTTTTTATGTTGAATGTAGACAAATAATCTAGGGCAAGGCTCTCTTAAGATAATGGTTACCTCAGTTACAGTATACAAATACTACTGTCTCTCTCTCTCTCTCTCTTTGTCTCCCTCTCTCTCTCTCTATCTGATAGAACAGTACATCACTCTTCTTGCCCCTCCCTTTTGCCATCTCTCCTTCTTATAGTCACACTCTGTCAACTATGGATACAAACAGCTGTCTCTTTTTCTTTCTCTGTCTCTCTTTCTCCATGTCTCTCCTTCTTTATATTACAGACATACACATCACACTGGAGCGGAGACTGTAGGCTGCATTTGTGTGTTTTGTGTGCTTGCAGTGTCCAGTCTGTCTGCAGGACTGTGTAACCTTGAACACACCCAGGCACGTGTGCACACCCTGCAGATCTGAAAACAGACAGTGGGAGGGATGAGACTCAAATGTTCGGTATTCTGGAAGAAAGAGACAGAGAGCTACAAAGTGGGGAAGAGATCTGTGAGTGTTGTTATTAGAAAGGAACTGTTTTAGGGTTGGCCAACATTTTTCTAGCCATTTGCTCTGAATATACTATACTATTTCTCCATCTAGCTTAATTTTATTTTACAGCTATGATAATATTACTTTGACGTCCACTCAAGCTTGCAGTACTAGGACATAACTTCACTGTCAACTATCTAAAAACTTCTAGTGCTGAATTTTTGTTTGGTGAGCAAGTAAAATCATTGTTATACATCAGGCATAACACTCTGACATATTGGGATTTTACTACCATGCAAAGAGCATTTTGGCAATGTTCATGCTTTAGTAAAGTGCACATTGTTGAGCGGTTCATGTAAATGAAGTAGTGCAAAGTGATGTTATTCTCATGATCATTTAAGATGTTGCGCTGAGACATCTGACAAAATGGGTGATGTGCAACTGGAAATGTGCAACAATTATAGTGGATCACAGAATAATGTCCTTGACAAATATGGTTACTACACTTATAGTAAATGGATAAGTTCTTGGCAATGCCTCAAAAGCTCAATTTCTGTATTTAGGAATTATGCCTATCGCAGCTATTTACAAAGTTTAAGGTGAATAATATAACTGGCTGAGAAAGGATGGATTTTACCACTCTCCTAGTTTTACTTTACTCAGCCCTTTAACATACAGTACTTACAACTATATTTGTATGAAAAAGTGTATAATTACATAGTGTGTCTCATCTGATCCATTTACAATTTATCAGCCACCTTCTAAAAAATTCATGAAGTTTCACTTTCTGACCACAGGATCACCACTGACCAGATAGTTTTGGGTGGTGGTGGACACAGCATATTAACATTGGCATGGTCGTGGGTGTTCAGCAGACCTGAGAGTGGTGTGATACCCAACAAAATAACCAGCAAACAGCAGGGTTGTGGTCAGAAACTGACAAACACAAACTGACCATGGCAAATACAACCTGCAGTGGTTCTAATAAAGTGGCTCCATATTTACATAGTGTGAGACCAACTCCTGAAAGTCTAATTCTGGCACCAGCTGAAGACACATTAAAAGCACATGCTTGTCTGCACAATTGTACTTACGTTCAATCTGTGGATCTGTGGATTATCGGGCTCAAAAGTCCAAAGTAGAGACAAATCATACTTCATTCCAGAATGGGGATCTGAGACGAATCAATACCTCAGATCCACCTCTCACAATAGAGGAAATGTATTCCTGACCCTGAGGGACAGGGACGAGAGAATTGCCTCTTACAGCCATTATAAAACCCACATCAGAACCCCACATCATCATTTATTTATGCGCCAGACATGCTTGCCTGAAGTTACAGGAGGGTCTTTGAAAGGGTGAGTCATCTTTTTCTCACTACTTTTTCTGCTCTTTCTCTCTTTGTTGCAATTTCTTTCTCTGTCCCTGTTCCTTCCTTTTTCTCTCTCCACCTTCTATTCCTCCCTCATTTTAAAAACAGGTTCAAATGGTTCAAAGACTTATTTCCTCCAAACTGTGTGAGGATGTGGATGTACATATGGGTGTACCCTTAAATAAGTGGATGTCCTTGTGTATGTGTGTCTGAAAATGAAACCAATACAGGTTTCATTTTCTTCAGAGAATTTAACACTGCTAGCTAATGCTCCTATTCTACACTGATACTAAGCTACCATGTTTCTCTGTACCAATCACTGCAACAAAACAAGTCTACCAAGAAGCAATGCCAGTACTATACATTTAGGAAACAGCTGATTTCCGTGGTCTCCTCAGTTCTGTAAATGTAGCAGTAGCTTGAGTGATCATTGCATCGTTACTAAACTGCAATTCAAAGACAAAAAGAAAATACTCAAAGTGTCTAAAGCACTCAAAGGCACCAACATTTAGGGAAATCAAGTTTTTTTTTTTCCAAACTGAAGGCTCCATGAAGCACTCCAGCTGCATATTTCAGATATAATCAACTAGCTCTGCTCTCGCCGAAACCTCAGGCCAAGCAAAAAGATCATATTTTGTCTGATTAAGGTCCACAATTGATTATCCATGTTGCCTAGACCCATGTAGTCCTTTCCTCTTTCATATACACTCTTCTTCCCATGTCTCCTCCTGTATATGACAACACTAAGGCTTCACTTATCCTTGCAGAACCTTTCTCTTTAACACATTACTTTTTTGCACAGATATTGTACATATATACAGACAAGTCAGAAAGCAGAAAACTCTTCTTCCATGTTCAATTTAAACATTTATAGTTGTCTCGTTTGTGTGTGGGTCCGTTGTGTGTATCCGTGTGGGGGTGTGTCTGTGTCGTATGAGTGAGGGTGAGTCTGTGTTGTTGGTCTCGTGAATGTTCGTCCGTGTTCGTGAATGCTTGTCGATGTTAGTCGGGAGTGATCGTTAAGTCGTGTCACCTGTGTCTCGTCAGGGTGTGTGCATATAAGCGTGTGCAGGTCACTACGTGTGCAGGTCTATGGTTCGTCCTAGTCGTTGAGTGTGGTAAGCGTTTTGTGTCTGCTACTCTGTGAATTTTAACGAAACCGAAAATAAACGGTTTGCTTGAACTAAATGCACGTTGGAGTCCTGTCGCTCTTTACAGTTCTCTGACAATAGTCCAGCACAATGACCTTTTGCTCCATTATTTGTCCTTATTTTCTATTGAGTTAAATAAATAAATAAATAAATAATAAAATAATAAAGCTTTATTATAATATCTATTATTATATTATATGTAATATAATAATATATTATATTATTATTATTATTATTATTATTATTATATATTTATTATAATATAAAATAATATCTATTTTACCGCCCTGGCTGCCTCCCCTGTCTCGTCTGTGTGGGCGTGTCTGTATGGGGGTGTGCTCGATTGTCGTGTCAATCTAGTGAAGCCCGTGTGTACGTCTGGGTGTGTTGTGGGTGTGGCATATGTAATTGGCCTCGTTGTTGTTATTCGTTTCACCTGTGTCTTGGTAGGGTGAGTGTATAAAAGCGCGCATGTCACCGAGTCTTTGTCGATGTTGGGTAAGCGTTGTTGGTTGGTGGGTATATGTTGCTTGTTACAAAACGAAACCGAAATTAAACAGTGTTTTTATATCACACTCGGCAGTCCTGTCTCGCTTTTTGCAGGTCTCAGGGACTCCACCCGTGACGACCTGGATTTACCTAGACACATTTTATACAACTGAACAGAAAGACCTGAATTTGTGGCAGAATTTGTGTAGGTTATGTTTTTTTCTGAAACACCATGAGGTAGTGAGGCAGAGAAAGTGTCCACTGAATGCTAAACAACACATTTAATATTTCTACATACAGCGCCTTGCAAAAGTTTTCACCCCCCTTTTTTTGTGTTTTGCTACCTCACAACCTGGAATTAATATGGATTATTTGAGGGTTTGCATGATTTCCTTTACTGAACATGCCTACAACTTTGAACATTTGATTTTTTTTATTGTGAAGCAAACAACAAATAGGACAAAATAACAAAACTTCAGTGTGCATAACTATTCACCCCCCCTAAATCAGTACTTTGTAGAGTCACCTTTTGTGGCAATTACAGCTGTAAGTCTCTTTGGATAAGTGTCTATGAGCTTTGCCACATCTTGCCACTGGGATTTTTGCCTGTTCCTCAAGGCAAAACTGGTGAACAGCAATCTTCATGTCTGACCAATTCTCAATTGGATTAAGGTCTGGGCTTTGACTAGGCCATTCCAATACATTTACACGTTTGCACTTAAAACATTGATGATGCTTTGGGTCATTGTCCTATTGGAAGGTGAATCACTGACAATCTCAAATCACTGTCAGACCAAAACAGAGTTTGCTCAAGAATATCCCTGTATTTAGCACCATCCATCTTCCCCTCAACTCGGATCAGTTTCCCAGTCCCTGCTGCTGAAAAACATGGCCACAGGATAATACTGCTGCCACCATGTTTCACGGTGGGCATGGTGTTTACCATGTTTCACAGAGGGGATGGGGTTGTGCCAGACATAGCATTTTCCTTGGTGGCTGAAAAGTTACATTTTGGTCTCATCTGACCTGAGCACCTTCCTCCATACATTTGGGGAGTCTCCTGCATGCCTTTTGGCAAACAGAACAAGCCTTCCTACGTTTGTCTGTAAGTAAAGGCATTTTTTTGGCCACTCTTCCATGGAGCTCAGCTCTATGGAGTGTACGGCTTATTGTGGACAGATACCAGTCTCTGCTTGGGATCTCTGCAGCTCCTTCATGGTTACCTTTGGTCTCTGTGCTGCCTCTGATTAATGCCCTCCTTGCCCAGACTGACAGATTTGGTGGGTAGACCTCTCTGGGCAGGTCTGTTGTGGTACCATGTTCTTTCCATTTGATGATAATGGATTTGATGGAATCATCAGAGATTTGGATATTTTTTTAATCCAACCCTGACTTGTACTTCTTACCTTGTCCCTGACTGGTTTGGAGATCTCCTTGGTCTTCCTGGTGTTGTTTGGTTAGTGGTGGCTCTTTCTTAATGGTGTTGCAGCCTCTGGGACCTTTTAGATACTGATACATCATGTGACACAGATTGCTCACAGGTAGACTTCACTAAACACTTTTTAGAGGCTTCATACCAAAGGGGGTGAATACCTATGCACATGCCAATTTTCAGTTTTTTATTTCCAAAGATTTTTTTAATAGATTTTTTTTTTCTCATTTCACTTCACCAACTTAGACTATTTTGTGCAGATGCAACACATACAATTCTGATTAAAAAACATTTAAATACAGGTTGTAATGTAACAAAATAGGTAGTGAAAAAGGTAATACTTTTTTATTTGGTAACACTTTCCCAAGACACTGTAAACATTTATAAATACTTATTTCAACAACCACAAGATGTTATAAAAGATACATGTGCAGTTTATGTTTTTTTGTTGTTGTTTTGGTTATTTTTTCGAAGGGGGGGTATGTGAGGGTGACATTGTTACTGATACGACACAGTTTGTCAAATGAGGCTGTTGGCGAACACAAATGAAGACTTCAAAAAGATACTCTGTAGTATTTTATACAGAAAACAATGTGAATGATCTTTACTAAGAAGCAAAACAGTATGAATGATCTTTACTAAAAAACAAAGACTGGCTTTTTTATAATGATCACTGATAACATCAACAGTTTTATCTGATAAATATGAGCATAAATTAATCTCAGTTACAAATATGATCCAGTATTGAACACCGGTTTAAAAAGTATAAATTATCTTTCACTATTAAAATAACCCAATAAAGTAAAAAGGTACTGTCTTAGTACATGATGCTATGCTGAAAAGAAATTATTTAAAATAAATTGCAAAAAATATTGGTATTGGAGTCAAGGATATTGGCACCTGTATACAGTATAAACACTTTCATATGATTTTGTAAATTAATTTTTTTTATAATTAAAGAGCCACTACCCTGAATCAGGGAACATTTTAATTACATTTGTATTCAGTCTGAACTTTAAAATACAAAAAATGTAGTCATTAATAGATTTCCAAAAATTAAGAAATGTTACCAAAGCCACATGTTTACTGATAAATCACCATTAACAGTATAAATAATGCATCAAATGATAGAATAAATGAGGGATAAAAGAATAGAGACCAAATGTATAAAATTCACTAAAATAGAGCTATATCAAAACAAAAATGAACAAAACAAAATGTTACCAAACAATTATATAATTATTATATTTGTTTATTTGTTAAAGCAGCTGATGTGGATAAAAGGGGATTAACAGGAACTGATTAATCAGCAGAACAGAGGAAAAAGGACACTCCATAATTTAACTGTAATGCACAAGGATTACAGTCACAAAGCTGCTGTCAACTATTGGACATATGAGGAGAGTGTAACAGGTTGTCCGCAATGCCAGCAGGCAAAACCACCAAAGGGAGGCAACGAGATGAGAATCAGTGAGAGTTTGTTAGCCTGATTCACCTCAGGTGACCCTCCCCTATATAACCAGCCTTACAAAGCTCAGTCTTGGTGTGTTTAACACTGGTCCTGACTCTCTGGTATCGGTATCACATTGGTATCTGGTTTCTGGTACTGTTTTCTGAGGAACAGTTTTCCCTCTTGTCTGTCTTCAGTTGTGCTTTTCTGGGGTTATCCCAGCCCTTTTTATTTTTTTTTGTCTCTGTCTGTACCAGTTAATCGCTCCACCTCCCTGTTGGCCTAGAGCTTGTAGGTGTGGTCTCCAGTCTAGCACAGACCCAGTTTTGACTCCAGGACCTGGTGGACTAAGTCACTCCTTTAATTCAGACCCCTTTGTCCCCAGTGGATGTGGGTTGGGGCTGGCCCATCTGTAAACCCATCATGTATGGATGGGTGAGCCACCTGCCTCCTTCATGTCTTCAAGCACTACCCTTTCTCATCCCTGCCATCAGTTGTCTCCAACGCTGTTCCTTCCGATCCCCAGTAGAGCAGTAGGTTGAGTCTTGCTCTCCTAGTCCCTAGTACAAGTCCCTATTGAGTTGTATGCCCTAGTTTGCTTGGGTTTTTTCCCCCTTTTTATTGGCTCCCCCTCATCATTTGGGCCCCGCTAGGAGGGGCATTCTCTCAAATTAAGGACACTGTCTGCTGGAGTTTGTAACCTCTGAGAGTTTGAGCAGGTTGGAACCAGCTGTTCAGTTGGACTGCGGAGGTTCCATTATTTTTTGCTTGTAATATTGGGACACGGTCATTTATCCGCAATGAATCTAAAGCAAACCGAGTACACCTACCTGATAGAGACGCGATAGCATTTGCTTTATTGAGCTGATAAAACAAGTAGTTTGTTATTACGTGGCTGCACTCCACCGATAGCCTAGACCATCCAGTCGATTGTTCCCATACTGCCTCAGTAACTAGAATAGCATAACTACACATTAACATACTGATTTGTTTACACTGCCGACCAACACTAGCGAGGTATATAATGGCCTCATTCCATTTCCATTATCAATAAATGTAATGTAAAAGACTAATACCTGCCGACAGCCAGGCTGGAGACCTGCTTCTAGGTTCAGAGGGACTCAACTTCTATAGATTCACCACAGTTAGGCACCTCGTTCTTCCAGCTGCAACTGCACGCCAAACAATAAACTCCCCTGTGTAGCGGAAAATGATTAATAACAGACAGCTGTAAAGCATCCAGAACCAACAATCAACCCACAGCATATACTGCAGCCAGTATCCCTGAGAAAATAAACAAAATAATAAAATGATTTAACCCGACAAAATGTGCATGAAGGCACAACAGCAGAAGACTTCGGGAAGGCTCTACTTGGTGGCACCTAGGCTGTCCCCATGGCGACACTCCAACAGAGCACCTGATTAAAAAAACACATTAAGTATAATAACACCATACAAACCATTCATCAATAGCTGGAATAGGGAAGACTGTAGCCCCATACTAATGAGCAAGCATACCTTCAAGCTGGAATTACCCATACACAGGACAAACTTGCTCACATTACACTGCTTCTCAGCAGTAAGTCCCTCAGTAATACGGCCCAGACAACAAGAACAGCACAAGCCTAGCCCAAAGCGTGCTAGCTTTATATATATATATATATATACCCTAGAGCTAAATGACCAAACGGCCCACGTGACACAGATGGGGTGGGGGGTGGGGGGGAGGAACTGAAGACAAAGATGAATGACCTGCTACCAGAATATAAACTAATGACAGGAAATGCGAAACAGGAGAGTAAATGAATGAAAAAGGAAAACCCAGGAAATATGGAACAGAGTGAAAACCAGGGGGAAGGACATGGAATGGAGAACAGATATGCTAATGGAGCGCAGGTGTTTTACGAGCCTGTGCTCATGGTGTGACCCCCAAAGGACATCAGACCAACCCATGTCTTCCAAATTCCAAATCTGTTAATGAGTAGCTGAATTGCTGTTGTCAGCTATTTCCTCAGATGATAACGTATCCACTGTTTTGGTACTAGTATTCCTTCTATTCTGGTATTAATTCATTGCTGGCTACAAAACCTTCCATCTCTATCGGCAGCATATTAATCAAGTGACTCAATCAGGGTATTTGTTCATTTCAGCTTCTGCAGACAGTATGGAGATAGTGATCTGATTTGCTGGGTGGAGATGAAGCTCTTTATCCTGGAAGGGATGTAGCAGGGGTCTAATATCCAGTCCCTGTGTTGTAGTAGCAATGCCAAAACACACACAAAAGCACCTCCCTTGTATGCTAAACACTTACTTCTTGTTGCGCTGCCCATTAGACCACTGTATAAACCCTTGTGACCAAGTGTACTTTTGCCTTTACCCCCAGTGTTCCTGTAGTATTTCTTTTTTTATTCTTTGTTCTCATTTTTCTTTATTTTTCAAAGTCATTTTTATTTATATAGTGTTTTCACATCACAAAGCAGTTTTACAAATGCATGGGTCCAAGTCCCTAATGAGAAAGCCAGGGGCAACAGTGCCAAGGCAAAACTCTATAGGCAGGGATTAGGAAACCTTGGGAGGACCAAGACTCAGAAGGGAACTCATCCTCCAATGGGCGGCCCAGTTAGCAGCATAGCAGCAGTCCATATTTATAATATAAACTGGCAAACCAGAGCATTTTCTATGTACTTTATGGCATTGTCTTTGTAGAAACATGTAACCAGTGATTAGCATGTGGATCCAGCAGGATTATATGTAGCAGCACAACTAAAGGGCCTGGAGGTGACCACAGCCATGAGGGCTCACTGTGTTGTTGCTTTCCACCTAAATCTTCGTCACAAACTAAAGTGAATGCATGACATGGCAGGGTGACAGCATGGAGGGGTTGCATCTCAGATTACCAGAAGACTGTGACTGGGGGCCCCAGGCTCCGCACCTTCGTATGCAGTGGATTAACTGAAGGCTTGATTAAATAAGTGAGTCTTAAACCTATATTTAAAGATTGGAACTGTGTCTGAATCTCGGATTGAAGCTGGAAGACTGTTCCATAGCTGAGGGACTTAGTTGGAGAAGGCTCTGACTCAGGCTGTGGTCATGCTAACTTTAGGAACTAAGAGAAATGACTGCAAGTTTAAGTGACTTGAGGATGTAGCGTAGGCTCAGAGAAGATTTAATAATAGTGAGCAAAGGTTCTATACTAATAAGCAGTAGCTCTTTGAGCAAACAAGATGGGATAGCATTCAGTATAAATGTGGAAGTGTGACGGCGGGGCGGAGGGAGCAGAGGCAGACGCTGCAGGGAACATGCTTAAACAGGGTTTTATTAAGCAGGGT
>JAOYMR010000004.1:7207219-7217908 GCA_025802075.1 Tenebrosternarchus preto | reverse complement strand
AGTCGGCGCCTGTGCTGCTGTTTTCAACTCTTATTTGTAGAACCTTGTTTCACATTTGACTCGCATTAACCCTTGCTAAGCTGCATTTTTCTATCTTTGCGATATTGCTTCGTTATGCCCACTCTACATACATAGCCTGTCTTTATAAACTGCTACTTCGTTATGCCCACTAGGGGTGGGCGGTATGGGCCTAAAATAATATCACGATGTTTCAGGCTATTTCTGTGGTAACGATATTTTTGGTGATATGACAAAACACTGAAAAATATTTTAATTTCAAAAACATACTAGCAAAAATGTTAGTATAAATATTTCAATATTCAGTAGAATAAAAAAGCTAACTTTTTTCTGTTTTGTAAACATCATTGAAATATTTAAAACAGTACAAAACACATTATATTACTGTATCAAATTAGGTATTTTTATTAATATGAGATTTTAAGTTGGAACTGGAAATTTGAACAAAAATAATTTGAAGGTCATCTTTAAGAATAGGTAAACAGAAAACCAGTCAGATGACCAGGCAAAAATAAATGCCACCATTCACCACTAGTGTACACTAGCTTTGATTCACCTGGTAGCAGTGAATCGCTGGCAGTGACTCTATAGCAAAATTTATTCATTGAATCACAGTTGGTTCATTTATTCACAAACGGTTCAGTGAAATTTCTGTCATATATAGAGCCTCTGAATTAAACTTCAGGCAACATAGACATTAATTTCTGACGATATCAGACGTTCTGTGTTGTGTTGTTGTAAAAGTATTTGTTCATGTGCTATGTAACGCCAAGGCCACTATTTCATAGAAATTAATAAAGGAAATTTAGCAATGGCAATGTGGTGTCGATGTCCAAAGCATGACAGTCTTGTTGTTATTCAGTTTGATTGCTTTGACAACGTTTGCCCTGCTGTCTGTTGTCACGGACCTTTGTTTCTCCTCTTTGAGACACCACGACTGGAGAATCTCCCTTAAACTAACTGCTATATTTTCCCCTGTGTGCTCCTCAGGAAAGTAGCTTGTCTCAAGACATGAGCTGCAGAGCTTCTATTCGCTGTTATAGTGCACTGTTAGGCTACAAAAAAAGGCTCTGTAGTTCTGCTTGACCATATGTCCGTGGTCATAGAAATTTGCACGAGACAGTGAGGCTGCTCTTTTATCACTGAATTTTTCATGTCCGGTAGCGCTGTGTTGGAAACATATTGCCTTATATATGCGATCTAGCTGTGTGAAACCTTCCTTCTCAACTAATGAATTGGCATCATATCTTTAGCCAAACAAAACGCAATGGTGTCGGCAATTTCTTTCCAGCATTTGCTCTTTTTGTCATATGGAGTACGGCTTTCCAGAGAAACAGCGATGAAATGCTGAGTCACTGTAGACTGTCTGCTTGAACTCACATTGGATGTTGAATGCTTCTGCTTGAGATTAGTTGCGTTTCCCCCCTTTGTTGTCACAGGCTTTGGCATATTACCATAGTTTGTACATCTGAGGTTTTATAACCATCTCCACACTAATAAATTCACTCCCCTTTTTGGAACAAGCTCCACCACCACAGAGCCACTTTCCGCCATACTTATTTCTCGTGCCAAGTGACTCGCGTAAGGAACGTAACTGCATTACGTCAACAAGTCAGCATGTCACTATCATCACCATATGGATTTAAAAAAAAATCATTTTACAAATTATACCAGTATTATTGCGAGCTATATGATATGGCACACCCCTAATGCCCACCTACAAAGCCTGTCTTTATAAACTGGTTTGTTATGCCCACTCTACCTACCAAGCCTGTCATTTTTCACAACAGTTTCATTCCTACCCATTCCCTTTTTTTTTTTTGTCTTTTTTGTTTTATTTCCTCCCCATGAAATTTTAAAGCAAACTTGGGTGTTTGAAAGGCTATGTATTGTATTATGACATGCAGCATAACCGTTTGAAACTATAAACTTTTATTCATCCAAGGCTTTTGTCAAAAACAGTGAGTCATTAAAATTTTAGCTTTAGGCTAATGTTTTATTTATTGGAAAATTGAGGTGCATACTCAAGCTACATTATGTTAGCTGTTACTTATCAGTTTCAGCCCCTGTGATTATTAAGTGATATTTTAGATCTCAGTTGCTCGGCATAAAAGGCTTAGAAACAAAAAATTACTGACGCATCACAGAAATTCTAGTGCTCTAACGTTTTGATACATCGGTGGACAAAGATTGAACCTTCTTTGCACTTTTCACCGCTGTTTAAATACTACAAAGTTCCAAGGTGGCAGATCCCATTCACAACTGAAAGTCTAAGGCTGCTTAAATATTAGGCTCTAATGGTGCTGCGTCACTGTCTGGTAGATTAAAGCCATTGTGTTTGCCTTCGTTCCAAGGTGGATAAACACATTCGGAGGCTGGACACAGACTTGGCACGCTTTGAGGCAGATCTCAAGGACAAGCAGATAGAGAGCACAGATTACGACTCCACCTCCAGCAAGGGAAATAAGAGTAAGTGTCCGTCTTAATTTATGTAGCCAACTGTGTAGGTTGGCCTGTTTGTAGTTAATTACATATTATTGATGGATAGATAAATATTTTTTAGTTGTTCCAAGTAGACTGTGTAGTATTGCACAAGATAAGAAAAAATGAATATATTGTACTGTTCTGTGTTGATTCTTTTTCAGTAAGGAATCAAGTTGCAGTTTCATTATTAATATTAGCACATTTCTGTTCATTATTGGTCATTTCTGTTCGTTTGGAGGTGACCTCCGGGGGCCTAAGGAGAAAAAAGTGTCTCGTACCCGGTCAAAGGTCAAGAACTCAGACGATGACTGCAGTCCTAAGAGTGGCCAGAAAAAAGTCAAGCTGACTCAGACGTGAGGAGCAAATGGCAAACACACACACGCTCACAGGAAAATAAGTCTTTGTTTTAAGCCCAGGCTATCTTTGTTGTTATTTAAATGGTATGCTGCAGGTATATAATAGGAGAATATTTATTTCTGTTTGATTAAAGGAAGATACCAAATTCATTCCGTTTTCAAATTCATTGTCAATCAGTAACAGAATAGCAACATGGCAGGTTTTTAATGCCCTTTTCCTTTGCTTCTGTGTATAACCAATCATATTTTCTCCACTCAACTGAACAAAAAAATAGAACAAACTAAGATTTTTTTAGTTGTTGGTTTTTTGTTTGTTTTTTTTCCCCCTCCCCCTAAAAATGGTTTGGTTAATCAAGAACTTCATTACTACACTCAAGCATAAAACTGGCCTAACACATTAATAAGCAAGCACAAATCTCTTGCTTAACACTGTTTTTTTTTTCTGTTTCTTCTTCTCTAGGGCTGAGTTTACTTCTCCTGTAGTAAACTTTGGAAACGTCCACCCCTCTGATGTTCTGGACATGCCTGTGGACCCTAATGAACCAACATATTGCCTGTGCCATCAAGTCTCCTATGGAGAGATGATTGGCTGTGACAACACTGATGTGAGATGGTTATCTTATTTTCTTAATTGCATACAAAAAGTGAATTTGATAACACTGAAGAATATTAATGTTAAAATTTAATATGTCCAATATTAAACCTAAATTTTTGAGAATTTGAACTTTGTTTGGATTGTTCTTCTTTTTCTGCTCCATTTTTATCACATAATGCATTTATCCAATGTGAAATTGGCAGCTTATTAAACAATGTTCTTTTCAAGAAAATGTACAACTGTGGAACATTTAAGCTCTTCTTACTACTTTCTATGTTTTACTTTTTTTTTCTTTCCATTTTAAAGCATTTTTCCCTCTAATATTGCTCCATTCATTTCTTCAAAACCACTATATAGAATTTTATATAGTGGCATGTGTGTGATTATGCATTAAGAGTGTGTGTGTGTGTGTGTGTGTGTGTGTGTGTGTCCCCATAGTGCTCCATTGAGTGGTTCCACTTTGCTTGTGTGGGACTGACCACCAAACCCAGAGGGAAATGGTGAGTGCTAATATGATCTGCGTCCTTGAAACTGCAGGCCTGAACTTGGGAGCTTGTGCGGGAAGAGCAGTGTCCTAATGTTTATCGAAATGTTGTGAAGGTTATGTTGTTTCCCACCCCCTGTTCTTTACAACTTGTGTGTGTGTTTCCTTGGCAGGTACTGCCCAAGATGTTCACAGGAGCGGAAGAAAAAGTAAAAACATGCAGAATGGTGAAAAAGAAAACACAGGCAGAAAGAAAAGGAAGAGAGATCTAGTGTTCGATCCCACCCCCTACAGACACTAATGTTCACCCACTCTCTGCTAACGCTGGTGCTGCTTCTCCTCTCCTCTATCACCCCTTTCTTCTCTCAAAAAGAAGGGATGATGGATGGATGAAAGAGTCATAGTTACAACTGTAGTTTAATTTATGTTTCCAATAATGAGTTTTTTTTTTTTTTTTTTTTTACACATGTTTTTGTTTCATTGTTAATTGTTTGGTTGTCTTTTTTATATATATGCACTTCATGCACAAATCAATGTACTCAGCAGTAGGTAAATCAGGGAGCATATCATTAAGTCCTTAGTCATCCACTAGTAATAGTTCTTAATTACGTTTCTTTTCCATGCAGTTATGATTTAAATTTCCAGTTAGATCTTTCCAAAGGTTTTCCAACTGAACCTTTTTGATAATCTAGTTGATGTACAGTTTTGCTGCATATTCTAAATGAGTCCAAATACTTGAGCTGGACAAGGTTTTCCCTACTAGGTACATTGGAACAATTGGATAATTGATGGGGGAAATGCTGAGCTTCATACTGTTATATACTAAAACCAGGGCTTCTCCATTGATGTGCTCTTGCGTACAGATACACTTGCCGTACATAATCCAGTGAATCTCACTTTTACTGGCTTGAAACTCCAAATTCAGGTTCATTCCACCACTGGCTGCTGTGAAGGAAACTTCCTCTGGTGCTTATAAGTTCACTACTCGATGAACTGAATCGGTCAAACTATATAACTGTATAACTATAAGTTTCCGCTGGATTCTTAATATATAGCATTAACACGAGGTAACAAGGTACTGGGCAAAGTGCTGCCTTTAGTACCTTTGCAACAACACTCGCGGGTCTGCCTCTTGTGTGTATTCATCCCTCTGTATTGTAAGCTATGAACAAAAATAGGTGACTAGTGCTGTGTTGGGCCTGCAGAATTAGTTTTTTTTTTTTTTTCTCTTTTAAATATTCAGTTTGACTGGATTTTGGTGCTTTTGAAGACTTTTAGTGGTGAAATGTTTGGTTTAAAAGGTTTGAAATTGGTTACCTAGTTACTCATGTGAATCCATCATATGGCTGGAGATGGTGTCTGATGTTTGCATAACAGATTTTGCCAGTATGTGACAGCCTCAACCCAAAACTGCATTAGCATATAACACAATTGATTTCTAACATGAGTATCCAGCTTTTGGCTGCTATACTGTGACAAAGCATTACATTACATGAATGCCTAATTTCAGCCTTGTGATGGAGTTCCCATGAAGTCTTATTAATGTCTGTGATTTGATTTGACACAACACGGATGTTTTTAACAAGTACTGTATTGTACTAATGTCAAATATTGGGATTCATGTCTTCCATGTTGACTGAACAGTACCTGATGTCTGAATTGGACTTGTGTGTTCTTTAATCTTGCAGTCATTTACTTTAGTCCTTTTTTTATTTTAAGTCTCTTTTTGTATATAATCCTGTTTTAAATAATAGAACTGCTTTCTAAGCCACTTCTCTTTTTTTTTAAATAGTACATATAGATTGAGTTGGAAATACACAAAGATAAACTGTAGGGATGTGGCATATGTTGTATGCTAATCCAAAGGAAATGTACACATGTGGATGTAAAAAAAAAACGAAAAGAATAATTCTTGGCCACTTTTCTTCCACTTGTTAACATGAAAGCCATTTAAGCCCTGCTTACTTCTTATTTCAGTAAGGAATCAAGTGCATTGTAATATACACAGAAGTTCAGATCTGTCCTGAAGTTAGACCTGAAAGTATGCCACCAAGGTCAAGAATATTATGTCAGGGACTTTTTAAATAATGCTCTTGTCACAGAGCCACTGCAGTATATACTATCCTGTACAAGTTGACATTGACCTAAAAAAGATCACAATGTATGCCATGTCTCATTTGTATTGCAGTTCATGATTGTACCACAGGGTGTCTGCACTGCAGGCCATACAACATAACTACACTGATATAGATCTTGCCTGTCAAACCTTTTATTATAGTAGGCAATTGGGAACTATAACCCTCTCCTGTTTGTAAAGTATCTGTTGTATTAATTAGACTAACCTGCAACTTCTATTTTCTATTGTGTGTACCAACAATTTTTTTGCAAAGGTAATGAAAAGCATTAAATGCTTTATAATGAGAGCATGTACGTAAACTGGAAATATGAATGCATGAATGGAGATATGAATGGAGCGTTGGCTAATGGACAAAATTGGATATGCAGAGCATTTCCAGTTAACTGAAGTCCTCTAATGTTAAACCTCAAAAAAAAAATATTTTGTGGATAAGTCAAATGCTAGATTTTATAGTTAAAGATTACAGTTATAAAATTGAACCCTAAAACCATTTTAACTCATGCTTGGGTACTCAGCTGTAGACCAACATACAAATTACATGTAATTTATCGTGTTGGAGTAGGATATAACCTTCCAGGATTACCTTTGAACCCACCGATTCATGTTGCTGTGCTACTTATACATCTGCAATATCAATGCAACACAAATACGGTGTGCAAATACTTATTAGTGACGTTCGGATACATGCAGTTCACAGAGAGAGTCAAGGAGTCCGACATGCAGTAATGCAGTAAATGAGACGCTAGTAGAAAGATTTTGTATTCATGTCCTGAACTCATAGAAAGGTCATGATTTCACACCTATATGTACATAACTGATGCCTCTGCAGATTAAAAATAGAACAATGTATCATTGTTGCAACGCCTGTTACAATAATTGATAATTTTGGAGGTTGGCCCACTAATCAATCTATTACATATACCTATTTGATAGGTATCTTTTGTAAGTGTACAAAGAGAATAGCGAATCTGTTAGCATGTACACATTTCCAGCCACCTAATTCAACCATCACTAACATCAAGACCACTGCTGGATAAAGCTAGTGTGGAGAGCCATGCTCAACATGGCATTGAAACTGACATGGGTAGTGATATAGTTGTGTGGTGTTCCTGGAGTTTTTACATGTGTAAATGTCACTGGTGGGTTAAGAATGGTCCATAACCCAGAAATACCCAGCAACATCAGTCCTGTGGTCAGAAACTGATTATTTCTGAATGGTTCAAGAATGGCTAACTCAGATTGTGCATAGAAACAAAGGGACTGTAATACCTTCAAGATATGTATTACCCATTAAGGGGCCAGAGGGTATGCATTTATATACTTTATATTGTGTTAGGTATATTTCCATATAACTCACTGTATACATATTTTTTTCTTAATATGCATCCTCTAGTCATATTTGTCTTATTGTGTTTTATAATACAAATTATAAAACACAATAATACACATTTTATAAAAAGTCTTATTTGTCTTATTGTGTATGTCCTTTATGTCTGCTAATATCATTTTTGGTTACATTGTAGAGGTTTCATGATCACTTTATATAAATGTCTTTTAAAATAGGGTGGACACTCACAAAAGTACCATTTGCAATAATACACATTTGTCAATATTGAAACAAATCCACTTTCATTGATTATTTAATAAATAACACAATGTCCACTATAGATCAGTATAGATCAGATCAATTTCATGTGATTAACATCACATTTGGACTTCACAGTGTATTTAGACTGCATTTATTATTTTTAGCAGGTGGGTTTGATGGAGTGATATCAGTTATGCAGCATGTAGTCTAATGCTGTGCAGTGTTTGCACCTGAACAGATGTGACTTGTGCATAGTATAGTAGACTTAACTTAAAAAAAAAATTGTGTCAAGACCTCAAAATAACTGCCAGAAATTTTGTGTGTGTGGTTTTCTCTGTACTATTATTTTTATGATTGGCTTTTGAACTGAAGAAGTCTTTAAATACCATTATCCTTCAATAGCAGGCACACACACACACATATATATATATTACTACACTAAATAGAACTAGTGGTTATGATATATTAGTTGCTGAACTTCTCAATTGTAATATTAATTGCTTGAATGCTCATGAGTAGATGTGTGATAATATAAATGTACAAATGCTTTAGCATATGAAAAACGCTTATCTGCACTATGTTAAAATGGCAGGTATAACTGCAGACAAATTATTGCAAGTAAATATTGCTAACAAACGAAACTAACAAACGAAATAAAACTAACAAACGAAAACAGGAAGTCCATTTTCACTTTTCCTTTTATTCAAAGGACCTGACCAGCAAACAATAGTTGGAAGCATTGGATGAGTGACTAATTATGATGTCCCTGCCAAACCCCTTTCTGTTCCGTGTCTTGGATAGGTGATGCATTTCCTTGGTGGTCTCTCCCTGACACAGATCCTGATGACACTGAGTGGTTGTATTGTATAACAGCCCAGTTCTGTGTCTGACAGCCCCTCTCCATGCCCTCAGATATGACAAATCATATCACAGCCATTCACTCATCCTGTCTTAGCTCCCCTTTCTCCAGCTGTCACGCTCAATCTTTCACTCTAATTCTGTCCTGTGAACCTTTCTGTACAAAGGTCATGGAGGGAGGGTGAGGAGCTGTATGTTTAAAACCTAGGATTTGGGTAAATATTTATTTTCTTCCTTTTATTACATGGCACCAAGAAACTGGAGCATTCTCTCACGTACCTTGACAAGCTGTCTTTAAAATTTAGCAAAATGGATGAAACAAAAATTTCAGTGAAACTGTACGTGTACTATTTTGTGAATGCAAGGATTAAACATAAGGTTAAAACCCGAAGAAACTGAACAAAACAGATGCTTAATTATCATCTTCAGCTGCTCTATTTTCTGTTGATATCTTGGACTGGTAAAGCTTAGTGCAAAGCCATTAACTTTCACCTTTGTTTGCTAGCAGTCAGTAACATAAGAGCTGAATATGTGGTCATAAATTCTGTCTGACCATTTAAATGCGCTCAGGCAGTGGTAGGTCTTCGATAGAGGAAGTCATTGTACCATTTTATATAACACAGTCTGATCTGGCCATGCAAAATGCTTCTGCTGCCCTCTAGCGGTAGACACCGGTACCGATTCCACCCATCCACGTTTTTGAGTTGCCTTCCTTACTGGAAAAGTCAATATTGTGGCACTAAATGACCTCTTCATTGATGCTAGCCACGTGGTGATAACTCGTGAATGGGTCTGAATGATGAAAGCACAAGGCACTCTCAAAGTCCTTTCACTGAAAAAAGCACATCTCTTGTGAATTTTGTGTGGAATTCTTGGAGAGTTCTTCTCATATTGAAGCTCTGCAGGTGGACATATTCAGACTCCTATTACCCTTAAATTTAATTAAATGTAGTTTATGTAGTCTAATCTCTCAGTTCACTTCCCAGTAGTTTATGTAGTCTAATCTCTCAGTTCAAATCCCATCCGTTTGTGAATTGCAGAAAGGACACATCCAACATTAAATAAGCAGAGGCAGGTGCTGAGTAGGTGTTTGAATCAGTGCTATGTTTACCGCTGTTGAGAAGGTCTTGGCAAGTGCCACCTCCTTAAAAAGAGCAAGTAAGGCATCTTAACATTATCTTCACTGTTTGGTAATGCTGCAGTTTTTTTTATTGTTCACTCATACCTTAATGCCCTCACCTGAAGGCAGTTGCCAAGAAAGTAATCACTTCTAGCATGAGTGCTGATGACCCAATGTTTGTGATTAGTGTCAATCAAAACATCTATGACAATCAAAACATCAATTACAATCAAAATGTCCATGACAATCAAAATGTCCATAACAAGCCCAAGAAGATGCCATGATTCCTGGCACCTCTGCTCAAAGGTTTTCTGTGCTAATTATTTCTTGCCATTTGCATATTAACTTCCTGATTATCTGGCCTCCAGAAATGTTTCCTGCTCCGCAAACTGTCTTACCTCTCTGGCCAAGGTTATCTACGGGAATGTTGGCATCACTGAGGGAGTCATGGTAACACTAGTATTCATATTCATTTAAACCTCAAATAGGTCAGCCTAGGAGGTTTTGGCCCGAAGCTCTGTGTTCCTCTGCTCGAAACCAAAGCACTTTCTCTCTGTTCCTTCAATCCCCAGAGCTTGATATATGCAATCACAACCACACAGACTGTGGAGAGTCTGTCCAGTAAGCTGTGGTGAGACAGGCATAGTGCCAGTCAGAACATCATTCCTATCTCCACTGGAGCCGCTAAGACTGTAGGCAGAGTCATCCCACAGTATAGGGAGAATTGTATACCAAGACTCACACAAGCTTTCTGCACCTTCTGTTTAAATGTATTCTGTATAGTGTTTCAGTATAGCAAATCTGGAGATGTAGAGCTAGAAACACAAATTTCATTTGTTCATTGGACTCAGTGAATGTATGTAGCTTTGCTTAGTCACTCTAGAAAGAATAATCTTTTATATGGATATTCATTATTATAAGAATAATCATAATTATGCGCACATTCATAATTATATGAATAATCATTATAAGCAACAGTAAATTATTAATAAATTATTAATAATCATTATAAGATAGATAGATAGATAGATAGATAGATAGATAGATAG
>JAOYMR010000004.1:7159400-7200232 GCA_025802075.1 Tenebrosternarchus preto | reverse complement strand
GTGTGTGTGTGTGTGTGTGTGTGTGTGTGTGTGTGTGTGTGTGTGTGTGTGTGTGTGTGTGTGTGTGTGTGTTTGATCAGGGCTCTCTTCTACTCTCAGAGTGTCTGTGAGTGAGATGGAGTTTATCTGTCTTCTAATAAATACTTGTCCTCATTGATCTGTGTACAAGCGTGATTGATTCTATGGAACCACAGGTTCAAATACAAATGGTTTCTGCCAACCATGTTTTTGTCAAGGGTTTACACTGAACAGTTGTGATGGTAGTGAGATGCCTAGCTTGCATCCACACACCCTGCAGAAGAAGGGTGGGGTAGCACGGGTGACTTATTTTTCTTTAAAGGGACAGGCACTAAAAACAGGCTGAAGTGTCCTGAACAGGTATGGTTAGGGATGGTGAGAAAGGTGCTGTGGTGGTTGATCCCCATGGTAATTTGAAAAAAGCATGAAAGCACAAAATATAAATTTGATTAAGACTCCTAGGGAACTGTGTTAACTTGTGAAGGTGGTATGTCACCTTTAACTTGACTTGCTACTTAATTCAAGGAGCAAGTCATTGTTGACTTGGCAACTGAACACTGCACTTGCACGATCAGGTGAGTCCAAAGCATTCAGACTCCACAGACTGAGCTCTAACCTTGACAGCCAAAGACATAGATTTATACTATGCCAGTGTGAAATAATCTCAAAAATGTTTATCTAAATAAATGATTTCAGTGTGAGTTGGTTATATCCTTACATGATGTTCTTGTTATCAAGTCAGATCTTTTTTTTACTTTTTTCAATCTACCAGGTAGCCACACCTCCATCGACGCTAACTCGCCGTCCTCGGAAACAAGCCCCTCCTTCTGCCAAGACCAACGATGGTGAGGAACCAGCCAGCTTGTCAGAGAGTGACGAGTGTGGGAATAAAGACGTGGACTTTTGTGGCTCGTCCACCGTTCAGGTCAATGAAGAAATGCAAAAGATGCTTAATCAGTTGTAAGTGCTTGAGTTCCTGAGTAAAACCTTCCTGTTGTATGTATGTTGATGTCTTTTAAAGCATCCAGTGATTTTTACTGTTTTAAAATTAAGATTTAATAGCTTTGACAAAGTAAAAACCGACAAACTATTTACCAAATAAAACGATATCAGTGGAACACAATTACGTCAACAGAATAAAACAAAAACAGGATATGTTAGAGGGAAAAGATCAGGATTTGCTTGGTTCAGTTGGTGAACCTCCTAGGTCGCTGCAGTATACTTGAGGTTGAGGAGCACACAGTCATCGAGAGTGATCTGAGTTTTTTTCTCACACCTGCAAGGTTATATTGTACTTGACAAGCATTGTGGTTACAAAAGTAAAAATAATTAGTACCTCGTTATCAGGAGGTGTGAAGGTACCAGGCTTGCAAAAAGTATAAAGCATGAAGTGAATGCATATTGTTTATGGTACTGCTGCAGTATTTCAATCAACAACTAGCAGAAGCATTTTTGCTCAAACTGTGAACACAGAACAGAAGCACCAGCACACATGCGCAAACCATTATTAATGCTTCTGAGGTGTTTGTTATTATTAGTTTGTTATTATTAATTATTAATGCCATTATTAATGCTTCTGAAATGTTTGTTATTAATTATTAATGCCATTAACGCTTCTGAAGTGTTTGTTATTTCACAATGATCTAACAGAAACTATCAGAATAGAACAGAAAAGTTCTCAAAAGAGAAAAAAACTACTACTGCTGAGATTTTAGTGATGCTTCAGAGCCTTGATAAAACTAACTGATGATTCTTCATCTCAACACATTCATGTTCATACAGTGATGACTCCTGAGTTCATGGTAGCATGTGTGCGTGTGTGTGTTTGTTGCAGGCAAGTTTGAAGATGACTGTGATAGTCTCGTAACTGTGTGTGTGTGTGTGTGTGTGTGTTTTGCAGGCAAGACTGAGTTTGAAGATGACTGTGATAGTTTGGTAACTCTTTATGTGTGTGTGTGTGTTACAGGTGAGAATGTGAGTTTGAAGATGACTGTGATAGTCTGGTATCTGTGTGCGTGTGTGTGTTACAGGCGAGAATGTGAGTTTGAAGTTGACTGTGATTGTCTGGTAACTGTGTGTGTGTGTGGTGAGAATGTGAGTTTGAGTCTGTTAAGTGTGTGTGTGTGTGTGTGTGTGTGTGTTACAGACGAGAGTGTGAGTTTGAAGATGACTGTGATAGTCTGGTAACTCTGTGTGTGTGTGTGTGTGTGTGTGTGTGTGTGTGTGTGTGTGTGTGTTACAGACGAGAGTGTGAGTTTGAAGATGATTGTGATAGTCTGGCATGGGAGGAGACTGAGGAGACCCTGCTCCTTTGGGAGGATTTCCCAGGATGCTCTCTGGGAGTGGAGACTCAGGGGGAGGTACCTGAATTTGTGACATCACCAGAGTGCACGGCAAATCGCCATTTGTTTCCTTACAAACTCCTTTTTTTTCTTTTTAACTGTGGTATTGATGAGGTCATAGTTCATTTTGGGGAGTTTTAGGGCAATACATGCAGTGGCAATGCAATGAAAAGGATGCAGCGAATCTTTTACATAATGTTGTTATTTATGTTCAAACGGACATTTTTAACATAATAATTGTATTACTATTATTTATTACTATTTAATATTCTATCCTATGATTTGTTTTACGTTCGTATAGAGGTCACAGGATCCCCCCCCTTCTCAAATATTGAGTTCATATATATATTAAATATACATATATATAGTCCATCAGCATCTTGGTCTACCAGATCTGTCTTTTTATATTGTTTGAGTGACCAGTGTAATTTTATACTAAACCACTGCTGTATTTTGTCTGGACAACATTATCTGAGTACAGTCTGACCTGAAAACATATGATCATTTATGTTGAGTGGTGGTTGTACACTAAATTTAGATTATTAGGTAAAACTGAATGCACAATTTGATCCTGATGTGTTTTTTTCCCACAACACACACATACACAATAGGAGGAGTCTATCGAAAAAGTGATCAAAGACACTGAGTCACTGTTCAAGTCTCGAGAAAAGGAGTACCAAGATACCATAGACCAGATCGAGGTAAGAGCCGTCTGTGGGACTGGGGTATCTGACTGTAGGCAGTTGATGATACTAGGAAACTTGGACCTAGTAAGAGGTAGCAAGGTTGTCACATTTCATGCCTCCTCATGGTGTTAATACATTGTTTAGAGTTTTGCTGAACATGAGTTATTGTGTTTTAAAATTTGATTGCATGATTCAGAACTTCCGTCACTGACTTTGCAGTGTGTGTGTGTGTGTGTGTGTGTGTGTGTGTGTGTGTGTGTGTGTGTGTGTGTGTGTGTGTGTGTGTGTGTGTGATGCTTGCCTCTCTCACACACACACACATACACACACTCATTGCCTCTCAACAGCTGGAACTGGCCACGGCCAAGTCAGACATGAACAGGCACCTGCATGAGTACATGGAGATGTGCAGCATGAAGAGAGGGTTAGATGTGCAGATGGAGACGTGCAGGAGACTCATCACACAGAGCGGAGACAGGTACACACACACACACGCATCTTTAAGGAAGTTGGGAGGTAGTATGTTGAAAGACTTTTCACAGTAAGTACTGAGGCAGTATAAATCATATCCCATCTTTAATTTTAATAAACTATTTCTTAGTAAAGACCTTCCCAAGGTTATGGATCTTAGTAAAGACCTTCCCAAGTGATGGATCTTAGTAAAGACCTTCCCAAGTGATTGATCTTGGGATGTAATGAGCTTAAGCTTTGTCATTCTATTCTTATGTATTGCGTCTTTAATTTGAATAAATTCTTTAATGTTTTTTTTTATTATTTCTTAGCGAGGACCTTTCTGAGGTGATATATCTCAGGTTGTAGTTTCTTTTATTCTATTCTTATGTAAAGCACTTTGAATTGCCATTGTGTATGAAAGGTTCTGTATAAATATATCTGCTCACTGATACCCCCTCTTCATAAAAACTTTCCATTCCAGAAAATCCCCCCTTCTCGTTTCAATGACTGTGGAAGATGGTGAGGAGGGAGAGAGAGAGAGGAAGAAGTCTAATGTTTCATCAGATGCTGGGGGAAATGAAATGTATTTCGACTCTCAGAACAACCCTTCTAACCTAGCCTGGAAAAAATCCTAACAACCTTAATTTGTGCACAAAGGCTCTTTATTATTTCATGGAGTACTAGTGATCCTGTAAATCTACAACTTTGAGAAATAGGTGGCCTCTTAAATAGTTTTACACTATTATGGATATACAAAACTCACTAGTGCCCTCTAGTGGGAGGATTATTATTGTATTTAACAGAAGTTGCGACTGTTTTAGGAACTTTAATATTTACTACACTATTTATGTAAACATTAGCACTTTAAAAACACTATTGGTATTTTCTCCAGATTTTTTATTTATTTAATTTTTTGCATCAAAAAGTTCTATACTCAGTTTTACACACTTTGAAAGGCTATGCTTTAGCAATTACACGTCAAATCATGGAACTGCCATAGATAAATAAATGATTGCATAAAACAATCATATTTTTAAAGGACCACTGGAAACATAAAGAAAAATGGAAACATGAAGATAGTAATCCCTCAACACCCACTTTGAACTGTAATTAATCTGTAATGCCAGCATTGGTTAAGTACTGTAAAAATGTTTTCTTAACTAACAACTCGCTAAATGTGGCTCACTTTGGGGCTAGCAGCATACAGGAGGACATGTCTGAAAGCTTCTAAACATGTGTAAACTGTAGTGTTGCTTGTTTCAACATAACGTGAAATATAAAGAACTCTGTTGTGGCAGCAAACAGTTGGACCAAATCACATTCAGGCATTCAATGTGGAAAAAAAAAACACCACTTAACAGAAACATAGCACAGGTTCAAGGAGTCAGAATCATGGAAAATCACATGCAAAGGCAGCAGCTGCGTTCCAAAGCCCAGGCTGCAGCCAAACGAGGGCGGGTCCTCAGTAGGACTGTCTAAGACGGGTCCTCAGTAGGACTGTCTAGGGTGGGTCCTCAGTAGGACTGTCTAGGGCGGGTCCTCAGTAGGACTGTCTAGGGCGGGTCCTCAGTAGGACTGTCTAGGGCGGGTCCTCAGTAGGACTGTCTAGGATGGGTCCTCAGTAGGACTGTCTAGGGCGGGTCCTCAGTAGGACTATCTTGTGAAGGCTCCTCCGTAGCAACTTATATATCACACAAATGGAACAGTAATGAGTCTTTTGCTGGCTTTTGCTTTCTCTAGCTTGTTTGCCTTGTAGCTGTGTACAAACATTGTACAACATTGCTGTGTACAACATTGTAGATTTGTACAAACGTACAAATGTTTTAATTAATGAATCATTTAAACATTACAAGGAAACCCAGACCAATTCAACTGAGTAAAGAACTGTTCCAGAGGCATCTTTTCCTGGGATGTTTTGTCTGAATTGTATGTAAACAGAGAACTGTGGATAACTGTCTGGGAAGGAAACATCTGTTGCGTCCTTCAAATCGCTCTAAACATAGGCTGCATTTCTAGGCTGTGTTCGAAGAGTCCTTCACATTGGAACTGCTTCGTGTGACGTAGCGGCCGAGAAATGTAGTCTACCTCACTTGCAGCCTAGGCTTTGCACCTCACCTCGAACAGAGAACCAGTGGAACATGTGACAACGGTGAACAAAAGAGCAAAATATGTGCAGAAATGGGTGCATGACAGATCCACCATTGTCCTCATGTGAGTTTATGTAGTGTATAGTTTATGTAATGTACAGTCAGCAAGAACCACGGCGAAACCCTTGGTACGGTCAGTCGTGCAGTTTTGCGTTTCTTCCCTTAGGTTCGTGTAGTTATGTAGTTCCTATGGCAGGTTTGAAAGCTCTGGTAGAGAGGTAGCAGTGGGGTATGAGGCTCACTGCAGCGAGGGGCTGGTGTTTTTGCAGAGTTTTTCACCGAACTCTGAACAGTGACGGCAGTAGGGAGCGAGCGAGAAGCGAGTGTGAAAAAGGAGGTTCTTTTTTCTGCATGTCAGAACAAAGCACAGACAAATGAAGCACGGCGGTGTGCTGGATAAGAAGCATAAGCGTGAAGTAAACCACGCCAGCCGTAAGGCTCGAAGCGCGGAGACGGCAAAGAGTAGTCGTGTTTATGCGTGTCTTCTTAGTGTAGCATAGGAAAGCCTGTGGACTTGCATAGGAGAGGAAACAGTGGAGGCCAAATATGGCGCAGTTGCTCATGTTTAATAATCATGTGACTTGGGATCATGGGAATCATGGGAATGGGGCAAGTATGGTGTGCGTGCTGGTCCCCGTAGTATTATGCAGTACAGTATCCAGTATGTGACAAGCACAAACCACACTATGGGATCACACCAATGTAAGAAGGTCCCACCCACTTATGAAAGATTTTCTGCCACCTTTGATGGGATGCAGGATACCACGAAGATGGTCTGGTCATGTACTGGAATATTTGGCCGGAGAAGAACGTTATCTGGGTATCTTTCAGAGACTGGAAAGATTTACTGCACTTGGGGCCCAATCAGTACGTGACTGGGCTACTCTGAACACAGTTTAAGTCCGTGTGGCAGTGGGCGTGTCCCTTGGGCAAAATGCCTGGTGCACCATGACATGATTCGACTCTGGGAGGTTGTTGATTATTCCAACAATGATGACGGCTGTAATTAGGTGAAAATAATATGCAATATCCGTGTTGCCAGAGGACTGTCTGATGCTGTTTTTGAGATTCAAAAATGGATTCTACTTGAACGTATTAAACGGGCACTTGAGGATGATCTGGAGGAGTTTGCCATTTAATTTCCTTTGTCGACTGTGTACTGAAGTATTATGTATGCTAAATCATTAGTAAGTACTAAAAACCGTAAGATCACAATTGACCATGTAGCATAGCAACAATTTAGCATATATAATAGTTGTTCTTTCAAATGTAAATTGTACTTGGACCTGTCAGGAATTTACAGTAGTTCTTTACAACTTAATGTAAATACAAATGTGGATATATAAATGTTAAAATTCCTAATGAATAAAGACTTGACATGATTGAGTGTGGTCATTAGAGGGAAATGTTTTGGTCTGTATTAAACTGTACAAATCCTTCAAAAGCAAAATTTTCTTTCAACTCGACTTTTACAAATTATTTATTTGTTAGCATAGTATGTTGCAGATTTATTTCACTCATCAATGTCAGATTTTGAATATAAATGTATTCACTCTAGCAGGAATACAAAGGCAATTGCAAATACTCAAATAGTAACCATGGAGACTTAAAGATCCACTCTGATCTCATGGCATCCAAATTGATTCCGAAGCTGCAGCATGTAAGACAATGACATTGACATTTTGGATTACTTTATGCTTGCTCATTCCCATTAGTTGTTGTCCTCGATCCAGTTTTGTCATAGACAGGATTGGAATTGGTTCAAAAACTGTTCTTCTATTCCAGGATGGTGGGGGGGGGGGTTCAAATTTGTTTCCATAGTTGAAGCAATAGTGCTTGGCAAAGCTGGTTGAGGACATCTGTCAATATAGCTGTTACCAGACTGAACCGTCTCTTGGAGTTTGCTGAGCTTGAGTGTTGGCTGCATTAATTGCACCTCTCGTTAACCAAAACAGCAAAATTCATTCACAGCTTATTTGCTGTAAAATAAGATACACACTTTTTATCCTGGCAATTGATTAGGCTTCAACATCTGTGGCATATTGCAGAAAAAAATTAACACATGGTTAAGGAAAATGAGGCCATATAAAATACTTTGTAAGATTAGTTGAGAGGGTAATATGTATATTTATTCACTTATTCAGTAACACCTTTCCTCTAAAAACTAACGCACCTACGACCACTAGCACAACAGCACTTATATACGACTGCAATATGCTGCATATTACACTAAAAGTAACTCGCGCAACAAGATCCCACTTAGGATGTTATGATTTAAGTACCATCTTATTTACATCAGTTCGAGAACTGCGTACCCAACGTAACTGCGTTAGCGACGCGTCGTGCATCCCAGAAAAGGCAGACTAGTGAAATGCTGTCACTTGAACTGCAGACTACAGGAAGGGTATAGAAAACTCCGCACAGTGAGGGCTGAGGTAGGGAGGAGGGGGGATGGGGTGGGGTGCGAGAGAGGGGGGCTGCATCCTTAAGATTTCGCCGTTTTGCGCGTATTAGTGACCGTCTGCTTTGTCTGATATTTTGTTTGGAGCAGAGGCTTTACTTACCCGAAGCTCTTTCGGTAATGCAGTATGCAGCACTTTTGTAATGACGCGGTCAAGATATTCGTGATTCTACGTTAAGCTTTAGACTTTATCTTATAAGAATACGGGGTAATCGTTTATTTCCGTTTTAATGAAGGGTATATAGGAACTTTTTATGAATGAACTGGAATGTTTGGTTTTATAATAATTAATCCTTCACTGGGATCGATCTCTCTCTTTCTTTCTCTCTCATCCAGTGTACCATTCTATCTCGGCTCATTCACTCTGTTTACCTCCTGCCGTCGAAATGTAAGTATGTGGATTTAATATTTTTCAGTTTCCAGACGAAAAGAGTATTATATAGGTCCTGTTATCGAAAGTGTGCACATGCAGCATTATTTTGGGTTTAAAATGATTTGTTGCTATTTTGTCGTAACATATTTTGTCCGCTCTTTCATACTTTCTCCCTGCACTCGTGTGTACCTTTAGTAATCGCTTACTGAAATGAATTCTGGCGCTACTGTTTTTTTTTTCTCGCATTTTAGTGTCTGCGTTTGACTAAAGTACACTCGTAGCTTTACGCATCGATTTGTTTTTTTTTACTTTTAGTTAGCAATGGTTTAGTTCAAATGCAAAGAAGAGTCACTGTACTTTAATGGAATATATAAAAATATATGATGTTCATGTGATTGCCTTGTTCTGGAATGCGTCTAGATGACAGAAATACTCAACAGCATGGGCCTCTCTGTTTCTGTTGACTATGTGAGGCATATTGCTTATAGATGTGTAAATGCGGGACAGGAAACACAAGACACAGCCATACCATTTATATATATATATATATATAGGTCTGGCCCTGCACCGGATTCTGCTGCCAGCCCAGGTGTTCCTGAGGGTGAAGGGGGAGCACCAGGTCCATCCCCAAATCTCACCAGCAACCGGCGTCTCCAACAGACACAGGCTCAAGTGGAGGAGGCAAGCAAGTGACATAAAAATGCACAACAAACAGTGGGAATGACCAAATATTCAGAATAAATACTGATTACCAATAAAGTGTGAGAGATGTTTACTAGAATGTTTAGTCATGTCACAGTTCAGTCCAACTGTGGCATCTTGTTAAGATGACATTAAATGTTATAAAAATGAGTTAAAACTTAAAAATTATAGTCTCCCCCCCACCCCCACCCCCAAATATCCTTACAGGCAGCCATGGAGAAATTAAAAACTGTCTGAATTCAGTCTCAGGCGAGAATGTCATACACCAGTCGCACACTAACCAAAACACCTGAAATGTCTAGGTAGTGGACATCATGCGTGTGAACGTGGACAAGGTCCTGGAGAGGGACCAGAAGCTGTCGGAGCTGGACGACCGGGCCGACGCGCTGCAGGCTGGAGCCTCGCAGTTCGAGAGCAGTGCTGCCAAGCTGAAGAACAAGTATTGGTGGAAAAATTGCAAGGTAGGAGCTGTAGCAAGTCTCACAGTGTGTTCCCTAAAAAACTGCTCGGGCTGCCTTCAGCACATACAAAAAGGAGCTTTTGCATTAAAATACTTATACCATGTACTTATACGGTGATATGAGAACATATGACTTATATGGGTTGGTTATAGTAGATTATACCTCATGTTGATTTAAATGGCACTGGCTGTCTATGCAGCGGTACTGCAGGAATAATGTGTGGAGGATAATCATAGAAAGAGCAAGCTAAAATATTTGTCGCACCAGTTAACAGGGGAACTATTAAACCTGGTTCAGAGATACACAGGATCTCAGGATAGTGTTCCTTTCATTCAAGGCAAGTGTCTGTCAGGGGTGGGGTTGGGGTAGGAGTGGGGGGGCGTCTAACGTAAGCCTGCAATTACTTGAGTTTGTTCCTGCGTCACTGAGTCCTTTCGTTAACAATATAGAGGGGTTTGCTGATGGAGCCACTGTGTAGGGCATTTGCTGACTCAGTGTTGATGCCGGAACATTTCTCATTTCCAGGTAACTCAGTCCATAAATCTCTAGTGTAGCAAATATATGTAATTTGCAGCTCTAACACAAGTCACAGCCCCTATCACTCTCAGAAACATTGCAGCCATCTTGTGTGAGTCAGTGGTGGTATATCTAGATCAGATCCTCTCTGTCAGCTTCACTTTCCATATTACATTTTACAATGTCCATCGTGCTCTCTGGCAGTCTATCTCTTAGAATAAATGTAATGCCCCCCCCCTCCCGTCTCTCCTTCCCTATCACTTGTCCCTACCCCCACTGCCATTTTGCCCAGATGGCTGAACAAATTCCCATCCAATCAGTTCATTGGATAGAAGTAGGGGGAGGGCACCCCTAGCCTCAATCTGGATTACAGCATGGCTGGATTAACACCCAGCTGTGATTTGTGACGTAACTGATATAAATCATCCCTTCCTTCTTTTACTCTTTACACTCTCTCTCTCTCTCTCTCTCTCTCTCACACACACACACACACACACACACACACACACACAGTGTGAAGCAAAAATTGTGAAGCAAAAGGCACAAAATTGAACAGCTTGCTTCAAGCAGCAGTTATAATAAATGGTGTCCATAATCAATGACACTGTACTTCCCTTGATCCCAAGGCCCTACTGCACTGCAGTCATTACTACTAAAGCTCCTTGGATCCAGGCTATGAAGTTGCACCTGATTAGTACAAAGGAAGAATGAGTGGGCATTAAAGTACTGAAACTTCAAGAGGTTTAGAAATGTATCTTATTTCAAATAGACAGTCGGTTCTGCTTTTATCATTTCCAGATCTAAATATGGAGAGAAAAGAGTTTAAAAAGGTGGCCAACCTGACCTATGGGATTTGACTTTTGAATGGACAGCATTGATATATTATCAACATATTAACGTAGTAAACATATTAACATATTAAACGTATGAACATATTATCAAAGCCATTTACAGTGGGTACGGAAAGTATTCAGACCCCTTTAATTTTTTCACTCTTCGTTTCATTGCAGCCATTTGCTAAAATCAAAAAAGTGCCTGGTTCATTTATTTCTCATTAATGTACACTCTGCACCCCATCTTGACAGAAAAAACAGAAATGTAGAAATTTTTGCAAATTTATTAAAAAATAAAAACTGAAATCTCACGTGGTCATAAGTATTCAGACCCTTTGCTGTGACACTCATATTTAACTCACATGCTGTCCATTTCTCCTGATCCTCCTTGAGATGGTTCTACTCCTTCATTGGAGTCCAGCCGTGTTTAATTAAACTGACTGGACTTGATTAGGAAAGGCACACACCTGTCTATTTAAGACCTCACAGCTCACAGTGCATATCAGAGCAAATGAGAATCACGAGGTCGAAGGAACTGCCCAAGGAGCTCAGAGACAGAACTGTGGCAAAGCACAGATCTGGCCAAGGTTACAAAAGAATTTCTGTAGCACTCAAGGTTCCTAAGAGCACAGTGGCCTCCATAATCCTTATATGGAAGAATTTTGGGACGACCAGAACTCTTCCTAGACCTGGCTGTCCAGCCAAACTGAGCAATCGTGGGAGAAGAGCCTCGTGGGAGAAGAACCCAAAGATCACTGTGGCTGAGCTCCAGAGATGCAGTAGGGAGATGGGAGAAAGTTCCACAAAGTCAATTATCACTGCAGCCCTCCACCAGTCGGGGCTTTATGGCAGAGTGGCCCGATGGAAGCCTCTCCTCAGTGCAAGACATATGAAAGCCCGCATAGAGTTTGCCAAAAAACACATGAAAGACTCCCAGACTATGAGAAATAAGATTCTCTGGTCTGATGAGATGAAGATTGAACTTTTTGGCTTTAATTCTAAGCGGTATGTGTGGAGAAAACCAGGCACTGCTCATCACCTGCCCAATACAATCCCAACAGTGAAGCATGGTGGTGGCAGCATCATGCTATGGGGGTGTTTTTCAGCTGCAGGGACAGGATGACTGGTTGCAATTGAAGGAAAGATGGATGCGGCCAAGTACAGATATTCTGGAAGAAAACCTCTTCCAGAGTGCACAGGACATCAGACTGGGCAGAAGTTTCACCTTCCAACAAGACAATGACCCTAAGCACACAGCTAAAATAACAAAGGAGTGGCTTCGGAACAACTCTGTGACCATTCTTGACTGGCCCAGCCAGAGCCCTGACCTAAACCCAATTGAGCATCTCACCATCCAACCTGACGGAACTGGAGAGGATCTGCAAGGAAGAATGACAGAGGATCCCCAAATCCAGGTGTGAAAAAGTTGTTGCATAATTGCCAAGAAGCTCCTTTTGAGCTGCACTAGCTCAAAAGGATGCTTCTACACAATACTGAGCAAAGGGTCCGAATACGTATGACCACGTAATATTTCAGTTTTTCTTTTTTAATACATTTTTATATATAAAAAAAAAAAAAAATTATAAAAAAATACATTGCAAAAATTAATACATTTCAGTTTTTTTTCTGTCAAGATGGGGTGCTGAGTGTACATTAATGAGAAATAAAATGAACTTTTTTTTATTTTAGCAAATGGCTGCAATGAAACTTAAAAGGGTCTGAATACTTTCTGTACCCACTGTAAGTGAAAGGATAGCATTAACATATTATCAAAGCCATTTTAGTGAATGATTCCAAACTGAAAACAAAACTCTGACTAGCTAAAAAAAAATTCAAACTTCAATATGATAAGTGTAGCCTTAGATAATAATACAGAATAATATCAGAAATGTATACATTTGGCTATCATATGTTCATTACCAGATTGTTAAAATTGACAACCTGTTGATCGAAGATCATTTTTTTAAATGTGACTCATCCTATACAAGGTACTGGTCAGACATACCACCTGATATGCAAATATTATATTCTCCATCAAGAACAAACCGGACTAATCCAGCAGTAGAAATAAGGTCAAGAGATTAATTCTGGTGGACATTATGAACCCCAAAAGTACATAAATCTAAGCAAAGGATCAACTATCTTTTTTTTTTAATCTTTTTTCAAGATGATGATTATTATGGGGGTTATTGGAGTCATCATGATGGGCATTGTCTTCAGTGAGTAAACTCCCTTACATTATCACACACACACACACAAAATACTGTGCAAATTCTGAAGCCATCATTAGATTTGTTGCTTCAGTAATGGTATAATGGCCATGCATTATCTATGCACCACCAGCACAGTGAAGGTCAGGCAGATGATGTCAGAATGCGATCCTTTGCAAAGGCTGGAACAAAGGCCCACACAGTCTGAATATGATTTTTAAATAATATTTAACACAGATTAATTATGAATGCAAATAAAGTGCAATACATTAGAAAAATCATATATAAATGGAATATAAAAGTGTCACTACCACACAGTATAATGTGATATATGACATATGACCTATATGTTATAGAGGGGTGCACTCACCAGGACATCACTGAGTACTGAATAAAGTGACTGTGATTCTGTTCTCTCTTCATCTTTTCTCCACAGTGTACTTCTACTACTGATTTGGCGTCTCTGTTTACAAGAACATGAGATGTTCTGGCAGGGGAGCAAACACTTGGTGTGACTTCCACCATTCCTTGCCTGCCCCTTCCCTCAGGCTTTCCTCCTGAAGCCTCTCATCCGAACCACAGCACGCACGTAACCACCGGCACAGTGCCTCTTCCGACTTTCCAACCTTCGGCGTGGCCGCATTCCTTCGTAATGCTACGACTGCTTTGCAGCTCTATGTTCATTTTATCACTCCTTGTTTTTTCCTTGAGCCTCTTCACCTTTACTGTTTTGCCTTTGCTAATAAACTGTTCCTTTCAGGATGAAGGATTCAGTAAAGCGCAGTCTGAAAGCCCCTACTAATTAACACATTACATATATATATTTATTTATTTATTTATTTATTTATTTATTTATATATAAACTGGAGATCAAAATTAGAGAACAATGTATGAACATGATTTTTTCAGAAATAATGTAAACATTATCTACATTGATCAACATTTGAAGGAATTTTTGTAAGCAGTACACCAAGCCACAGTGTTTTACAAAATAACCAAAGTATATCAACATGAAACCTTTATTTTGCAAAAATGTGATCATAATTAGAGAACAGCAATGATTGTAGCCCAGAGAAAAATTACAACTACATTTTCTGAAGGTTACAACAGTTAGTAATCAGTAGGATGTGTACAGGCCTTTGCTTTGAATGACTTCAGCACATCTGTGGCCATAACTTTGTCACCAAGGATTTTCCAGAGGTTTTCTGTTGGGTTTAGTTTCAAGGAACTGCTTTACCTGTTTTGCTGTGTGACAGGGGACATTGTCCTGCATGAAAATTGCTGGCTGATTGAGTGATGAACGCAAGGAAGGAACCATGTGTTGAAGAAGGTTCTGATACTCACTTGCATTCACTCTACCATGTAGCTGTATGAGAGGTCCAACTCCTGCTGCCGAAAACAATCCCCAAACCATGACATTTCCTTCTCCACCTTTCACTGACTTCTTTACACACTTTGGGTTCAGTCTTTCCCCAGTTTGTCGACAAACATGTTTCCCATCATAGCCAAATAAATTAAACTTGCTTTCATCACTAAAATGAACTCTGGACCACTTCTCCCCTGTCCACACAACATGCTTCTCAGAAAAGGTGAATCTAGCTCTTTGAATATTTCTGCTAATGAGAGGTTTGTTCACTGCAGAGTGGGCTTTCAGTTCAAATGCTCTTCGAGACACTGTATGACAAGACAGATCCTAACCCTGTTCAGGGCTGAACTGGCGAGCGATTCCAGCTGCAGTGTTGAACTGATTACCCATGGAGATTCTCCGTATTATCCTGTCCTCTCTTGCATTTGTCTTTTGTGGGCGACCAGCCTTCTTGGGGAACTTCAATGAGTTTGTGATGTTGTAAAGATGCAATATTCTAGAAATCACAGACTTGGAATGACCATCTTCTCTTGCTATGGCTGATAGGGTTAGCCCTTTGGCCTTCATCTGGACAACCTGCTGCCGGAGGGTGATGATCAGTGTTCTTTTTCAATTATATCATTTAAGTTTTTTATGCTGTGCTTTAGAATATATACAATTCATGAAATAAGCTTAAACACTGCTATTTCACTCCTGTTAGGATAATTTCACATAGGACTACACAATCAATGACACTGACATTTAGGAAGTTGTGTGTTCTCTAAGTTTGATCTCCAATGTGTATAATTGCATATATATGTAATTCAAGGCATATATAGCCATATATATGACCTAAGGTGTATATATTCATTATATATCAGAATTCATCGCATTTGCAGTGTTTTTTTTAAGCTTAGTATAATTATGATTAAATTGAAAGGGGAAAAAACAGATATTATAGGAACTTTAGATTGAAGATTGGCCTTTACTATCTTATTGCCATGCCACATATTGTTACATTGCTGTGTGATTCTCTTCACTGTTTTGCCTCTAGCAGGATCATAAAAAGTACCAAATGATCGTATTCCCAAAGCTTCGACATTTAAAAAGCTGATTTTGTCTGTGTTTGACCTCTCTATGCTTTGTGATTGTAGCTGGAAGAGATATTCTCCTAAATCAGCTTTACTTGGTGAATGGTCCTTGAAATTGGTGAACCATGCAAACCAAATACTTTGAAAGCTGTGGGTTGAATGTACAAAAATGATGTAAAGTTATCTTTATAATAATATATATAGGAGAAAAAACAAAAACTAGGATTACAGTTAAGAATTCAGTGTATATTCTTACTGTTTTCACTTAGTATTTAATGCTTCTTTTAAAAACATAGATCTAAAATATGCAGTTGTCCGTAATTGCTGAACTGTTTTAGTACTAACGAACTGTTAGTGAATTTGTCTGTGTAGTGAAGACTACAGACAGGCCTGCATAATTGAACTCAATTGGTTAAAGACAATTTTCATCCAAACATGAATATGTCCATGAAATTGTGGAGTTTTGTTCTAGACCCAAATCACACATTAATGATATGCATACTATGAGTATGAAGCTTCATTTAGGAATAGTGAAAATGCTCAAAAACAGGACTGAAATGTGTATATACAGCCCCCTGTGCAGATTTAAAAAGAAGTACTAGGTGGGGAAATTGGGCAAATATGGATAGAAAAATTGACCCATTTGTATAGAAACATTTATAGAGAGTGGGAGTAACCTGAGATAAAGTAAGAAATTACAAGAAAATCAAGGTCATCACACGTAAAATACCATATCACACTATGCAACTGCATAATTACTGCAGATAGGCAGCTGAATCATGAAAAGCATTTGAGCCTAAACATTGTTTTGTCTGATATGTATCTTGATTTATTTGTGCAGACCAGTTAATTAGACCTTGACCTTGCCTATGCCCTGACTGCAAATAAACCCCCAAAATATTCCAGCAAAGCTGACTGAGAAATTTTCCATGTTCTCTTTGAACTGCTGGCTTGTGTTGCTGATGAGCGGAAAGTGCTGGACTTGGTGATGTACCAGACAGATAATGTTTTGAACAGATGATGCTTTGAGCTGCTTTGTTCTCCTGCATGCGGAGTGCAGATGTGATTGCATGTCACTAGTTGGAGCACTACAAAGACTTTTGTTCTTGATTGGTCATTGTGGGCACCTGGGTCTCCTGCATGCTGAGCTAAGTAACAGGCACAAGCAGCCAGGGCAGTCCCTGAGAGCACTTGACACAGAGTTTGGCCAGATGCACATATGCTCATGTGCCACAGCTATTCAAAGTGAACTGGAGAGACACCAATTTATAGTTCCTTACACGATGTGAATATGCACTAAAATACAACTGGCCCCCCCCAAAGACTTTACATGAAGTGTTGGAGCTGCCTTTGAAGAAGGAGCATGTCAGATTGTTCCACACCATCAAGGAGTATTACCAGAAATCCTGAACCAGGTAGGCCTGCTTGGGTGTCTCAAATGACTGGACTCTTATGCTCTTTCATCTCTCTGACTGCTCCAACCCAATGCTCTGAACTTGGGGTTTGATAGGGATGTGAACAGAGGGCCATCTGAAAGTGAAGGGGAAAAGCTTGGGTCTGCATGAGAGTATATTGTGGATTCCCATTTTTCCCACTTGACATACACTGGAGATTAAAATTAGAGAACAACACAATTTCCTAAATGTCAAGGTCATTGTGTAGTCCTATGTGAAATTATCTTAACAGGAGTGAAACAGAAGTATTTTAAGCTTATTTCATAAATAGTATATATTCTAACACTATGTTTGTCGACAAACTGGGGAAAGACAACCCAAAGTGTGTAAAGAAGTCAGTGAAAGGGGGAGAAGGAAGTGTCATGTTTTGTGGAATGTTTTTGGCAGCAGGAGTTGGACATCTCATACATGGTAGAGTGAATGCAAGTGAGTATCAGAACCTTCTTGAACAACACATGGTTCCTTCCTTGCGTTCATCATTCAATCAGCCAGCAATTTTCATGCAGGACAATGTCGTTGGCCACTCAACTACCTCTCCCACCCCATCTGGACATTTACCTCTCAACATTTCTCAGTTTCTGGGTTGCCGAGTGCAGCGAACTGCCAATCTTCATGTTCAGTTATAATTACTGATGGGGAATTTAGTCATTCCGGTCCTGTGAGGGAGGATGAGACCTTGATTGTGCTTAAGGAGATGTGGCTAAGGAAAAATATGTTTGAATGGTTGACAGACAAGGTGTTGTCAGGCATTCTCTGGAGTGAAAGCCAAAACAATTCTTTATTCCTTTCCAAGAACCTGAACCAATATATCTCATGCTTAAAATCTTACCTGCTTTCTAGATTCTTTGCCCACAGTCTTTCTTAAAGAATGTCTTGCTGAAGTAATCAAACCATTATTAAATATAACTCCTCTTTGAACATTGGCTATGTACCTAAATCATACAAACTAGCAATTAAAAAACACTCATAAAGAAAGGTAATCTTGACCCTTGTTAACTGCCAAACTACAGGCCGATCTTAAACCTTTTGTTTATTTTCTAAGATCCTAGAAAATGTTGTAGCTCAGCAGCTCATACCTGCATCAGAACCAGATACGTGATGTTTTTCAGTCCGGTTTTAGGCCACATCATAGTACAGCACTGATTAAAGTACAGCAGTTGTGATTAAATTACCAGTTGGTGGCTTCTGACCAGGTTTGAGTTTTTTTTCTTATTTTACTTGATCTCAGTTCAGCATTTTGACACAGTAGATCACAACATTTTACTAGATAGACTCAAAAATGCACTTGGGATTAGGGGAATATTCATTTCATGGTTTAAATCTTATTTAGCTGATCGTTATCAGTTTGTGAAACTAGAGATTTTTCAGTACACACCACAGTTAGTTTTGGTGTCCCACAAGGATCTGTTCTAGGGCCTCTGCTTTTTTCTTTATATTTGCTCCCTCTAGGTGAAATTATCCATAAACACTGGATTAGTTTCCAATGATATGCTGATGATACACAGCATATCTTATATGTCTCAGCCAAACCAGAATGCAATCATCAACTTAGTATCACTGAGGAATGTGTAAAAAACATCAGACATTGGATGTTGATAAACTTCCTCTCACCTAATCCTGATAAAACAGAAGTGCTTCTATTAGGCCCACAAGTAGCTAGGAGTACGCTCTGTCATTATGTAATAAAACTTGACGGTCTCCCAGTCACACCATCTTTAACAGTTGAAGATCTTGGCATAATTAGGATCTCAGTCTCTCATTTGAAGCCTAGCAGGTGGTGATATTTTTGGCACTCAAACTGGGGAAGGTGGAAGGAACAATGACTACTCAGCATCAACTTAAAAGCTTTCTAGTATTGGCTTCCTATTACCAGAAGTTTGCACATGGCTTGTCCTGCATCGCTGACCCACCTCTTCAAAAAGCTGCAGAAAATTGAGCCATTCATATGGGCTTAGGAATGCCAAAAGGTCTTTTCTGACCTCAAGGAGGCTCTTGTTCAGGCCTATGACCAAACACTGCCACTTGTCCTTGATACAAATAGAAGCAATGCTGGGATGAGAGTTGTGCTGGCTCAGGTGGGGGAGGAAGATGAAAGAGTGGTGGAATATTATAGTTATACATTCAGCAAAGCTGAAAGGTGCCATTGTGTCACTTGGTGAGAATTGTTAGCCTTATTGTGTGTAGCCCATCACTTCAAGTACTACTTGTGCAGTCTGGCGTTCACCATAAGGAATGATCATGCCGCTCTTCAGTGCCTCATGTCATTCAGGGAGTAAGAAGGATATACTGCATGCTGGATGGTGGAGATGCAGTCATACAAGTTGCACACAGAGCAGGGCTTCATCATTCTAATGCAAATGCTCTTCCCCACCACCCCTTTGCTGTTGAGGGATGCTGCTATTGTGAAAAGAGAGGCCCGAGAAGTTGAGTTTAGAAGCCAGATAGGGCTTGTGCTCCATTGTGCCAAGTGAGTCTGGCCTGCTACCAGTGAATTTGATGGGGTGGATGTGGCAGATTCGCGGCATCAGCAAGAGTGTGATCCCGACCTACAACCTGTGTTGGAATGGTTGGGGACAGAGCAAAAGCCACCCTGGGAGTAAGTGGCAACATTTTAAATAACAACAAAAGGGTCATGGACAACATTTTGGGCCCTGTGTCTTCTGAATAGGATATTCCAGTGAGTATGGAGGGAGGCAGCTTCAAGTGAGAAGAGGTGGCAGGTGGTAGTCCCCATGGCCCTTCAGGAGGGGGTGATGTGGGCCACACATCAGGCCCCAGGAGCTAGCCATTCTGGGGTGACAAAAACTCTCAGGTGTCTTCAGCTTTTTTCCCGGCTTTGTCTAGGTGAGACATTGAGGATTTCTGCAGATGTTGTGACAGGTTCAGCTGCAGCAGTTCTTTGTTGGAGCTCCTATGGAGTGAGTGGGAGTAGATATTCTGGGTCCTTTTCCTTGGCTGGATAGGGAAAACTGCTTTGTTCTGACAGTGATGAACTATTTCATTTGATCCTTGGTGGATGGTATGTTCAGCTGGTTTGGGATGCCTACTGCTATTAACAGTGATCAAGGGGAGGAATTTTTAGTCATGTGCATTTGCTGCCATGTGTGAAAAATTGAGCATAAACAAAACACTTTCCAGATCCCTTGTCTTTGGTAGACCATCTGACACCCTCTGCATTCCGACAGGTTCCAAGGATGCTCGCAGGTTTTAGGAAGACATGCATTTGTCAGGCAGCAGTTGGGTAAAGCAGCAGTGAGACAAAAGACAAACTATTATGTTTGGGCCAAGGGGAGACACTCTGTGGCTGGGGAGCAAGTCTGGGTGTATAGCCTACAAAGAAAGAAGGGTGGGTGCCCTAAGCGGGGAAAGCCAGTGGGTGGGGCTTGCAGGATACAGGAGAGGTAGTATACAGGAAGTAGCTGTGACCACAGAAGTGAAAAGTGGCACTACACAACAGGCTAGCCTCTTACAGGAGGAACATTGTATCAATAGCAGATACTCAACCAAAAGTCAGACATTAATGGCCCATCCACCCTGGAAATGTGAAGGAAAGTATGGGTATTTCAGTCACAGAGCAGTAGCTCCCCAGTAGGACCTTTGTTTGTGTTCACTACTGTCCTTTTGTAGACCATATCAACCTGAGGGGCTCCTCTGTTATCATCTATCTATTAGCTGCCAGTCATCTTGCTTTCTGCTATTCCCATGATCTTGGGACTGGGCAATCCCTTTGACTGGTGGGGAAGCATGGTGACTGAGGGGAGAAGGAGTAAGTTGCCTTGGGGGTGGTGATAGTGACATCAGGGACAGAAAGGGAGAAATATGTATTGAACTAGTGTAAGGGTATAGCTCATGTCACAGCTTTCTTCTGTGACATGAGCTATAGCATTACACTAGCTCAGTACATTTCAATGACTTCAGTTAAAGCTTCTTCCTTGTGTAAGAATGCTATAGTATTATTGAGATGTTTGTATTCAGATGGCTGTATACAATTATTCATCATGTTTATGAAATCTTGGTATAAATTACAGAGAAGGGAATCACTCGATATACACACTGGAGTCAAAAAATAAATAATATATTTATTAATATCTAGGAACAATTTCAATGCAAAATATTGATATTTAATAACTGTAGTAAAAATAACTTTAGCAGGCTACATACATTTAGTTTTATTATAACAAACTACCAGACATGTCACTCCTCTGAGAAGGCTTTTGACAAGTAAATGTCAAAGCATATGTAAGTAAATACCTAAGTAAGTAAACTCCATGCCTAAGAAAAAAACATGAAAGCTCAATTTTCCACAAGATTTGAAGAATGTTCTCTGACATTTGTAGTTTGTACGGTTGCCCAAATTAATGCACCTGCCTAATTTTGTTTAAATAATTATTGCACACTTTCTGTAAATCCTATAAACTTCATTTCACTTCTCAAATATCACTGTTTATCTGCTATATGATATATTTAACTGAAATTGCTGAACCAAACAACCAAAGATTTATAAAGGAAAATCATGAAAATGATCAGGGGTTCCCAAACCTTTGCGTACCACTGTTACTGGGATAGTTTTTGCATGTTGTTTTATAGGTACAAGGCGCCTTTACTGTGCAGTCTGTAAAAATGACATATGCCAGATTTGAACCAAACTAAAATCACTAAGGAATGTGGGTAATAATTACACTACACCAGCTCCCCATATAAAACTAATGCCTTCTGACTAGGGCTGGCAATTGTAATTATTGCAGCACTGTGCCAAATGTCTCGGGTTGAACACCACTGCTCATTGTTGAACATACTCGAGGACTACTACTCACAAATGTGTGGTTTTCAAGTGGGGGAAATGCACTGCTCAAAAAAATAAAGGCAATATGTAAACAACACACTTCTGTGTGTTCAACATGTTTAGTGAGGAAGCAACACTGATTGTGAATCAATTTCACCTGCTGTTGTGCAAACAGAACAGACAACAGGCAGAAATGAGAGGCAATTAGCAAGACACCCCCTATAAAGGTGTGGTTCTACGGGTGGTGGTCACAGACCATTTCTCTGTTCTCATCCTTTCTGGCTGATGTCTTAGTCAATTTTGCATTTTGTCAGTGCTCTCACCCCTAGAGGCTGCATGAGGCGGTGTCTACAACCCACAAAAGTTGCTCAGGCAATGCATCTCATCCAGGATGGGACATGAATGTGACCTGTGGCAAGAAGGTTTGCTGTGTCTGGCAGCACAATGTCCAGAGTATGTAGGAGATTCCAAGAAACAGGCCAGTACACCAGGAGATGTGGAGGGGGCCATAGGAGGGCAACAACCCAGCAACAGGACTGCTCCCTTCTTCTTTATGCAAGGAGGAACAGGAGGAGCAGTGCCAGAGCCCTGCAAAATGACCTCCAGGAGGTCACTAGGATCCATGTTTCTGCTCAAACTGTCAGAAACAGATTCCATGAGGGTGGTATGAGGACCCGTCGTCCACAAGTGGGGCTTGTGATTACAGCCCAACACTGTGCAGGGTGATTGGCATATTGGCCATTGGTGCCCTGTGCTCTTCACAGATGAGAGCAGGTTCACACTGAGCACGTGGCAGACGTGACAGAGTCTGGAGACGCCATGGAGAACATTCTGCGACATCCTCCAGCATGACCAGTTTGGCAGTGGGTCAGTAATAGTGTGGGGAGGCATTTCTTTGGAGGGCCGCACAGCCCTACATGTGCTAGACAGAGGTATCCTGATTGCCATTAGGTACCAGGATGAGATCCTCAGACCCATTGTGAGACCATGTGCTGATGCAATGGGCCATGGGTTCCTTCTGATGCATGAAACTGCTAGGCCTCATGTGACTGAAGTGTGTCAGCAGTTCCTGTATGATGAAGGCATTGATGCTATGGACTGGCCTGCCCATTTCCCAAACCAGAATCCAATTGAGCACATCTGGAACATGGTCTCGTTCCATCCACCAACTCCGCATTGCACCTAACTCTCCAGAAGTTGGCTGATGCTTTAATCCAGGTCTGGGAGGTGATCCTTCAGGAGAACATCTGCAGCCTCATCAGGAGCATGCCCAGGCGTTGTAGGGAGGTCATACAGGTATGTGGAGGCCACACACACTACTGAGCCTCATTTTAACTTGTCTTGAGGAATTTCCACTGAAGTTGGATCAGCCTAATATGATTTTCCACTTTTATTTTGAATATGATTCCAAATCCAGACCTCCATGGGATAATCATTTTGATTTACATTGATAATTTTTGTTATTTTGTTCTCAATGCTTTTCACTATGTAATGAATAAAGATTTTCAACTGGAATATTTCATTCATTGAGATCTAGATGTTATTTTGGTGTTCCATTTATCTTTTGAGCAGTGTAGATGGCTGGTGTTTCCATCTTTAGCCAATACAGTGTGTCAGCATAACAATATTCTAAAATATTCAAAGACCAAAGAAATCTAGTTAAAAAAAGCTATTAAATGTGTAGCTGATCAAAGTATTTTATTAGGGTAACATACAAGGTCTCACATTAGACAGCACCTAATGGTTAAGGGTACAGATTAATACGCAACAAGAAAAAGCAAACAAACCAAAAATATACACGCGCACACAACACAAAAAGGGGGGGGGGGCAACCCTAAAGTTAAAATCAGGTCTTTATATGTACTATCTACAAGGGTTGTTTTTTTGTTTGTTTGTTTTGTTATACAAGTTGCATTATACACTTTTCTCTACTAGGGACATACATTTCCTTAGTGTGTTTCAGAGACAAAGGAATTAAAGAACGTTTACTGAAACAAAACAGACAGCAGCATATCCCTTAAGCACAAGCTACACATTTAAAAAGACCACCACCTTTCTGTACAGGAGTGACGCTTGTATATTAAAGTCTGACTCCACATATGTATTTTAACAAAGTTTTTGAATGGCAGCACTGTAGTTTTAGAATAAAGTTTTTACCAAAGCTAGTTCTAACTTCTTGTTTTGCTTTTCATCAAACATATGACAGCACCACTCAATTTACAAGGACAGAGGTCGTCACTTGCTTTTTTGACACATAGAAATCCTTGAAAAATACAATTATAAAATATAGTCACAAAACACAGTCAAATGCAGAGAAGGCAGAAATGTTGACACTTCCAAATGGAGAATGTTACTTATCAAAGGGTCAGAGAGGAACCCAATAGTTTCCAAACCTCATTTAGTTCATTAAGCACCAAAGCAAGGGTTTGGGTTTTGTTGGTAAGATCAAAAGTGAAGAACGGAAAGTCAGCAACATGAAGAACCAGATTTAAAGTTCATGTATTCTTTGTAATAAAAAGGTTTTTTTTTTGCTATGGGGATTTTATCAAGCATTTATCAAAAAAGGTATCATCAGTACATATCATAAATCTATTATTTAGAGTTTTATATCATTCAAATTGTTACCAATATTAACTAGAGTTAATTTTAGAGTTTAATAACCAGTTATTGTGAATGGACCAATATATTTTTCATGAATAATTTAAATGTTCTCACAATCATGAAATAAAGTCACATGGCCATTTTAACCTGTTGTAATTTTAGAGATTGTGTGTCAATAAAATGTATTTTTCCCTCTCTGTTATAAAAATCAATAGACACTTGGGAAAGAAAAAAAAACATATAAAGAAAGGCCAAACCCTTTTGATCATTAAATTCTCACTTGGAAAAAAGTTCCTTTGGTAAGCTGATTTAAAGAGATTTGGAAGGTATACAGCATACAGTACTTTGACTCAGTATACAGAAGTATGTATAAAAACAAAATTCTTTCTCTGAAAGATTTGATTAATTTTGGGCCCCGTTTCCCTTGTGTACATTACACAGCACTGTTCATTCTCAACTCTAAGTTGCTTCCTTATCCAGCGTTACTCTTTCTGAATCAATGAAAGATCAGAAAACCTCCATAGGACATTTAAAATTCACTGGATACATTTACGTTACACCTGGAGATTTACTATTTTGATGGCACACTTTATACACTCTAAGGCCAAAAAATAAATCACCTTATTACACTCATTTATTCTGACAAACTTATAGGACCCTGTTATTACCCATGACATACATGGAAATAAGTTCTGAATGAAACTGAAGATATAAAATGAATACATTTTGATACCTAGAACATTTACAAAATATTTTACAAAAATATGGCACTTGGATTGTTTGATGCTCTTTACTGGATATATGAACAGCAACACAGGTATGCAATTTTAACTAGCTAGAATGCTTGTATTAATTTTAAAAGCAACAGTTTTAAGAAAATGTATTTTTATGTAATAACAAAAATGTGAGAACAAACATGCCTAACAGTTCTCCCAACCAGCAGTCTTTACATAGGTACTCACCATTCCTCCAAGCAAGGGATTGGAGGTCTGGCCTTCAGGTGCAAATGATAAGCTCCCCAGGAGTTCTCTAACCCCTCCATAGTTTTACAGTCACTCTATAAACCAAGGCAATCAATTAAAGGCACAACCAACATCTCTACCTTTTACTGTCTGGTGCATTTTTTCTTGCCACATGGCATGGTAATTTCTGGTAGTGTTTCAAACATTCTTCTCTCATTCACCATACAATAATAACGATGCTAAAATATATAGCCTCAGGCCTAGTGGAAATACTAAGGTTCTCCAAGCAGGAGAGTAATTTTAATATGCATCATTACATACTAACGTGCAACTTTGCTCACAAGCAACTTAGTTCAGATACCAGATCAACAATTTGGTAGGTGCTAAAATTTATTTTAAATCTTATTCTTCATTGTCATTTTATTTTTCCCATACCTACAAGAACTATATGATGATAAAAGTTACTTTACTTAGAAGATGATCAGTTATTCGTGCAAAGACCCTATTTATATTTTCTGTCAGTGATTTATCGATAAGAATTGGTTTTCCATTTTGTATTGAAAGGGGACTGGAAAATCTGTAATTGAATCTGTTTTTATTTAGAACTGGAATTACTATTACCTTGGTACAACATAAAACATCAAAATACTAAACAATTAAAACATGCAAAACAGCAAAAAAGCACAAGACACACAACAAACAGCAAAAAAGGAAAAAAAACACACTTTTGGGACAATCTTCAAGATGAGGCAAACAATCTGTATTAAAACTCATTCAAAAATATTCTGTGCTGCCGCAGCCAATTATTTACTTCTTTTTCTGCGATTTACTTGTTACCCTTGAGGAAGCACTCTTTCTGCTGCTACTCCCATGCCCAGTTACAAAAACCTCAAATGCTTCTGCCATTGGCTTTTCACCCCTACCATTCTTCTCAATCGTGCTTTGTTTTCCAGCTTCTCTAGCCACTATACCATCACCAGTAGGAAGAGGAGTTTCCACCACTGCAAACTCAAGTCCAGCAGCATTCTTACTGGCATTTACATCATCTGCCATTATCTCTGCTTCCTCATTTGAATTCTCAGATGATGCAAACGAGATACGGGCTCGCTTGGGTGAGAGAGAATTATTACTGAGTGAAGATCCTTCAGTCATGCTGGCCTTGCTGGGACGTCCTCTCTTACGAGGCTGATCACTTGCAGATAAGGCACTGCTGTTGAAATCACTATCATCAGTGTCTTTTACATCAGTTTTGGATTTTCCTGAACCAGGTGGCCGCCCCCTTTTTCGAGGGGCTCCATTTGAATTCTGTGGGGCAACTTTAACCTTGGTCCCAGAACCTGGGGGACGCCCCCTCTTTCGAGGAATTCCGTCTTTCTCTGGCTTTGCAACCTTAAGTTTAGTCCCAGATCCTGGGGGACGCCCCCTCTTTCTGGGCATCCCATCTGTTTCTTGCATTATGATCTTCACCTTTGTTCCAGAGCCTGGAGGTCTGCCTCTCTTTCGAGGAATTCCATTTGCTTCTTCTTTGACCTTTATCTTGGTTCCAGAACCTGGTGGTCGCCCCCTCTTTCCAGGAGTCCACTCAACTGCACTTTTTGTTGGACATGAACCTGCAGGCCGCCCCCGTTTTTTCTTAAATGAGCCTCGTGGTCTTCCTCTCTTTCTAGGAGTGCTCTCACCAAATTCTGGGATTCTTTTAAAACCTTTTTTCAGGTTTCCATTGACAGTACTATTTTCTGAGGAAGTTATTGTCACAAGTTCATATTTTCGTGGTCGGCCTCTTCCCCTTTTTATCTTGGGAACATCCACTAGGGGATGGATGCGTGGTCTCCCAAGAGGCTTAGAGATTTTCCGTTTCCGCTGTTTGCTAAACCTTAATATTCTCTCTGCTTCTTCCTCTGGTGTAAGGGGAATCTTTCTTGGTCTTCCTGGGATTTTTATCTTCTTAGGGCGACCACGCTTCTTGACTTTTGGCTTCAGCACTGTGTCAGGTGAAAAGAAATTCACTCTTCTTGATGCCCTGGCATTGTGTGTTACTTCTGTTACAGACATGATCTTTTTCTTAACTGATCCTCGTGGCCTGCCCCTACCACGTTTGGTAGGATTGATATTTCCATTGGCCAGAGGGTTGTCAGATCGATCTCTCTGCTCAGTCTCCATTGTGATGTTGCGTCAGGCTTAAGTTAGGGCTGCCAACTTAGCCTAGGTGTGCCTTAAAAAATAAAACAAAAATAATAATAATAATAAAAACTCATCATATTAAGTTTTAATATTTCCAGCCAGAACACACACACACACACACACACTACATTTACAGCATTTTGCAGCATTTTGCATCTTACTCAGTTACATATTTATCAGTACAAAAGGACATGTGCTCCCTGGGAATATATGGACTTGCTCTACCAGGTAAGTTTTTTAAAGAAATTGAACAGTTCATTTATTTTTTTTGTATGAACTTTAATTCAGATCATCATTTTACAGTTTTAGATATTTTAAAAGATACATGATTAACAAAACTTCAAGTAGTCTCAGAAGCTAAATTTTTAACAAGGTACATTTTCAGTAAATGTATTTGTTTTTCAGTACAGTAATTTTCAATGCGAATGACTGAAAACTGCCCAAAATCAACCAAAGTGCTTATTTACAAAGAATCTAATTTAAAATCAAACTACATATATATAAATAATCAAAATTATAGTCAACATAAAGAGTTTTTACCATTAAGATGCAATGTCCAACTAGACCCGTTTTCTGACAAATAATCAACAGGTAGCATGATGACTTTAGCCAACCTCTTTTATTAGCTGAGAGTTTACTTCACAGGTAAATTAGATTTTATTAACTGACAGTTTTACTCCACAAGTAAATTAGATTTTAATAACTGACAGTTTACTCCACAGGTAAATTAGATTTCTTAGAATCTTAACTGGTAGAAGTCAAACATTTTTCACCTGGAATGTGTAGTTTAAAATCTCATTCAATCAAAGTTGTTTTGTTTTGCTATGCAAAACATTTGGCATGCATTAAACTACAACATATATATTCATGTAGATCTAAATATGATGTTATTAGATACAGTTATGAGATATTTACTGTATCAGTACAGGAGTATTTATATTTATGCAATATTTGACCATGCGCAACATTGCACTCTGGACATTTCTAATTAGGCTACTCATTTCATAACTAAATACTGGGGGAAATACATTACTGACAGAACACTGTCTAAGAGAGAGAGAGAGAGAGAGAGAGAGAGAGAGAGAGAGAGAGAGAGATGCTGTTCATTGGTTGACATCACGATATCAATTCATTCCAGTCTCGATGTTTAAAACAAAAATAGCGCGTGCACTTTCAAAAGGCTCACAGGCTTCATTAGGTGGGACCAAACTGGACATTTTAGTGCATGCATTTATTTAACGCGAATTAGGCTGGACCAAACTTGACATTTTAGTGCATGCATTTATTTTACGCGAATTACTGATGGCACACAAACGAAGAAGCGTGGACAACACACGCACAGACTAGTCTCGCGCACAATAAACAGTTACTCCCGTTAGACAGTAATGCAGTGCTTTTAGTTCTAGGTGATGAAAGGACTGCCGCAAGCTGTCTTTCTTGCTAAATGGCAGCTAGCTAGCGAACTACAACAACTTTCCTTTGCAGAAAATGGGTTGCTAATGGTTGGGTAATAAAGGTTACATTTTGTTTTAAAAAATAATACCACTTACTTTTCTTATCTTGGCTCAGGGCACAGTACGTTCTTTTCATGCACTAAAGAATAATTTTGATCCAAACACCACTCGACTGAAGACTGGTTGCTGTGATTATTTGAAAAGACAGGCTAATGCCTTTTTCTGCTTCTTTTTATTTTATGCTGCTTCACAGCTTGCACATGAATGTCGCCCCCTACGGTTTTGGAGTTTGTAACTACAACTCGCTCGAGGTAGACGATGTATTTGATGATATTTCGTCATGGTTTAAATAAGGGTCGGGTTTCCCAAGAGCATTGTAGAACAAAGATCCATGTTAAACGGCTTAGCAAAAACACGGAACACACTCCCTCTCTCATTTAAGATGATTTTAGGATTGAGTTTTGTGGAAACGGGGCTCAGTTTGATGGGTGAATAGGGTATATTTTTTAACATAAATAATAGATTTTCCTCCAACTTGACGTCACAACAAAAATCTAATGGTGATGGAAATAAATTATTACTGTAAGAAATCAGTCCTTTAGATTATGTTACTAAATTTTTACAATTTTTTACACATTTTTATGTGTAATCAATAATCTTCCAGGGGCAAATGTATTAAAATTAAACATGACACCTTATTTATCACTCTGACATTTCCATGCGTTTCATTTCAGGTCATTCTCAATACATTTTTTCTTTACAACCGAGTAAAGTGTTATCCTAATAGAACTATCTCTGCTTCAAAGCATAGATTTACCCTGTGTCAAAATCATGCACGTATCTAGGAAGTTGAGAAAGAAGTCCTATACCCAGAGAGGCATGGAGCTAAATGAGACAGCATACAAGTTTGTGAAGTAGAGGACTAGGTGGCTAATCAAGAGAATGTAATTCAGCACAAAGACAGAAGTGGTGGTGAAAAATATCAGGGGTTAATTAAACCTAGTGCTGAAAGCTTTTAAACGTTTCCTCTTATCTTGTTGTCACCACAACAACAAGATAACATATCAAGAAATACAAAGAGAAATAAATGATAAAATATGACGTATAGTCCAGGGCTGCCCCACAGTGGGGGGATCAGGGGTGTTGAGAAGGGCCTCCATCCAGTTGATTAATCTTCCATCTGTGTCTGAATAGAAGGTGGATGGCCTGGTGCAGGTAGCAGGAGAGCCTAGTTATCCTTACTTATAGTATCGAGCTGGATAGGGGGACAGCCATTAGCTCTGTGAAAGTAAGGAGACAGTTCTGTATGGGACTAAATATGGAACATAAAATTTAGACATTTCAGAAGCGTGGAAGCAATTCCGGCAATTTAACAGCCCTACTAAAAGGACAGAACCAGAAGGTAACACAGACTCGGGGGCACCCTGAGGCGTTGGCATCTCTCCACTCCACCCTCAACAAACTTGACTGAACACATGCAGTAGTAAGACGACAGCACCAGAGTCTCAGTATACAATAAAAACCTTCTGCATGTGAACCCCTGGATCTGTAGCCTTTATCTAAGGGGAAATATTAATTATCAAAGTTTTTAGTCTAGACTTAAAGATTCAGACTGTACCAAAATGCCCGGACATTTTCTGGAGGGACTTTGAAAAGGCTCTTCCCTCTACTGATACCTTATTAATTAGTGGAACAAGTAAGAAGCCAGCACCCTGTGAGCTTAGTAAATGTGGAGGCTCGTAGTAGAAATTAAGTTCTTGAAGATCAGGAGTGAGTCCATGCAGAGCTTTATATGTTAATAAAAGGATTTTATAGTGGATACGAAATTTGACTGGGAGCCAGTGCAGGGCTGATAGGACTGGACTAATATGATCAAATTTTTTAGTTCTAGTTAGAACTCTGGCTGCAGAATTTTTAACTTATTAAAGTTTACTAATAGTATCCTAATAGTAATGATTTACAGTAGTCTAATCTAGAGCTAATAAAGGCATGTACTAATTGTTCTGCATAATGTCGGGATAGTGTATTCCTTAGCTTGCCAATATTGAGTAAGTGAAGAAAAGGTATCCTAGTAATGCTATCTATGTATTTATTGAACGATAAGTCAAATACAGCGCCAAGATTTTTATCTGCCGAGCCGGGTGCAGTGGGGATGATTTAACATTAAATACCACTAGATAACATATAGACTACCACTAGATAACATATTGAGGAAGAGCCAGAAGTTTTGGGACCCCACTTTTGCAGCCTTCCTCCAGTGCGTTCCCAGGATGACACCTTGAAGCAAGCCGCTGGCCAAGTGAGAACAGTCCATGGTCAGGAGCCCCTTCAAAAGAATAGATATGGACCACATTGGACCATTAAAGTGAACTTATTATGTACTGCAAATGAAAAGGTGGATCAGGATAGTTCAGAACTATGCTGCACCAAAGGCATGTCTTGAAAATGCTGAAACAAGTCAGCTTTACAGCACACCTGAAGACATGTGCTATTAGTTGGGCGGAGGAATGGTATCTGGATGTACACTTGGGCCCCTAAATTGACATGACAACAGTGATTACAGCTGGTCCATCACCTAAGAATAAAAGGTGGGACAGGTTGGCTAATGTCGCAGGTTTATACCTAATTATTTGGATGTTACCTGCCTGCTGAATAATCTCACTAAAAAGGGGCACTAGAACTGGTCGAGTGGATGGAGTAGTGTCAGCAGGCTTTTAACCAGGTCCCCACTGGGACATCTGTGGGGACCCAGTGTTGCTTTTATGAAATTCTCTTTCCCTTGTAGATGGATACTTTGGACAGGCGGCTGTGGTGCAAAGGCAAGGCTTGTGCTCTACATCAGTTCCAAGCTCTCAATGTACAAGACAAAGTACCACACCATCGAGATGGGATGTCTTGCCATCAGGTGAGAGGTCCAGCCCTTTTGGTTTTTCACCCTCTATTCCAAGCGAGCATGACCACTCCTGTGTTTCCAATGTATTAAAGATGCTAACATATCAATTACCAGCTGGTATCTGGTGCTTCAGCTGTTGAAGGTCAAGGTGGTCCATAGGCATGGGCACAAAGGGCAGTGGCTGATTTTCTCTTGTGCTATTGGGGGTGAGGGGGGGTTGCTGCAGGTTGTTCATCTCAGTCAGACAGTGAGGGAGTGTAACATCAGGGGTGAGGTTGCGCGTCATCTACAGTGAGACAGCTTGAGCAAACCAATTAAAATTGGTCACACCTGTGTGTCTTTTTATGTTCTATTTAAAAACTCAAGTGACAGAGAGAGACAGAGAGAGAGAGACTGCATACACAGTACTACTGCTGGAGAGAGAGAGAGAGAGAGAGAGAGAGAGAGAGACTGCGTACACAACTATTGCTGCAGAGAGAGAAAGAGAGAGAGAAAGACTGTGTACACAGTACTACTGCTGCAGAGAGAGAGAGAGAGAAACCTGCATACACAGTACTCCTGCTGCAGAGAGAGAGAGAGAGACTGCATACACGGTACTACTGTTGGAGAGAGAGAGAGAGAGAAAGAGAGACCTGCCTACACAGTACTACTGCTGGAGAGAGAGAAAGAGAGACCTACGTACACAGTATTACTGCTGCAGAGAGAGAGAGAGAGAGAGAGAGACTGCATACACAGTACTACTGTTGGAGAGAGAGAAAGAGAGACCTGCATACACAGTATTACTGCAGAGAGAGAGAGAGAGAGACTGCATACACAGTACTACTGATGGAGAGAGAGAGACCTGCATACACAGTATTACTGCTGCAGAGAGAGAGAGAGAGAGAGAGAGAGAGAGAGAGAGACTGCGTACACAGTAATACTGCTTGAAAGTCATTTGAATATTGCTGAAATGCAACAAAAGAAAGAAAACTGGATTAAAATTGGCCCGTATCATATACTGTTTCCTGAGTCCTTCTTCTCTACATGACTTCACGATTCCTAATCACACACTAATCAAATATCACTTTCTCCAATATGACACATCAGTATATATAGAAGAAATTATGAACATGTTTACATTACAGATGAAATAACTCTTCTTTAATTTTGCTTTGAAGGGTGTTGCATTTCTTAATGGTATGAAGCTCTGCAAATCTTACTGAAAGAAAGAAATTACTTAAAGTTAAAAAAAAAAAAACGTTTCTGAAAGAAATTGTGTTTTATCTATTCTGTTAATAAATTCAGCGAGTTTGTATAATGTCACGTTGAGCCGGGCACTCAGACCCAGCGCCACTCGCCCATCAACACCACACCCATCTCTCCAAATCCCCGGTTTATCAGACACACCTGACTCTTGTTTCCACTAACCACTTTCCACTTTCCCTCTGTATATAAACCCACGAATTACGGCCGTCAGTTGATTCGCTCGCCTTCGACGGACTGAGCCTCCTGCCTGCTCCATAGCCAACCTGCCGCCAGCCTTCATAAGCTTTACTTTTGTTTTGCTAATAGCGCTATGCGCAGCCTTGCGCTGCTTATTGCTTTTTCTACGTTACTCTGTGGCTCGCTGCTCATCTGACAATAAAGACTGTTTCCTCCAGCCTCGCCTCCCGCTCCCTCACTGTCGCCGTCACATATAACCTACTTTTCTGCAGTGTTTCTCTTTGTTTTCCTGTGTGTCATAAAGTGAACTAAAAGTATGCTGCATTAAAAAGTTAAAAGTTACAAGATTATATCTTTATCAAAGATAGATTTTTTTTATATGAGAATCATTAAAAAAGTCAACAATATCAATAGATAAGGCTTTCATGAATGTTCTGTATGTGGATTTATCTAAAACATTTATATGAAAGTGTAATAACTTTGTAATAATTATTGTAATAATTAATTAATTCATGTAATAGTTTTACTTTATTTCAGTAAACTTGCCTAAAAGTGTATATAATAACTTTCCCTATAAGTCACCAACCTGATTGAGCATGACAGGGCATTTAACTTTAATATTAACCTTCTTTGGCAAAGGAGACTTCACCAAATGCTGCAAATAGCAAAGCTAATGTACATTTAAAGAATAACATTTAAAAATAAAAAATAATTCAAATAAATTACACTATTTTTTTTAATAATTTAAAAAATAATTAGTTTGTTAAAATATTTCAGTCCCTAACAGGTTAATTCCTGTTCACTATTTCAGCATTTAATAAACTCATTTAATGAATTAATGACTGAGTGCTTAATTAAACTGCTTAATGAACTTCCCATATAAACATTAGATGATTATGTCTAGTTACCACTTCACTTATCACTTTTTAAGTAGTGTCACAGCAAATTTTAAATAAAAAGATTATATATACCTGAAGATAAATTATGTTGTAATTTGGGAGTTGGTTCTCTTAAAGCTGATTTAATTTTTTTCAGTATTTTTAATAGCTAAAAGCTATCATTACAATAAATGTATTCAAAATGTCTTTAATTCAACACATCTTTCATTCTCGTGATCTCTACTAACAATTGCACTATCATGCAATTTTAAATCAAGGCTGGCAGTGTATCCCCCACTGTTCAGACTTAACCCTATTAACATCGCATATACATTTAAACCAAATATACTGTAATGTTACTCTACCAACGTTGAGGCCAAATCTACACCCTTGACTAAAGGGATGGAATCCTTTGGTAATTTGGCAAAACGTAGCAAGAACAAAGATGCATATCTTTCTTATAGATCCCTAACCCATATTATGGAATTAAAACATGCGTGTGCACATGACTTCTCAACCAAGCTATGGTTAGGGTTCAGTCTTGTATGTGCACACTGGATCCATGCTAAAATTTATACCAGTATGATGCTAAGTTGTTTTGGGTTATGTGTGACCTCTGTATATTTCATTTATTTTTATGAGTTAGTTTTGGTGCAGAACACATTAACAGTTCTGTGCTATTACAGGATATCTTAGCATGTGGATGTACCACAGCTGTGCATATCGTGAACATGGATGTGTGCATATATGTATGACGTAGGTTACCTAGGGGAACCGTCCCTAAACCTGTCCCCTCAGCCCTTTTCCATGGATACGAGACGGCAGTGCTGATGTAGCTGGACTCATACGGTTTTCAGCTGTTTGCTGCTAATGCCTCTCACCCTAATTCATTACTTACCAGACATGTCAATCGATTTTTCACATTTCAACCTGTTCCCTTACTCTCACAAAAAAGGGCCTTCTTTCTCTTGCAGATTCATAGACAGACATGAGAGACACATTCTATGTGCACATAATTTCAACTGTCACTATGATTTGTTCCTGCTTGGAGCAAATCTGAAGCCTTTCACAATCTACTGCAGTTGCATCAACTCAAAGAAACTACTAAAGGTCAATAGCAAGATGATAACAGGAGGCAGGAGGGTTTGTTTACTCTTTATTCAAATGCACAAGAAGACTAATCATGCTAAAACACTTTTCTCGCATATGTATGTTTTTATATATTTTATACGTATGTTTTTAGATATTCTCTAAAACTCACAGGACCTTTAATGAAAATGTGTCACTTTTAGGGTAATTGGACAGTTTTTGTTCCAACAATGTTTATTCCAGTAGTGTATCTGTTATACTAGGTTCTAGCATACAGTATTCATAATAAAACAATCACAGGTATCAGCTTTAATTTGTAACACAATGAGTCAGTATGAGTCACAAGCATGTCCTAATCTTCTCCATACACCTCCTCTTTCCAACACTTTCTTCTGTTTGTGGCCAAACAGTTGCTTGCTGTTTGCAGAACACTAGTCCCTGCTCACTACTTAACAATGTACTAATCAGTTCTTGGCTTCCCAAAAGTACCATGACACAAAGATCAAAGATTCCTCTCTCTGTCTCATTTCATCTTGAGACCACTTTGCTTTCAGAAAATGGGGCCCAGATGACTTTAAAATGATTTATATATAATTTACAAAGCAATCATTAATAATATGTAAAGCATTAATTATAGCAAAGCCATATATCTATACCATCAAAAAGGAGAAATGTGTCGGGGTCATGAACCTGAGCCGGCTTCTGATTGGACATTCTGAGTAGTCAGGTCACAAAACCGGCCCAAAGGGACTGCCCCCTGCACCAGCAACATCATCAAGATCCTACTTAAGCTCTGATAACACTGGAGACATCAACCACTACGCTTTAACACAGCTGGCCACTAGTGACAATTTCACTGGCATTGCAGTGGAGTGGATGCAAAGGTATTTGATATGCAAAAGATATGCATAACAAAGTCGACACTCAGATGTTTATTCAAATAGCTTAAATTATAAATAGAATTAAAGAATAGAATTAAATAGTTTATAACTAACAATTAAAAACAAAAATCAGTGCTACTCATCATATTATAAAAGAATTCCATAACATGTTTCCCTAGCTGTGGCCCAATCACTGTGACTTCATATTGTTGGGTCAAATATTACTTTAAGAACATCATCTTATTAAAATCAGCTATAACTCATATGACTGATAAAATGTTTTATGCTACAACAAAATAAAACATTGCATTAATTTATCTAGCATGTTTTCAATTTTTCAGTTTTAAAACTTTAGAATAATTTCTGTTCAAATGCTCCTTGCATGAGTGAAGCACATAGCTATCGAAAACAAAAAAGCAAAAAGCACATTAAGGTTATGCAGTGCAAGTGAACTGATTTTCTTTCACTATAATTAAGAGACAGAGGGCAGTCAAGAGGGCTCTGTGATGCCAAATGTATACACCATGTTCCCAAGGACCTCACCTGTGACCGTTTATGACATCACAGGTTAAGGGTCTCAGGGACACAGAGTCATACCAGAGACTTTTTATTATTATTATTATTATTATTATTATTATTATTATTATTATTATTATTATATGGCATTGAAAGTATGACATTATTATAATATATATATTTTTTAAAAAATGAGATAGATTAAAACAGTAAAAGTAAAGTAGCATCTCTAAAACTCCTGTGTTATATATACAGCACAACATAACGTTTTCTTGATCTCATTATTCAGTGAACAAAATTAATTCCACTTCCATTTTCTGAAATTAAACATGAATTATTTTAATGCTTACAGCTACTTATCAAATATAATGCAAATTCTACATATTGTAGAGATTTAATATGCATTCCTTCCCATCCTAGAAAGTATTAAAAAATCTAATAAATGCTAGCTTTAGCTTTAAATCTTTAAGAGTTGACATCAGTGCCACACATTCCTTACCTTGATTACTTACCTCTGTCATTAGCATATTGGTGGCTCGTAACTCCCACCAAAGCAGTCTCTTTTCCAAAACATTGGATTTCTTTAAGAACGTAACCTATTCTGAAAAGATAAAATATTAATCAATTTAAAATACATCTGCACAAATGTTTTTTTTTCAACTGCAGTGATTTGCAGCAAAGTGCAGGACGAGGCATTTCTTCTTCTTCTATAATTGGGATATTGAACTAGTCTTGCATGTGTCAATATACTAAGTTTCTTGATAAATTTGGTCCCACACTGTGTTGGCTATGTCACAAATCATTTTATTTGGGAACCCCTAGTGGTAGACACTGGGTGTTCCAGATGAACTGAGTGAACTCCAGACAGAAGGGAAGCGTGAACTCACAGCAACCATGTCCTCTCACTCTGGCTGTCCTCCTTTGAGCACAGACTCAAAGACACAAACAGAAAGATACAACCACATTGCCACACTCATAAACGCACAAACACAAACCTGCTCGCTCATCTCTCCATTTCCTAGTGCCCCAGTTTTAAAAGCTGCTTTTTGCCTTGAAAGAACAGAAAGCAGAGCAGAGCACAGAAATGCAAAAGATACAATTTACAGAATGAGTTAAGAAAAAAGGGCCTGTTTTCCAGGTGAAACATACAGTAATAAGACAACAGTAACAACAAAAGCCCGCAGCTAATCTTACTGGAACATCATGGACTCCCTGAATACTTGCTATACAGTTTATGCAGTGTGCCTTTTGTTAACATTACAGATCTCATGTAGCAGTCCCTACGTTACCTACACACCAATAATGCACAATCACAGACACAGGTATGCACAAACACAAACAGAAGACACCGACACACCTCGTTCATTATTTCCACGAATAACTGTCTATTAATCCATCAGGCATAGCATTTCCTTTTTACCCCTTTCTCAGTGCTGTAGATGATGGAGGAACAAAAGCTTTTCCCTCCAGCCCTCTTGCACCTTCGGTCTCTCCTCATCTAGCCATAACACCCTCCTGCACCCCTTTCTCTCTCTCTCTCTCTCTCTCTCTCTCTCTCTCTCTCTCTCTCTCTCTCTCTCTCTCTCTCTCTCTCTCTCTCGCTTTCTCTTCCCACTTACTTGCGACTTTCACACTCTGGATGATCGGGAGTAAAGAGAGCAGCCTATGAGACAGGTACACTCAGAGCAGCCATGTGATTTCATTATCTGCTGCTGTACCTCACCCTCCCTTCTCCTCTCTGTCTGCGTTTTCTCCTCCCATCTTTGCTTTTCGCCCCTCTTCAATTCTTCAGACCCAACAAACCAGTTCTCGTCACCTCGGCATTATAAATCAATCTCATTTTAAAAACTCAGCACACAACAATCACAAACCTCCTCTCTGTCTCTCTCCTCATCTCTGTCTCTCCTCTCTCTTTCATGCACACACACACACACACACACACACACACACACACACACACACACACACACACAGATACACACAGGCATGACGTCTTATCACTGATCCCAGTCTAAGTGTGTATATCCGTGTGTGTGCCAGAGAAAGAGAGACAGGGAGATAACAGAAAAGAAAAAGATGAGAGAGGAGGTAAGAGAAAGAATAAAGAACAGAAAAGCCTTAGGATTCCACAGTCACACAGAGCACCGAGGTCTTATCACTGATCCCAGTCTAAGTGTGTATATCCGTGTGTGTGCACTGAGGTCACCGCCCTGCAGTAATAAACAGTGTCTGCCAGCATCAGTGTGTATAATATCAGTCTCCATGCTGCACTTCACACCCTCTCTGCTCTGACCCTTGGAGATGATCTGAGCACTGCAAAAACACATCATTTGGCAAAAGCCCAGAAAATAAAGGTTTAAATTTGGTTTAGCATATGACATTACATAACGCTGGTTGAAACACGATGACAAATTTTTACCGCAACATTGAAAATTGCTTAATATATCAAAGGATGCCTCTTTACCATCTGCCACAGTGCATATCTTTTTTTTTTCTGAAAAAATTCATGTACTTTTTTTTATACCAAATGCACATATCATCTTCACTTATATACTTGTTTGAATTCCAATAAAAGTAATAATACAAAAACTATGAATATTGTATAAATGATGAATTTAAAAAATGTAATGAAATAACAAAGAAAAAAAGAAATAATGGATTATGGGACTTGTAGTCCAAACTTAAGGCTAAAGCCCACACAGTGGGAGAAACAGGTGACAGGTGACCAGTCCAGCAAGAAGTTTTTTTCAATGATTTTTGGCAGAACAAATGCAAGTACAATAGTGCCACTATAAAAAGCCTCACACAAAATACCTCACAAATATGTGAATGAATTTGTACACAGTTCAAAATGGCAGAGAATGAGAGCAGAGCAGTCTGGAGATACACCACAGTCAGAACCACACCTTTTTTTTACTGGAGAAAATTTTTGGGGTGTGTGTGTGAGAGACAGAATCTGTCTATAAAATATCTTTAGAGCTTGTCTACAATGATTTTTCCTGCCTTTATAAATGCATGGCTGAATGTTCATATCGGTGTGTGTGTGTATGGAAAGGGGGAAAAGCATAATGGCAGGCTCACACTGCTGATATACGCTCTTTTTTCCCTCCTGCTGGAGCAGGGCAACGCAATGCAGATCCTGGCAGACAGTACGAATGGCTGGGCAGTTGGGGGGAGGAGATAGGGGTCATTTGTGGTTTATCATTTATTGGAGAATGTGGTTGTGGGGATGAAAATGCACCAACTGCTCTCTCTCACATACGCTAATGTTGTGGGATAAACCCACAACTGCTCTCTCTCACATGCGTTAATGTGGTGGGATAAACCCACAACTGCTCTCTCTCACATACGCTAATGTTGTGGGATAAACCCACAACTGCTCTCTCTCACATACGCTAATGTGGTGGGATAAACCCACAACTGCTCTGTCTCACATACGCTAATGTGGTGGGATAAACCCACAACTGCTCTCTCTCACATGCGCTAATTTGGTGGGATAAACCCACAACTGCTCTCTCTCACATACGCTAATGTTGTGGGATAAACCCACAACTGCTCTCTCTCACATACGCTAATGTGGTGGGATAAACCCACAACTGCTCTCTCTCACATACGCTAATGTGGTGGGATATAAACCCACGATTGCTCTCTCTCACATTTACATTTGCATAAAGTAATGAGAAAATAAATGCTAACAAGTGACATCACCCAGCTACAAAAGCACTTCAGGTTCCTTGTTTATGGCCAAGTTTGTAAGCATGACTTGTTAATAGTTGGTCTTCAGCTAGCAGAAGTTTCCAGTCATTCTGAAGGTTTCCCTGTTTACCTTATTTCACTGTAGTTTTTGTGCAAATTATAATTGTTTTGGGGTTGCAAAACTAGTCACTTTAAAACACTTGTCCACATATGAACAGGAAAGGCTAAGGAAAATATAATCAGTATATAATCAGAGAAAATAGGATAGTAAGAGTTCACTCACTAAGTAGGACTGCGACTACTTAGTCTAGAGCTACAACCATAACTATAGAACATTTGAAATTTGAATACGGACTTCCACTAGCGGGCCGCCCAATGGAGGAT